>CAHIKZ030000699.1:365000-970629 GCA_903632075.3 Acanthosepion pharaonis | reverse complement strand
GTCACCTGGGACTGTTTCAGTTCAGGGTGATGCCATTCAGTTTAGCCAATGCCCCGGGAGTCTTCCAACAGCCAATGTCACTAGTGTTAGGAGGATACGAGAGCTTTGCCATGGCGTATTTGGACGATATCTTAATATTTTCGGAAACAGTGGAACAACACTTTTTCCATTTAAGACAAGTGTTGGGAAGGTTAAGAAAACACGGATTAAAATTAAAATTGTCAAAGTGTCAGTTTCTGAAGGAAGAGACTAGGTATTTAGGCTTCGTCATAAACGGAGACGGTATTAAACCCGACATGGATAAGGTAAAGGTCATAAGGGAAATGCCGGAGCCTAAGACAGTGAGGCAGGTAAGAGGTTTTATAGGAGCTATAGTCCCGGCATTTTCAAGAATTGCCATACCACTAGTAGCCCTGACGAAGAAATACGCTAGGTTCAAGTGGACAGAGGACTGTCAACGAGCATTTGATTCGCTAAAGGAACAGTTGACAGCCGTCCCACTGCTGACGTACCCAGACCTCAGCAAGCCCATGGTATTATACACGGATGCCAGTGAGCAATGTGTAGGGGCAGTACTTACCCAGCCGTGTCCCGATAAGGAAGGACCAGTGCCAGGCATACCAGAGGAAGTACTGATATACTTCCTCTCCCATAAGCTCTCAGAGACACAACAGAGATGGCCAGTAATAGAAAGGGAAGCATATGCCATCATGTATGCTCTCCAAAAACTGGACTACTATTTGAATGGTGCGGTCTTTACTATAAAAACAGACCACAAACCTCTGCAGTACCTATTGCAGGCAGAGGGACAAATAATAAGAAAATTCAACAGTGGGCACTTAAGTTAAGTGGCTACCACTGTAAGATAGAGTATTTGGCAGGGAAGGAAAACACGTGCGCAGATTTACTCTCAAGAATACCGAAACAACTGGAAGAAAGATCTGTAAAAGTAGAGCAGGGAGTAGATGATAAAGCCTATAGAATAGGAGTAATTAACTCTAATAAGCTAAAAGATCGCCCTATGTTAGAATCGGACGAAGAAGGGGACGCCCAGATAATAACCGATCCCTACTGGACAGAAGGAATTGAGAAGGAGCAAGCAGACAGTGAAATAGCTGCTCTGAGAGAGAAGGTGAAGGCAGGAGAGACCACCAAGTATGTCATAATAGAGGAAAGGCTGTATTATCTCTCAGGCAGAGATGAAGAAGTCAAGCCCAAGTTGTATGTGCCCAAAAGTTTAAGACCAGAGATATTGGAACAGTGCCACGAGAGGTTGGGTCACATGGGAATTGATAGGACATGTGATCTTATAGGGAGAAAGTACTATTGGCCCAAACTGTACGGAGAGGTCACTAACTATGTTCGGAGTTGTGTAGTGTGCCAGTCGCAGAGCAGAAGACAGGAAATGGCACCTTTGAAGGAAACAGACGTGCCAAACTTCCCCTTCGAGAAGGTGAGTATGGATGTATCAGGACCATATGGGGAAATTGCACAAGGAAACAACTATATAG
The DNA here is from genome assembly GCA_903632075.3 of Acanthosepion pharaonis. Lineage (NCBI taxonomy): Eukaryota > Metazoa > Mollusca > Cephalopoda > Sepiida > Sepiidae > Acanthosepion > Acanthosepion pharaonis. The sequence goes on along the minus strand of CAHIKZ030000699.1, from coordinate 969,118 downwards.
TGAGTTTCGTCATTGGCTAACAAATTGGCCTGAAGCATTTGCGGTACCAGACAAGAAGGCCAGAACTGTGGCCGGGTTGATAATAAGTGAAATCTTCCCTAGGTACGGCGCTCCTGTGCAGTTGGTAACAGATAATGGCACGGAGAATGTGAACAGCATAATGAGAGAAGTTCTGACAGGTTTGAATATAGAGCACGTAAAAACATCTCCATATCACCCCCAAGGAAATGCTAAAGTGGAAAGGTTTCATAGAACCTTGGGAGATGTATTGGCCAAGATGGTCAGAGAGAACACTGGAAATTGGGACTTGTATTTGACGCAGGCTCTGGCGGCCGTGAGGTTTACGATAAACGAAACCTCCAAATTTCCTCCTTACTTTTTGTTGTTTGGCAGAGACGTGGTCCTGCCTGTGGATAACCTACTGAAGCCCCGAAGAAGGTATATGGGAAAAGATCATCAGCAACATAAGATATTTGTACAGGCCAGAAGAAGAATAAAGAGGGCCCAGAAGAAAAGAAATGAGAGAGTGAATGCTGAAAGAAAGGTAGTAGAATTGAAGGTTGGAGACCCTGTCTACTATAAAATCCACCAGAGAGAGGGAAAACTGGACCAGAGATGGGAACCGTACTACCGGATAGTAGAGCAGACGGGTCCAGTATCATATGTAATATGAGATCAAGTGACAGGACGAGCGAGGGCGGCTCATGCCAATGATCTGAAGAAGGCTGAAATAGCCAACCTGGAAATGAGCGAGCCGAGGCCTAAGAAGACAAGGACAAGGAAGGTAACTCTGGTTGAACCAGAAGAAATGGAGACGGAAGAAGATTCCGAAGAAGATGAGAAGATAGGTCGACTTGGCCGGATAAACGAAGCAATCCGAGTGACGGAGTTGGAACCCTCAGCGGGGATTAGCGATGTTCAGTCGTCGACTGAATCGGTGCAGAGAAGACCCTGTGAGGTCGCCATCGCACCCCCATATCCGAAGAAAAAGACGAGGAGGTCCAATCAAGCAGTCGAGGGCTCTAAAAAGAGGCACCCTGAACAGGACGAAGGGCCCAGCGAGTGGGAGGAGGAGGATCAAATACCCCTTTCCCAGCTCAAGGAAAGGATAAGGAACAGGAAAGAATTAGACGTAGAGTCGAGAGGTATTGAAGACATTCAAGGCGAAGGCTCTAAACAGAAAGAAGAATCAGGGGATGAAGAAGAGGACAAAACACCTCCTGGACGGAAGTTAAACACAGAAAGAAGGTTAGAGGTTGAGCAGGAATCACCTCGGAAGATGAGACCAGGGAGGGTGAAGAACCCCAAATCTCAGTAGAACAAGAGGGCTGTGCAGAATAGAAGCATTGTGTCGACAGATAACGACACTGGCTCATCCAAAAACCTGCTGGCTGACTGCGGTGGATGTGGATGGAGGGGATGGAGTCGCGGGCTGCACCTCATTAGGGACGGAAGATTATTGGCATTGTTGATTGGCCATCAGCGGTGTCATGGAGTACGACCTTTGGAGTGAGCGCCACGCACACCTGACCAGACCATTCTGTCTGCTAGATGTTAGCTAGAGGAGGGAAGAGCTGAACTTAGTAAGAAATTATAGAATAATTGAGTAAAGAATTGTGGAAGTATTATAATGCACTAGGATGTGTGACCTTGTTAGAAAATAGGCGACTATTGGTTGTGATATCTGTTCCGTTGTTAGATAGCGAGAGTATATTCGAGATATACCAGGTTATAAACTTACCCATCGCCTACCCCAGAAGAGATCAAGGTTTGGGAATGATAGCAAGGTACAAGGTAGAAGCAGACTACATAGCTTTAAATTCGGGGAGAACGAAATTCATGCTGCTATCAGCTGAAGAAGCTGGAAGGTGTAGAGATGATGCCCTAGGGACTTGTACCTCGTTAAGCCCTATCTATAAAACTGGTAACCGCAGAATGTGCATACTAGAATTGTTTGAAGGGAAGGGGGAAGGAATCAAAAGAATCTGCCAAGTAGAGGTATTAACAAACACGCCATTACCACAAGCTATCAGTGTTTCAGACGGGGTGTGGGCAGTAGCCACACAGAAACATATCAGCTTGTCTAGGGTATGTGGGGGAGAGTCCACAAGGACATTAAGAATAAGGCCACCGTTATCCCTGGTGACGCCACCCATGGGATGTTCGGCGGTTGGAACATCCATTTCCTTACCCCCCTATTACCAGGAAGAAGAAAGATATGAAGAGAAAGATTCAATCATAGAGATGATTGGTAGAGGCTTAGTCAATTGTACAGAATTATGGGAGCCGATAGTGAAGAGATTCTCTAATGTTACCTTAAATAAGATGCCAGTATTAATGAAGCCAATAGAAAAGATCGATATGGATCAATTGAGAGACAAGTTAAGTGCGTTGGGAAACGAAGGTGTGGCTTGGGAAGACGATGAGCAGATCGCGATAAGTTGGTCAATAGTAATGGGTACATTCCTAGTTATAGCCATCGGGGGTGTATTAATATGGAAGGTTAAGAGTAAGAGGAGATTAGCGAACGACAATCTAGTGAGCATGCAGCAACTCGAGAGGGAGATGCCGAGCAGTGTACCTTACTCCGACAGGACTGGCGAAGAAATTGCTGAAAGACCAACGGAGGAGGCTGGCGTGAGACCACCACGTGCGGCGGAAAAACCTCCCACAGCGGAGAGGAAAACATTGACCAAGAAGAACAAACCATAGTAAACACATCTGCACCCACAGACACACGCACATATCACATTGCATGTAAAACAAAAGAAGATGAAAAGAACATTACCCTTGCATGTAGAACAAAAGAAGATGAAAAGAACATTACATTGCATGTAGAACAAAAGAAGATGAAAAGAACATTACCCTTGCATGTAGAACAAAAGAAAATGAAATGAACATTACATTGCATGTAAAACAAAAAAAAAAGATGAAAAGAACATTACATTGCATGTAGAACAAAAGAAGGTGAAAAGAACATTTCCCTTGCATGTAGAACAAAAGAAAATGAAAAGAACATTACATCACATGTAGAACAAAAGAAGATGAAAAGAACATTACATTGCATGTAGAACAAAAGTAGATGAAAGGAATATTACATTGCATGTAGAACAAAAGAAGATGAAAAGAACATTACCCTTGCATGTAGAACAAAAGAAGATGAAAAGAACATTACATTGCATGTAGAACAAAAGAAGATGAAAAGAACATTACCCTTGCATGTAGAACAAAAGAAGATGAAAAGAACATTACCCTTGCATGTAGAACAAAAGAAAATGAAAAGAACATTACCTTTGCATGTAGAACAAAAGAAGATGAAAAGAACATTACCTTTGCATGTAGAACAAAAGAAGATGAAAAGAACATTACCCTTGCATGTAAGAGAGTAGAATAGAATTGCATGAGACAAATGCATGGTGCATGTTAAATGATGTAATTGGGTTTAGGTGTCATTTACGGGTAAATGACAAATCGGTTAGGGGAGGATTATGGCACCATGCATCATTAGAAAACTGAATAGAGATATTCATAAATATATGATTTATTTTTATTCGGTTTATTAACCAGTTAATAGTTATTTAGAGATGAAGAATAATTGAGTTTTGAGAGTAATTCTCTATCTGTATTTAGGGGATCCGAAGGAAAGAAGAAGGAAGAAAAAGAAAGAAAGAAAGAAAGAAAGAAAGAAAGAAAGAAAAAGGAAAGAGAAATAGATAGTACAAAACCCGGTCATAAGCACACAAAGCTTAAACTACACAAAACAAGTGTTAAAAGATATCTGGGCCAAAGTACCTGACCAAAATTCACGAAAAATAGAAATTGTTATAATTGATGGAAGGAATAGAGTTTAGAAATAATAAAAAGAAAGAAAGAGAAAGACAGGAACATGATAACGAGACGGGGTCGCGAAACGAATGGGCACACGCGCGATTGATGCATAACAGATGTCGGTCAAGCACCTGACCTACTTTCGTGTCCGCGGAGTATGGGAGTTTATTATCAATTTGGTTGAAGAAATAAGATTTTAGGGACAATGGAAAAAATATATTAATAGGTAACGAACAAAGAGGGGTGTCATTGACCGCTGGGGAAATGTATACGAAAACAAAACATTGATGCACGAACCCTGACCATTTCTAGGGTTGAAGATAAGAATCACCCACGATGATGAGTGGAGAATATTTTCAATTTAGATAATTAAGATTTTGTTAACAGGCCCCGAGCGAAAAGAAAGAGGTGAAACAATTGTTTTAGCTTCATGGAAGACGCCGACAGGGCGGAAAAATTCTTTCTTTAAGTCACATCTAATTAGCGCAGGCTGTTTTGACAATAAACCGGGATTGTCATTTTGTACGAAAAAGGACAATTTAAATTTTGTTTTTTAGCAAGGTGTTCTTCCCCAGAACAAAGCCACGGATTGTCCACGCCCAATTGGAGACGTCATGAAGGAAGGAGGAAGATACCACCAGAATCTCATTAGCCGAGGGCAGTCACATGATACACGAGGGAGGAGGAGAAACACCCACTAGAGTCTCATTGGCCGAGAGCGGTCACGTGATGTCTTCCAGGGAGGAGGAAAGATGCTCGACCAGGACCCCATTGGTCGAGAGCGGTCACCTGACATACGAGAGACCAGAGGAAGCGGGTATGCGCCTCCCCCCCAGAAGCACTGTAAGGAAGTAGGAGTGAAAGTAAGAGCGATAATGGGAAATCAGAAATAATACGACTTTGGAATTATCAAGAAAACCCTGGCGCCGACAGACCCACCCCAGTTTGTTACAGCGTCAATAAAAGCAGGACCCCAATCGACAGAAATCAGTTGAAGCAGAGCCGCGGACAGCCAGGGGAGCTTGAATGCGGGCGGCGGGGCCCGGTTCATTCGCCCCTTGCGGGGCAAGAGAACCGGAGGAAGAAATTCGTCCAGCCCAAGTCAAAGAGAAGAAAATTGCTCGGAAGCCGCAGAGAAGTTGGAGTTGCAGCCCGAAAGCCGCAGAGAAGTTAAAGTTGCAGGCCAGACAGGCAGAAGAGTTGCAGGCCGGACAGGCAGAGAAGTTAAAGTTGGAGCGGAGTTGCGGAGCGGAGTTGCGGAGCGGAGTTGCAGGCCAGACAGGCAGAAGAGTTGCAGGAGTTGGGTTTGCACCTCAGACGAAGAAGAAGTTAACTTGCAGTTGCGCCTAGAGAAGTTGGAATCAAACCAAGCCTAAGAAGATAAATTCGTCCAAGACAAGTCGAAGTGAATAAATTCACCCAAACCAAGCCTAAGAAGAGAAATTCGTCCAACCCAAGTCGAAGTAAAGAAATTCGCCCAACTCAAGTCGAAGTGAATAGATTCGTCCACCCGAAGCAGAAGAGAAGTTAATTCGCGCACTGACGTCGAGGGAGATCAGCCGTGAACGACAGGCAGAGATCAGCGCCCGGTGTTGAAACCAAACCACACCCCGAAATGCAAATTTCTAGAGAACAAGCAACTCGAAGTCTCTAAGTTGTATGGTAGAAGCTTGGTGCCATAGTCCATAAAACGGGTCGGGAGGTAGGAACAATTTTGTGTAACGAACATTTAGATATAAAAGGTTGTCACCTTTTCTTTTCAATAATTTTTGACCTTGTGAGTTTTTCTTTTTCTTGTGTGTTACCACTCCCGTTGAACTTAGCTTGCTTACGGCCCCAATCCCTGTTTGATCCCGTCTGTCTAAGATCTAATCACAACGTGGGTAGGCAGACCGGAGATCAGTACAGTTACCCTAGTAACCAGGTGTTGGAAGCGAGTTGGGAACGACGAGGCTGGTATTCATCTAACCAAAAGGGTTACACACTTGGAGCAGCGAGGAGCGAACAGCTGACGCCGTGGCAAAGACGTCACAATCGGCGCCGCGACCAGGATCAACACTAGACCAAGCGACGTCACAACTGGTGCTGTCCGTGACCAGGATATCAGAGCCTGGAGAGCACGTGACGTCACAACTAGTGCTGCGAACGAGATCGAACGACAGAGTCGACGCTGCGACCAGGGGGGGGCGATGTCACACCAGTCAGGCATCTCATGTTCCATATATGTTCAATGGAGGGCAGATCTCATGATGATACTATCAAGGGAATTTGTCAAACATCTTACAGATCATGTTGAGTAGCAAAGTTATCTTGTGGTGAGGAGTATTATCCCAAATCTACATTAATACTCCTTGGGTCACATTTGCTCTGATCTGTCCTGTGGATACTATGCTGTCACCACTGATTTTATGATACCACAATCAGGGCAAGCATCAGTGCTCCATAGCCATCCAGAACCTTGTCTATGGCTGATTCATTTGACTACTGTTGTTAACATTGAAGTACTACTGCCATGCATGTCCAACATGTATAGCAGTTCTTTAAAATGACTATGTAGCCTTTGAAACAATCTCTTAATTAACAAAAGATCTTAAGTGTTCCAAAGAAAACAAAAATGTTTTTTACTTGGCTTCTTTTCTTCACATATGGAAGGACATGACATTTATTTGCAACAGATGGAACACTGATTCTTATTTTATATCTTTCATTGAATGCAATTGAATTAAACTATATAATATCAATATAGATTTCCTGAAGATAAATCTACTGATATGTTAAAAAGAAACCAGAGGTTCTATTTCAAAGTTAAATATATAAATTATCAAAATAGAAAGAAGAAATAAAATTTTAATTTGAGATTGTATAATTTTCAAGTCAATTTCAACAATGCAAATATAGATGGAAATTTCATATCCCAATATAAATTTGAATTAGAAAAATTCTATTAACGTTAAATGTGAACAAATGAGCTGAAAAATTATTGAAATTTAACCTTTTATTCTTTTGGTCACGTGCCAAAAGGGGAGAAAATAATCATAGATTACTTGTGGAAAGAAATCAGATTGGGAAAATGTCATGCCTGACAATCAAACTTAAGATTCCTGGCCTAAAATTATCCAAAGAATTAATACACCAGAAGTGCCATATTTAAAACCTTGGATAGCTCGTCATTCTCCTGACCCCTGCAATTTTCTTGATGCAGTTTGTGCTTAAACTATAGAATGGCTCAATAAGTTGATAAGTCTGAAAGTTAAAAAAAATAAAACTAGGATAGTTAAGGTCATAAATCTAATGAGAAAAAAGGTAATTAGTACATGGAATTGGAAATACTATTTCATGTTGTAAAAATTTTAATTTGAGGTTATAGGACCTTAAGTAAAGGGTTTTAGTCAATTGAAGATGGTGTTTCACAAATATTAATTTTAATTAGAAAATTACCTTAACGGTGTTAAAACCAAATGAAAAATTTGATGATTTAACCCTTTATTATTTGATATAAATGAAATCTAGTGGAAAATTTCACTAAACATGATTTGAATGTGTGCCTAGAAAATGCAGACAAACATTCAAAAACTGGAGAAGTGTAAAGATTAAAAATAAATCAGAAATAGTTTGTGATGCTGAGAAGAACAGAATTTCGCTTTGAACAAAAATATAAAACTCTTACATAAGATATTCAATCAAGGGCCCAATAAATTCAGTATTCAATCAAATATTCATTCATACTGCATTATTCAACCAAGGAAGATATCTTTATACCAAAAATGAAGACTAGCATAAAATTTTATTTGGCAGTAGAAGCCTCTCATAAGAGTTAATGGGATCATTTGCACCATTTTCAATGAAAAATTGTTGATTCAGCTTTTGAAAAAAATGTTGTCGACAAATATCAAAAGAACTTAACTGAACCTGTTTCTGGATAGTTTTGAGGAGATTAACAAATGAATGCTTGTTGCATTATTTGTATGTATGATGGTTATGATAATTACCACAGGGAAAGAGTGCATTTTTGGCTTGGTGGGTAACTGGCAAATGTGGAATTTCCATATGTCAATGCTTGTTTACTAGAGTTTTGCAGAAATTTAACTAACTTTCCTCAATTTTGTCAAAGTCAACTGAAAAGTCTGGCTGCATTGGCTTTATCACATAGACTTGTTATGTCACATAGAAGAAAGTGGATTGATGCAATTAAGAAAAGGCAAAGATCCCGGTAATAACTTGTCCGCCATGAACATGAATGGGAGTCCACATCATAAAAAGAAATGTAAAATAACGCAAGAACCAATATGTACAAACAAATGATAATTTATTAATAACAAACAGATACAAGTGACAAGATAAAGATGTATGTGTCAAATGAATCTGAAAACCTAATTTAAAAGTATGTGTAGTGAGTGAATACGTTTGTGATAGTGTCTATATATGTATTATTCATGCATTTCCCAAAAGGAGCACATTCTCTGACATGAAAGGTTAATATTGACGAATAAGTAGATGAAGTTGAGAAGAAATTGATATAAAAATTAAACTGTAAAAACATTTATAGACCTGAGATCGTCTCCTAGCAGCAGTTTAAAAATTAGGAATAGAATAAGCCAACTACTTGATTAAAGTTGAAGTTTGTATATTCGTTTTGTCAAAACAGACTTTAAAGATGTCTACTGAGTCTGAGGTCAAATTTAGCATAATTGTGCCTGGGGAAGAAAAATATTAAAGCAAAAAAACCTAATAATAGGAGTGTGTTTTGTTGCCAACTGATGGACGAGGTGAAGTCGAAATGGTGCCTGAGAGAAGAAAATATAAATTGAAAGAATAGGGATGAGGAGATGTATTGTTGCTACTGATGGTCAAAAGTATGTAATAGTGAATATGTGTGTGGTTGTGTCTATATTGTATTGTTTATGTGTTTCCCAAAAAGGAGCGTGTTCTCCTTGAAAGTTACATATTGACAAATTTAGATAAGAAGAGAGGATAAAAAAATTTCACAGATTATTTATAGTCCTGAGAGCGTATCATGGTAGCAGTTTCAAAAATAGGAGGTGGTAACCTGACAGAGTATAAACAAGATAAGTGCAAAATGGTCCTTAAAGTGTTCATGAATTTTGTATAGCTCCTTGAAAAAAGGAGACGAATTGTTTGATTGAAACTCTGTAAAGTACCCTAATTTAAACACTGATGAAAGTTTGAAATTGGTATTATCCCCAACAGTTGAATTCTTGTTGACATTGATGACTGAATAACATTGTTTAAGGACAAAACCTATATATTAAAATCTTGAATGTGGATTTTGATATAATCCATTAAAATGCATTCAAAATGTCTGCATGTTGATTAATAGATTTAGGCTTAAATTGAAATTTGAATTCAATTCATATGCCAGAAATGGTAAGGTCAGAAAACAGGTTGATATTAAGTTTTGATGCACATGGGCGATTATTGTTGTACAGGAAAACTGAAATGTGTAGAGATAATGAACACTGTGTTTTACATTCAAGTAAGAATTAAGCAGAAAAGAAATTGAATATGCCGAAATGGCGAAATACAAAAACAATGTCGATGAAAGTAGAAACCAGCCTGCCTTTGGCGTGGCAAAATTAACAAAATGATGTTAGTAAATGAACAAGTATTGAATTCAATGAAAACAAATATATTTGAAATAGATGTAGAGACAGGGCTTATCTATACTATCGGGAATACTATCTAGCATGCAAAATTCATGTAATGAAGAGAAATGATAGAGAAAGTTTACAGATTACAGAGAGAGAGAGAGAGAAAAAAAAATTCAAACTAAAATTCAAAATGTCAGATACTGGTGTGAATCATTGAGAACTAAGAAGATGTGGAGAGAATGACTGGCCAAATCCTGAAAAGGACATGGCATATAAAAGAAAAGAAACTATATCCTATTCCTCTTCTAGATTTTCAACAAAACAATAAAAAACAAATCATATTAATGAAGCATTGTTTTTGTTGATTAATAAAGGAACTTTATTTCCTTCAACATCCTTTTTAACTTATGAGTTAAAAATCTAAAATTTCAGCATGTGTTTCAGACTTCTTACTGAAATGTGTGAAATTATTTAGGAAGGTGAGGCTTATTCTTTTTATCCTCACTGTGGTTCTGGTTGCTCCATGACTTGACCTTGAACTGTATCAGAGGTTTTAGGTTTGCCTTTCCTGTTTTTTTTGAACATGAGTAGAGTTTAAACCATTTCTGCTTTTTTTCTTGTCTACTTCACCTCTATAGCTCCTAACGTCTTAGCCTGAACCCTAAAAAATTTATTTGCTAATTAAATCTTAACCTTAGAAAAAAGTCTAGAATGAGCTGTCTAAATTTCCATTTTCTTTCCATTTCTTATGTTAATACATCCAAAGTAAAGTCGCTTGTGTCTTGAGTGGGAATTTTGGGTGACCATCATAAAAAACAAAAAAGAAACTTTGGAACTTATTCATTTGGTTTTATTTTTAAATTTTTTTAATAAACAAAATAAAATTTGGTTTTCCTTCATATTATTTTTTTTGTTTACAAACATTTTGAATGACAGGTGACTTATGTTTGTCTTATTCATGGAGGAAGAGACAGTTCCAATGTCGTTGACCCAATTATGTTATTTTTTTTGCATATTTGTGGATTGTTTTGGGGAGGGATAGCAAAAATGGTTTCCTGTCAGCTTTCTGCCAGGTGATATTTTTTCAGTCATTAAATTTTGGTTGAATAGTTTAAAAAGTGACACTTTCAAAACATCTTCAAATTTGGTTGTCTTATTTTTTACTGGATTGAGGGTCACATTGTCATTCAAATTTCTCAAGGATTCTTAAATCCATTTTTCAGGAAGGATAAGTCTGTCATGCCAGCAACTTAAAAAACAAATTGTTTTGAATAGTCCTGATACTAAACCCTTGATTTAATGCCTTTCTCCATCTATCAAAACCAGGAAGTCTGTCCTAAGAGGAGAGGCAGTGCATGTCAACATTCCAAATGATAAAAGAGGATGACACCAGTTTAGGAAAAACAGTAAACATCTCCATCTGAGTGCATAATTAGCAACATTTCATAATCTTCTTCCAGAATTTACTTTTTGCTCTCATCTTAGAACATATTTGTCCAACCGTAAGAATGATGAATATTAAGAAATCTTGATACTCATATGCTTAGATCACTCTCAGAAAATGGAAGGAGATTTTGCAACACACAAGATCCTCCATGTTGAAAACAAGGAGGTAAGAAGTGAATTATGACAGGGGTAAGGAAATGGTCATCCAGAAAGAGAGGAAGTCTAGATTCCATCAAGATCAGGGCAGATTAACTCAAATCCAATATCTTGAAACAATTCTTCTCCAGTTATGTGACCAGGACTGAACCAGATGTGGTTTTGAATAGCATCCTGCTTACAACCCTTGATTTAATGCCTTTCTCATGATGGATATTAGATATCATAAAGGACAGTTTTTGTGTGTGAGGAGATGCTCAGTGCATTTCAACATTTGTGATAAAAGAGCACTCATTTTAGGGAAAATAAGACTGGCCTCTTTCCAACTGAGTGATAGTAATTGTCAAGGATTTTTTCATAATCTTCTTCCAGAATTTACCTTTTGTCATCTTATGTACATATTTGTCCAAGAAAAAACAGACTATCTCAAACATGAGAGCTAAATCAGCTGAGAAAATCTTGATACTCAGTAACATGCAAAAAAAATTAGATCACTCAGAAAAAATTTAAAGTGCATAGATTTTTTATAAATTGGTTCTCAATGAGAGCTTAAACTGTGTTCCCCAAATAGTTATGTTTGGTACATGGAAGTGGAATTAACATTTTTCTTTTGCTTTTTCATTTGGTTTTCCAGGATGAGGAGTTTTTTAAACACACCTTTGTCCTTCCCCTTTTGATACATCCATTTAAGGTTGACAGATTAATATCTTGAAAAAATTGCTTCTCCAGTTAGTGACCAGGACTGAATCAGATGTTAAAGGCAAGAAAATTTTTAAGTCAAGCCCATTGCTTACAAGTTTTTGAGTAGATTTTTTTAATCAAGCAGGACAGGTGCAGATATTATAAACAGAGATAGAGTACCTGGCCAAGATTGTGGTATCAGTTAATATAATTCCACTTAAGACCATGTTTGCTTTCACCTTCACAAGAAAGAATCCAGCATAAGGATGTAAAATCCAGGTGAAAACTGACAACCTAAAAAAACAGATGAAAATTTTCAATCTTATTGTTGTAACCTAGAGAAGGTTAGTGAATAGAATAATCAAATGAAGGTTGGTAATGAACAATAATACTTAGGACAAGAACAACACATATAAGATTCACCAGTGGCGCGTAGAAGAAGTAGTCAACTGCTAGAAGTGAGTCAAGTGAATTCCACAATGAATCTCCAACTGCAGACCAATATACAGTATTTACAACTATATTTATGTGAATGGGGACATACCCATTATCATTCATAGTCATGCTACAACACTTATCCTATTCACTATTGAAGTAGTACTAGTAGTGCTAAAGGTTACAATGATTATGGTGGCAGTGTCTCAAGGAATGGCAGGCAACTAGAGGAAGCAGCCACCCATGTTGACTTTTCTTTCTATTGGTTCAATGATTTCTTCTTTCTTTTTTTTTTTGCTTTTTTAAGAATTAATAATTTTTGATTTTTCCTTCTTAGAACTGGCATAGTCACCATAGCTTCTTACAATCAAGGCTCCCTCTCACCTTTGAAACTGTCTCAGTAGTTGAACATAGGCTCTAAAATGGATTGAGAGTTCATAGATTTGACAATCAGGAGAAGTTGCTGACTTTGTTTTGAATACAGACTGGCTCAGTTAAATGAGATTTTGTCCAAGACATTTGACATCCATTTATTTGACCAGTGCCTGTTTGTGTTGGAGATAACTCTACCAAACTTTTTTCTTTGAATCTTTTGGCATAATGAGAACTTAGACGGAAACAATGACCCCCACCACCCCACATCATGCAAATCTTACCACAGTAATCCCACAATGATGACATATAAGAAAAAAATAAAGAATAGTGGCTATCAAATATTTTTATCACATTCTAAAAAATAGCCATTTGAAGATTTATAGATATTTGAAGAGATAATGGTGAATATGATCATAAACAGTTGGTCAGAAACTAAGGTTCACATAGAGAAGTGCAAGAAGATGACTAAGAAATGTGTTGTGATCAATAGAAGAGAATCAGTGAATGTGATAAAACATGATAATGTGATATCATTCTGTTATACAGAAAGAAAATGCTAGCTACTAACACCAAGGTTTGAGCGTGACAATCTGGACTTATGAATATGTTTTCCATCAGGTGTATAAATAGTAGTTTCAGGCTACTGACACCAGAGTTGACTATTAGTTGATTAGTATGTTGATTATTGAATAACTGTTGGAGGTTAACATGCAGCAGAGCATGATTGTTTTTAATTGATTTGATTGAGTGAAAATGTGTTCATATTTGTTTTAGGACAAAATTTTATTCAACATTGAAATTGAAGAAGTATTTTGATTGAAATAGAATTCCTTTCAAATTTTTTAAATAAAGAAAAGAATTTGATTGATTTGCATTTTCTTAGAAAAGATTCTTTTGTTTTTTATTTAATGTGCGAACCTGCAATGTTATTTCCTGACCTGGCATCTCAGATTTAATTTAAAATGTCATAATAATGTAATTATAAATATAAATATTTTCATGAATTTAATGAGTTTTCTTCAGTACCTGATTGAGATTGGCAAGGTTTCATCATTTAACAGTTGAAATGGCTCTCGATGTATCTATTCTATGCTACCAGTTTTTCTCTCACACTTCTTGCCTATGGAACTATAATCCTGCTTTTTGCTTTCTAGTCAACTTTGATCTTCAAAGATTTAAATTCAATGTCAATTGTTTACTTCTGTCTCCTTAATTTTTCTTCTTTTATTGTTCTCTTTCCTTAATGTATTCTTTCTCTAATCAGTAACCCCCTCGCATTTTAGTGGCTTTTTTGTCTTGTTTGGTATGAAATGTTTAAAAAAATATTTAAACAAAACAATTAAGAGGATTGTTTCTAACACAATTTTATTTCAAAAGGTCAGATCAAGGATATCCGTGTTTCAAGTGTCCATTAAAGATTAGAAGCTCAGCATTTTTTTTTCCTGGTAATTTTCATTACAAATAAAACACATAATACATCCATCAAAAATGAATTGGTCACTTTGCTTTTACAACAGAAATTTATGCTTTCTTATATTTTTTTTTTTTTACAAATTAAATGAATATTTCTCAACATGTTTACAGAAATTTTCTGGAAAAATGAATAAATTCTGCTTAACTGCTACTAAACAGAAGATTAAAAGATATTTTTGTATATTTAAGTTTTTCAAATGTATAAATGTCTGTCAATAGAGCTTCTGATCATAAATAAATACAGTCCAACCTCATTAATCCAGTAAATTGGGACTAGGCCACTACTAAACCACAGAAAATTTGCTACTAAAATGAATAAATTCAAGGGAATGAACTGTTACTATAAACAAGATTAAAAGATATTTTTGTATATTTAAGTTTTTCAAATGTATAAATGTCTGTCAATAGAGCTTCTGATCATAAATAAATACAGTCCAACCTCATTAATCCAGTACCCATAGGATCAGGCCACTACAGGACCACAGAAAATGCCAGAGGATAGAAATCATCCCTAAAATTAACCTCTATGTGAATATAGTGTTGCTATATTTCACATATATAATTGCTGTGTTATCAAATGTAGGTTAAAGATTAAAATGAACCATCCATTAATGCTTTTAAACAAGGTTTTTTTTATTGTTTCATGAAATACAAAAGATAAAAAAAAAAAAGCTAAGACTAAAAAATAATATATGCTTACTATCTTGAATGAGTAAATATATATAAAAACAAAAAAAGAACATATTACCAAAACACACTGCTGTTGTCAATTTGAGTGCAGTACTGGATTGGCAACAAGGTCTCATCAATTTACAGTTGAATTGTCTAGAAATAACTGCAAGTTCTATGTAAGCAGTTTTTTTTTTTTTTTTTGATCCCCAGAAAATATATTTTCAAAAAATCAAAGATCATTAAAAAAAGAATTTTTGTCCATGAGAACTGATTATGTATCTGTTAAAAGATGGATGCTAAATAGTTGAAAATAAACAGCTCAATTTACATTCATTTAGTGAATTAAACAGAGAAAATCATTTGAAAAAGAACAAACTGATCATTAAAAATTAAGGGTTTAATAAAATTTAATATTAAAATATTAAAGCAAAAAAAAACATCCTCTTCCTTGGGTCTTCAACAATCAAAAATAATTTCATTACCTTTCACTCTAAAAAACATGGGTCTTTCCTTTAAATATGGTTTCAAAAACCTGAAGATTTGCTTGTTTTGAAGTCCTGTCCAGATTTATTTACAGAGGGGTCTCCAAAGCATGACAGCCAAACAGTTTTCAAACGTTTTCCTTCATGGATTTTTTAGGTTCAGTTCATTCATGGGGGACCCATTTTCTCTATTTGGCAAATTTAGAGACAAACCTATAGACATAATAAAAAGTTTGATTTCTTCCTGCAGAAAATAATAATATATTATCAAGAATAAGATGATTTTTGAAAATATTTTCAAAACTGAACATGACTGATCAATTTGATCTAATCCCTTTTGCAAGCATGAAAATAGTTTTGAATATTATGAAGATACCTGATTTGAGATGAGAAATGGTTTTGCTTAATATTACTGAATATTACAAAATAGATTTTATCTTTTAGTCTTTTAAAGAAAACTAAATGAGGATAAAATTTTCCCTGAATATTAACAAAAACCTTCATTTTTCCATAATCTTTTACTCAATGCAATGAAATGACTGCATTTCCAATGTTGATTGATTAATGAGAGATTTTTGAAAGAAAAAGAAAATATTTGAAAAAAAAATATCATTAACCAAATCACCAATTTAAGTGTGAATAAATTATTTGAACATTAATTAGTCCTTTTTTTGTTTCTAAAGAACAGTTGTTCCAGTCTCAATCATATGATCCATTGCATATAGATATATCTTGGATATTTACCCTTTTTGATTCAACATTAATGGTTTAACTAAACAAAAATTATAACAAAAATTGAAAATTCATTTTTAAATTTAGATGATTCAAAATCTTAACTGTGAAAAAGTTAATGATCTTTGATGATTTTTGTATTGGAAAACACAGCATTTTAAAATATGCACTAAGATCCCCAATGGTTTCATAATTTTGTAAATTTATATGATGAAAAATTAAAAAAAAACCATATTAGTGTAAAGATGAATAACCACCAATCAAATAACTATTACAGTTAAACATGGCACCAAAAATAACCAATATAATAGAAAAAATTCTAAAAAATTTGGGCTGTTCTAGATAAAATGTGAAGAGGTAAAAAATCAGAGAGTATGTTTGGTAACCTGATTATAAACTGTAGCTGACAGAAGGCAGTACCACCTATTTTTGGTTGTTAATTTGAATGCTATCTATATTATCTTATTATTGTTAAACTGACTAATTTAACAAAAGAGTCATTTTCTTCCACTACTGTTAAATTGGTTAAAGGTATCACAAAAATAATGACCAGAATAAATTTAAATGTTTAACTATTAAAAAACATTTAAACATTTAAATTTATTTATTATTTTTGCTAAATTGCCAAATCAAGGTTTCACACCCACTTAAAAGGATTCAAGAACTTTTCTGTTTAAAGAACCACTGCTCTTGAGAATAAAAAGACAGCTTTTTGAGATGTTTGAATAAATTCTTAAAATCTGTCTTTTATTCTCTCCAGATAATAGATTTTAACATGAAAGTTGAATATAGAACAATAAAATAAAGTGATGAGGATTTAAGAATTTGTTTTTCAACTACAGTTGACTTCCTTAGATTGAAATCATGCAAGTTGAGAACAGAACATAATTGCTGTATAGGATATCCTGGATTCAGTTATATCTTCAAACATAGATACAAAGTTTTAAATACATAATATATAGATATTCAGTTCGTACAGTCAAAGTCAAAACTTAAGAATAGAATTGTAAATGATTTCAAATGTTAGCAAAAATGACTGCTGAAGTGTTAAAATAGACTTCAAGGATGTAGCAGTGAGTCAGATATAAAATCTAAATTTCAAGTATTGAATGTGACATCAGAAATACAAATATCCTCTTTCAACTAAACTTGCATAATATTGTTATTGTTATATTGAAGACAGATTTTACAACTTCCATTTAATAACATACATTGACCAGAATAACTGAGAGAATGTTTTTGATGACAAAATTGACAAAAGGAAAGATTCAACTTGGATTTTTATTTTTGTTTCTTTCATTTCTGAAAGTCCAGGCTGAAATTCGTAAGTTAACCTTTTTTATTTCTATTTTCTTGTTTATGCTATGAGAGGGGAAATGAGAGTGGAATTTTATGGCAGTAATGCTGCAGTGTTCTTACATTTTTTTTACTATCGATTTTTTTTTTTCACATTTAATTCTTTTGTATTCTATGCTAGATTCTCCTAACACTTTTGATGTTAAGGCTTTACTTGAATTTTTTTCAAGCTGGTGAAAGACTGACTTTAACTAAGGTTCAATCTTGTAAAGGCTTAACTTAAACATTGTTCCACTCACATAAAGGTTTGTCTTGAGCCTTGTTTCAGTCACATAAAGGTTTGTCTTGAACCTTGTTTCAGTCACATGAAGTTTTGTCTTGAACCTTATTTCAGTCAGATAAAAACTTGACTTGAAACTTGTTTCAATCTCGGAAGCAAAAGTGTCAAATGTGTTACAGGATTCATTGAAAAACACTTTTCTATATTAATGATCATTCATAATAAAAATATTTGCTTTGTTTTAAATGGAATTAACTCAGTTTTTCAAATTTACCTTCCTTTTAATTGATATGTTTTTCTAGAGATGCTAAAATAAAAATTCTCAACAAAATAGTTTCATTCAATTTATATGTTTTGTTCCCTGAAAAACACATAACCTAAATTTGTTAAACTCCCTTGTCAAATGAAGGGATTTTAGTTTTCATTGTTGGTATCTCTTCAAAATTCTCTTTTAACTTAAGACTTTGTTTTTTTAGATGAGTGTATTTTAAATTTTCACACATTAAAAATGATCAATAATCAGAGGGTCATAAAAAAAGACTATTATAGATATTGAAATATATTTCTTTTTTGTTGTTATTATTCAAGGAGGATAATGATAAGAGAATGTTTCAAGTCAAACATTAAATTTCATTTCTAAATCATTTCTACTCCATATAAGAACATTAAGAAGTATTCATTTTGTTCTGATGTGACAAATGAATGAAAATACCAATTAAAAATAATTGATTTGTTTATTATAACCAATAAGTTTAATCTATATAAAAAGTCTGCATCTAATATTGGTGTAGCAAATGTCTTGGGTGAAAAGCCACAAAAAAAATTCACCACATATCCAGGTTGATAGTCACTGCTTTTCAACAAAAATGTATAAATTTTTATTGTTTTTTAAATTGAAGTTTGTAAAGTTCTGAATTTGAATTTTGTTTTGGTCCAAAATTGGTAAAACACTTACTTCAGCACAGATATCTATTAAAAATTTACATCTGCAATTTCTATCCAGGATATAAAGCACACTTTTTAAGAGTCCAGCAACTGTTGACATCTCTCTGGCTGGAAATTTAAGTTTACCAGCGCCATGTTTTTCAAATGTACAAGGTTTCAAACAGCATCTTGTCTCTGTATCAAATTAACAATGGTAGTAGCAAATGTTTTTAATTTCTGTCTTCCTCTATCATTGCTAAAACTCCTGCTGTTACTTCCTTCATCTGTACTTAGGCTTGCTTTTTTCACTAGGAGTTCATTGTTATTGTAGGTTCAAAAAAAGAGTGCATCTGTTTAGCTAAACTTGCAACCTTAGCTTGCAGTTGATCAAATTGCTTGTTTTCTTGTTGGTTCATAAGTTCATAGGTTGTGGTGTCAATTTATTCACCTCCCTGTCTCTGAAACCCATGTGGATCCGGTCAGTAGACTCTTCAGGTTTCTCCAGTTCTGTTTCCTTATCCATGGGTGCTAAAATTTGTGTTAGTATGTTGGGTAATTTGTCCAACCACAATCTCTTTAGAATATTTTCTACAATAACATTGATTCCTAACAGAGTTTTCATATGTTTTCAAGAACTGAGAAGGAGTTCAGTCACCTAGCGCTACTTGTGCAAATAAGTCATAACATTGTCTCATTTGAAATTTCAGTTTGTTTAATAATGGTCGTTTTCAATTTACTTCTGGCATTGTCTCAAGTAAGTCCGTAACCTTTTCTACAACTTCTGTTGGTAGTTTTCCCACTAAAAAATTTCTTTATGTTGAATATGGCTTACATTTTTATAAACCATGACTATGTTTTTGGGGATATATACAGGTAAATTTAGAGTGACTTGTTAAAAAAACTTCCAGCCTATTTGTGTTTTGTTCCATGTTTTTTAAGGTATGTATATTTGTGTGTGCTGTCTGTCACCTTTGATGTTTTCACAAGGTAACTATGTCAAGGTCACCATTTGTAGAAATCCTTCCACTCAGGGTTTTGTTAAAGGTCAAAATTCATAGTGTCAGGATTCAATACAATAACATAAAATATTGTTGCAGGATTGCTCGTAATTTGGCTGTTTAGAATAATCCCAGGACTTTCATTGAAAGAATAAAATCCAGTAGGAAAAGACAACATAGTATTAACAAATACCATTAATCTTATAAAACAAAAACAATACAAGAAGTTGGTTCAATGTATTGAATCAGTAATGTCTTATTTTTGGTATTAAGTTCTTGGATAGAATATAATATGTAGATGGGTTTTAATGTT
The DNA here is from genome assembly GCA_903632075.3 of Acanthosepion pharaonis. Taxonomy (NCBI): domain Eukaryota; kingdom Metazoa; phylum Mollusca; class Cephalopoda; order Sepiida; family Sepiidae; genus Acanthosepion; species Acanthosepion pharaonis. The sequence goes on along the minus strand of CAHIKZ030000699.1, from coordinate 949,418 downwards.
TATTTAGTGACTGTTGGCTGTAAGTGCTATTCATGTTTAAAATTTGTTTATAATTAATTTAATTATTCTGCAAATATATTGCATATTTTATGACATTTTAGTGGACACATCAAATTAATGCAATTTTTAACATAGCTTTTAGACCAAGAGCATGGTGCCTGCAGAGTGGTTTGAGGAGTTCTTCCTTTTCATTTATTCCGAATTGACATTTGATTAAAATCTTTTGTTTTATTCATTTATTCTCAATGTAAAATTAGAGATTGTTTTGACTGCTATTCATTGTTGCAGAAGTTTGATTTTGTCATTGTTTTAGTTTATCACATGAACACTTAAAGCATATTTTTTATTTTGATTAAATTTCTTTGTCATATATACTGAATTGGGCAATTGATGGCAATATTTACTACTTTAGTCTCTTCAATATTATTACAGATTGTTTTGCTCATTTCTTACTTTGTTTCTTTTAGTCTCACAGTTTTTTTTTTCCTAACACTTCTTACTAATGATTTATTTGGTATTGAGAATAATATTTTAGCTGTCCGCTACCATATTTTTACATCAATTTGTCATTTTTTCGTGTTTTAAAGAGGATCACATCTTTGTTTCTGAAAACCTGAACTTCTCATTGACAATAAATATTAAAATTATCTCTTATTATATGTTCACCTTTGTTCTTCAATTTGCAATATTTTTCTGTTTTCAAATGCTTTACTGAGTTTTGTAAGGCAGACAGGTAGTGATTAACAGATATTAAAAAACAATTTACCTGCTCAAAACTATTCCGAATAACGTCAACCTAGTTTTTGAGCTGACGAAAAACAATGCTTATTGAGCCTGTCACATGATTAAAAAACATAAATTGAAGGTATGAGCGAACCCAGTCACTGAGAATTTATGACAACTAGAATTTGCTAAACGAGTTCACGACGCTTGAATCATTACTACAGCGAAGTACCAAGTTTTAATGTTCAAGTTTTTAACATGAAATAACAGTGGAAATTCATTCAGTGCCCTTTCAAAGAAACAACTCACTGACCAACTTCTACAACTTACTTTAATTATTCAATTACGTTATTGAATCTTTTTTAAAATAATATAGAACAATACATTCAACTACGAGCAACGAAAACAAACGGAACATTAACTGTTTTCAACTTCTATAAATTAAAAAACTTATCAACATATTTTCAGCTTTACAAGATTCTCTTTATAGTTAACATTTTGAACGACAAATGTTAATTCAGTTTTTAATGAGATCCGATAAAAAATGTTTTTTTAGTAAAAACTTTAGGCTAGTCAAAGGAAAGTAACTTCCTTATTGTTATTGTAAAACTGTTGTCATTTATTGTACCTGTTATGAAAAGTTACTTTTCTTGTGTTCTTTTTCTTGTTTGCTTTTTTATTTTCTTACACATTCGTAAAGTAAAAAAATGTGGGTTGATTTATGCCGTCAATACCACTTAATAATTTAAACTTATTAAAGTACACATTTGGTATATTCTTTTATTTTTTTTCTGTTTTAAATGCTTTATTGTAAAATTACTGCAGACAGGTATGTCATTAGTAATTTTCATTCACAAATGCATTAAAACTATTGGAAGAATGTATGATTGGAATATGAAAAGACATACTGAAGAGATTTAACACCAATGAAGTAAGGAATTAATTTCATTTTTTCACCAAATTCCCCATTCATTAACTAATGTCATTTTCCATATGACTATTCTTAGTTACAAACCATTCAGTGTCCTTTTAAAAATTGGCCTCTGTGAAAGGAATTGCATAGATGTGTTTCCAGTTATTTTAATGAATAAAAATGGCTGAAAAAAAATTATCTTTTTCTAAACGAATATGGAGTTGTTTTTAATATTGTCTTAAGCTTAGAAATCACTCCTGACAAGTCATTATTTGTTTTCATTTTCTTGTATATTACAAACTTTCAAACTTTTATGGAAATTTTTTAGGCATCTCCATTAAATGCTATTTAATCATATTTAAATTAACAAATCAGCATAAATCCCAATGTATGATTTTAATGTCATCAGTATATTTGTTTAATGATTTAGCAATTTGTTACTTTTGTTTAATTTAGACACTACAGTGAATTTCCTTATCTCAGTTCTACTCAGAAATGGTCCACACATAAAAAATGGGAAACATTTTTTATGATTACTTTTTTTTTGATTACTATTTTGGCAAACATTCCTTTAAAGCAGAATGTTTGTCAGAATTAAAAAACCATTTTTTGACATTTTAGAATCAAAAGTCCTGTTAAACATATAAATTTTAATCGTCTTGACGGATTTTCCTCCAATATTTTATTTATCCATGGCAGGTGATGACTTGTCATTCTATCCTGAGACCCCACTGTTTCTCATCTTAAAATCTATTCAGATGACACTACTATTTATTCCTGCCTCAATAGCAAATCTGTCATCACTGACAAAACTAACCTGGCCGTTGGTCTCGAAAAGGACCTCCAATCTGTTGTTAACTTTAATGCCTCAAAAACTGCTCTCTTTTACCCACCACAGAGAACCCTCCCTGCTTCCCATTAAAATGTCTCTGATGCTCAACTCCATGAGTGCACCTCTCTGCGACTGCTTGGTCTCATACTGTCCACTGACCTGAGATGGAACAAATACATTTAATCAATAGCTTCATCTACCTCAAGGAAAGTTGGTTTTCTGTGTGGTGCCAGAAAGTTTTTCTCACTCGAGTCCATCCTTCAAATCTATAAATCAATCATTTGCCCTTGCATGGAATACTGCTGCCATAGATTGTGTAGAGCCTCTGCTCTTCATCTTAACGTCCTTGACAGAATATGGATATGCAATATGTGATTGGCTCTGATTTGGCATCTCATTTGCATCTGTCTTTTCTACAAATACTTTCATGGTAACTGCTCTGATGACCTACTTTCACTGGTTCCCAAACTGCATGAATTTAAACGTGCTACTAGGTTGGCATCTCAGTCCACCCTTTTACTTTTGAAATGGTTAAATGTAGTCATTTCTTTTACTCCAATAGCTTCATGTCTCGCACTTCCCGTCTGTGGAACTCCCTTTCTCTTACTTACCTCCATGATTGCTATAATCTCCAATTATTCAAATGCATTATCAATCGACATCTCTAGATGCCTTGATCTATTCCCTGTCCGTCTCTTCATGTTTTCCTCTATTACGCCTCTTTACTCTTTCTCCCACTCTCTGTAACTCCTTGCATGCTCGTGGCACTCCCGCCTTGCTTAGGGTGAAACGCTTAAAAAAAAATGTCAGAGTTTAAACTTGGCATATATTGTTGATAACTGCATAATGCTGATATTTTCCTTTTTTTCCAATTTTTAGATAAAATTTTACAAAACAGATTGATGCATTTTCCTTTATGGCTTTGGCTTTATTTTGGTGACAATTGCACAAACAAAGGGAGATAATAAATATTTATCATAAATGAATCCTACCATTAGCTTTTTTTTCCTTTTTCAATTCTTAAGTCATATGTTACACATAAGAAATTTTTTTTAAGTTATAAAAGTTAGGTTGTAGGGTACAATTTAGCAATATTGTGCAAGATATTGAAGTCATTATTAGAAGTAATATTGCATATGCTATATAGATTTGTCCATTGTAACATAGACAAATACATCCTTTGCTGCATCCACTTTTTTATTAATGATCTTTCAGATCCACATAACAAGTACTGCCAAAATGCATCTTGAAATTAAAGCAAATAAACATGACACCATGTTTTTTTATTTTGCTCTAAACCAGGGAATTATCAAATTTTAAAGAAATTTATTTATTAATAAATTAATTTTATACTGAATGGATTATTTTATTAGAAAACTTCATGGAAATATTTCTTGTCAGTTGCAGACTAATTTTTATATCATCATAAACACTTTTAAAATTGCTCAAACATGGCAAATATTTTTATATTTTCATTAAGCAAAATCACTGGAGATGTTATTTCAATAAAAAATTACATAATATGAAATGAGAACATCTCAAAAATATGTTCTGAAACCTTACAAAAAGCTTTTGATTAGCAAGGTCGATTTTACTGTTTTTAAACTGTATAGGATACAGTTTCAAATCCTGTCGGAGGACACATATTTTCTATGACAATTTCTCGGACATTCAGGCTGGCAAATGTTGCTAATACTGTTTATTATAAACAGAGAATTTACTTAAATATTTTTATTTATAAAAAAGGATATATAGACATAAAAATGTCTTAAAATAATCTTCAGACTTTGTCCATTTCATAATATACATATATATATATATATCTATAGATTAAATATTATATTTGTGTATTTAGGCTGCAATCCTTCTTTCATGCACATTTCATTGAATACAACAGACAAAGTGCTTTGATTTAGTTTTTATACAATTTCTCATGCGATCTAATTTTTTTTTTTGGATGATAAATTATATAAAAATGTAGCAACAATGAGAATAGAAACATGAACAGTAACATTAATATTTTTTATAAAAATCAAATGAACGAAAATTATAAACAAGATGAGTCTAGAGTCTGTCTATATTTCTGAGATGAAGTATTATGTACATTGTTTACATTATTCGGACTATTGTCCTCATCTTTGTCGCCATATTTCACAACGTTTTGGCCGTTGTACGCTCCGGTTGGAATTTCGAACTGAACCCTTTATTTCGCTCACTAGTTCCACGGATGTCAGTTATCAGTTATCTGAAAGTTCTCCACTGCCTTAACCCGGTATTGAACTAACTGGATCTAACCCACGCCTTTATCCACTGTGCCATGTGTCCTTGAGGACATCTGGGTATGAATTTTTGGGTATTATAAACCTAATGTCTTCAGTAACTATTTTTACCAGTGCTCATATTGTAATTTTGCTGTTATCATTGCATGCTTTTACCAGAGCTCATATTGCAACTTTGTTGTTATCATTGCTTTTCTCTGGCACTCCTTATTACTGGTTCCCATATTGTATTTATTTTTATGCTTGGTCGGCTCAGGAGATTTTTGTATTTTTGTATTTTGTATTTCTATATGATGAGTCTAGAACTGAGAATATCATAAAAAATGCACAACACCAGTTGACAATAGCAAAAAATTAGAGTAATTATTTATTACAAAATATTTAAAACATCTAACCTTATAGTTAAAAATAATAATTCATCTCTTAAAATAAAATTAAATAGGACAAATATTATCTATGAATTTCAATATCCATTAAGGAATTGTATTCCTGATCAATCAAAATTCATAAATAATTATAAAAGCCACACTACAACATGGTTGATATGAAGACTCACACTACACCTTTCTGATCATAGCTCAATTAGGTCTCATTTAAATATTCATGGAGACCTACTGAAACAATATTCGTAACATACTGACTGACTAGACAAATATCATCTACGTGTAAAAAAGGCTAAAAATAATGGAAGCCTCGTTAATAAAAATAAAAATACCAAAACTCACTAATATCAACTATGAACATGGACACATTATCATGACTGTGTTTTGAAAATGAAAGCATTATATAAATGCATACATACAACAATCTATTTCTTGTTAACAGTTCATATATTTCAAATTTGAAAATGGCTAAATGTATAACCGAAAGCGCTCGAATAAAAAGAACAATTAGACAATTTTATATCTTAGATGCATATATATATATATATATATATATATATATATATATATATATATAGAGAGAGAGAGAGAGAGAGAGATAATAATAATATTATATAATATATCTATAATAATATAGATATATAATATATATATTAGATATATATATATATATTTATATATATATTATATATATTTTATATATAATATATATATATATATGTATATATATATATATATATATTATATATAATATGATATATATATCTATATCTATCTATATATATATATATATTTTTATATATATATGATATATATATATATATTTTATATATATAATATGATATATATATATTTTACATATATAATATGATATATATATATATATATTTTACATATATATATATGATATATATATTTTATATATATATGATATATATATATTTTATATATATATGATATATATATATATATATTTTACATATATAATATGATATATATATATTTTTATATATATATATATATATATATATATATATATATTTACATATATATGATATATATATATTTTATATATAATATATATATATATATATATATATATATATATATATACTGTACATATGTATATGTATATACTTATATATATATATATATATATATATATTATATATATATATATAAGTATATATATATATATATATATATAATATGTATACATATATTATATATATTATATACATATATTTATATATATATTATATACATGCATTCATATATACTATATACATACATTCATATATATATATATATACACACACACACACTGTCAAATGTATTTGGTCACTCTCAAAAATTTGTATTTCTCAACCTAAATGTGTTATTTTCAAAGAAACAATTGAAACACTACAATGGTTTTATTTATTATACTAAATACAAATCTTCCTGAACCACAATAAATTCAAATTAAACCCCCAAAAACACAAAAACTTTTGATTCACCAAAAAAGACCCCCTTTAGCTGCTATCACTATTTAGCACATTCTTTCCACCAAAGTCCGGAGGTAAAATGAAGATAGTTCTGCCCAGATTTCCTGCAAGAGTTGCTAGAGGTGAGCTGCACTTGTGGATTGTTTAACTCTGACCTTTTGATCAAGTTCATCCCATACCAGTTCGCTGATTGCACCGACCAAGACATCAGTTGAAGGATATGCTGTTCCTCTTTGCTTTTAATGTACCTCTAGCAGAGTTTACTAGTATGCTTTGGGTCATTATCTTGCATGAGTACAAATCCTTGACTCACGAGCTGTGTTCCAGATGGGATCATTTGATGCTGCACTATAATGTGATAGCTGGTCTGATTCAATTTGCCCTTCACCTCTGTGCAAATTCCAGATTTCTGCATTTTAAAATAATGTCCAGTTCGTTATCGGAAATGTTGGAATATTCCTGGGCAAACTCCTAGGCCAAAGGGCAAAGGTCTTTGGAGGTGGATGGATAATAATCAATAATATTGAACTGTATAAAATTACAATTATCCTTTTTATGAATTCCATTGGACCAGTTAATAACGTCCGCAGTATTAACCCACTACAAGAGTCTATGGTATTGTATTTGCTAGCGATGTAATCTACAACATAGATAGTTAATTATCTATTTGGGGTTTGATATTGAATATTTGTGATTGGTTGTGCATTACATGGACTCATAATCCGTAATTGTTATCTGTGCATACATGTATGTATGTATGTATATATAGTTGTTTGTATATCTGTTTATGTATGTGTGCATATACATATTGATGTGGTAAACCCTCCTACAGTAGAATGAACTCTTCCTCCTCTCATAAATACAAATTGCGAGAGTCTGATAGGAAGTGAAGTGTGTTTTTCTTTCTGGCTCCTAAACAGGCCACAACACATATGTACATATATTTGTGCCTGTGTGTATAAGTATGTATATGTGTATTTGCATGTATGTGTGTATATATATGTATGTGTATATATGTGTGTGTGCGTGTATGCATATATTTGAGTATATGTGGGCACATGTATGTGTTTGTATATGTATATTTATATTTGTACATATGCAGGTATTTTATTTGTATGTTTATGTATACGCGAGTTTGCTTTTTCGGTTTTTATGTATACGTATGTGTGTATGTATATATGTGTGTATAAGCTTATAAATGTCTTTTTTTGCTTTGTTTATAGCCTAATACGTGTGTTTCAACCACTTATATATATGCATTGTACATATGCATGTGTAGTGGTGCTGTAAGAATTGTTGGCTAGGGTCACCGTGAATATAATCAATATATATGACCAGTATGAGCGTATTGCTAGTGGTAGCTCTTTGATTGAGTTTGGCCATACTGTTAATATGATCTCTCGTAGTTGTTCAAGAACTGGATCTTCCATGGTTTCTTATTTCACTCAGAAGGTCACTACTGGATCTCGCCGTAGACGATCTGCTGGAAGACCGAGAGTAGCGGGAGGCATGAGTCCTTGACCGATTTGACGCGTTGTCTGCCATCGTTGAGAAAAAAAAAGGTGATTGGTGGTAGAAGAGAGGCCGAAAAAATAGCTCCGTTGTCCTGAGGATAGTTTTTTCTTAAAGTGAACTGTGTGACACTAACTGTTGTTGGAGTAGCGTCCGTAGTTCCGACGGTTGGTGTAGACCACGTCACCACGAAATATCCGACCATTAGGGGAATCTCCGTTTTACTGTACTGTCTCCGGGATGCGTGTATTTCATTGAAATGTACACAACCCTTAGACAGTTAGCATAAACTCTCATCGACAATCAAGACTCTGAGACATGGTATGTTTTAGACGCAGGTTTATTGACAGTCGACAAAGGTAAAACTGAAAGAAATAAAAAACACGAAAAATTCAGAAATACAGAGATACAAAATGAAGGTGAGTATTTACTATTTACTAAGACCTTAAAAGTAGTTGTAGGTATGATAAGCTTGCAGAATAGAAGCATTTGAACATAAAAAATACTCATAGAAAGAAAAAGAATACAAATTATGCTGAGTAACAGTCGAATTCCGAGAGGAAAGATGGAGGTTCCGCACGTGGTGAGAAGGTAAACAAAGTTCGTTTATAGGAAGGAAATGATACTAAAAAATAATGCTTGCATTAAATAATTTCATAATAAGAAGAAAGAAAGGCGATAGTTCTGACCGGAGATGTCCAAGAATGACATGATATTTAAAGGATGAAAACTATGCCATGCGGCCGTGCTGAGAGCAGCTAAACTAGATAGGGGCTGAGCACCGGGAAACTTCAACCGGCGTAGGGTCAGAAAGAAGCCCCCAAGCTAAAGGGGCCGGTAAAGGGAGATGAGTGCTAGTCAGTCTATTGTACATTGAACAGAACAGCTATAGTAATTTCTTTTCCAGGCACATACTCTATGTGTATTCGGTACCCCTGTAGTTTTATTATTATCCGCTGTAGTCTAGGAAGTGCGCTGGTTAATGGCTTTTGCAGTATTATGACTAGTGGTTTGTGGTCAGTGAGTACTTCGAAATGACGCTCGTATAGATATGTGTGGAATATTTGGACTCCGAACACAAATGCTAGCAGTTCCCTTTCTATGCATGCATATCGTTTCTCTGTGTTTGATAAGGATTTTGATGCATATGCAATTGTTTTTTTTGGGGGGGGTTGTTTTTTTTGAATCAGTGCAGCTCAAAGTTCTTTCAGACTTGCATTTGTTTGCAATACTGGCATCTCATTCTTGTTGAAGTAGGCTAGAGTTGTCTCTTGGCTGATTTCTGTTTTGAGTTTTTCAAAACATTCTTTAAGATGTTTTTCCTACAGAAATGCTGCTTCTTTCTTTATTAGACATCTCAGTGTATGTCTGTTTTGTCAGCCAGGTTTGGGATGAATAGTGACATGTAGGTAAGGAAGCCTAAAAATTTTTGCAGTTCTTTCTTACAAGTTGGTGATAGCATGTTGCGTAGGTTATTGATTTTTTAGGGGTCTGGACTGACGCCGTTTTCATTGTATGTCATTCCAAAGAAAGCTATGCTCTTGACTTGGATTCTGCATTTGTTTGAGTTGAACACGAAGCCATTCTCTGCAGCTACTTGCATGAGCTTGTGTAATCTTTTATTGTGTTCTTCCTCTGATTTGGCGTATATAGCGACTCATCATCTATTCCTGTTGCCCCATCAATCTGTTCAAGTATTTGGTCTATTTTCATTTGGTAGATGTCTTGTGATACATTCAATCTAAATGGTAATCTTTGGAAGCAATATCTTTCAAAAGGTGATTGGAATGTTGTTAAGAGTTGGGAGTCTTTATCTAGGTGTATGCACCAGTAGCCAGCTTTGGCATCAAGTTTGAAAAATAGCTTAGCGCCTGCAAAGTTATGCATTAGCTCTTCCATTGTTGGCGTTTTGAGTGAAGTGGTTAGGTGGCTTGGATTTAAGCAGATTCTCAAACTCCCATCTTTTTTGTGCAAGTAGGCCAGGTTTGACACTGTGGGTTCGGTCACCCTTCTAATGATTTTATTTTTAACCATGTTGTCAAGTTCTTCTTTATACTTTTTATTAATACGATCGGAGTTTTACGAGGTGCATCAATGTGTGTTTGTATGCTCTTGTTGAATGAGAGCTTCATAGACTCTGGCATAGAGCCAATTCTGTCAAAGCGGTCAGGCTATGGGTATATAAGTTCTTCGATCGTATTTATGTGTGTTGCAGGGGGGTGTTTGTTTAGTGTTGTTGCTGTACAGTGTAGTGTAATTAGTCTGAGCCTTTCTAATGATGGTAGTCCTAAAACTGCTGGTCCTTGTACGTCTGCGATGTGGAAAGTGCTGTCATTCCAGTCCGAGTTATTATATTTGCATAATATGTTAATGCTGCCGTAATTTATGTTATTGGAGTGTCGTTGTATGCTATCAGTTCTGTTTTGTTGCTAGTTTTGGGAAAACATTCAGGTCCAGTTTTTCTGGAACATTCTACGGAATGTAAAGACTGGTAATGTGTTTCCTTGGTCTCCCGTATCGATTTTCACTTGCAGCCTGTGGATTCCATTTCTTTTTGGCAGTCTAATATCGATATAAACTAAGGCTTCATCACACTGGGTGGTAGGGGACGTTTTAATGCTGTTAAATGTTAGTCCTTCGAGCTCTTCGTCTATCCCTTGTGCATTATATACCATGTCTGTACAGATTGATTGTCTTTCTTCATGTGAATTCCTGTTATGTTGTAGCTGGTATTGTGACATTGGTTTGCTATGGCATTGGCTTCGTGATCTTGACCTTGGATTTGTTTTTTGTTTTGCTCGACAAGAAAATTGTTGCCTAGTTGTTGGCTTTTCCACATACGTTGTATATTGTCCCAAATGCTGGGCATGCTTCCCAGTGAAGTGCGTGTATTTTACCGCAGTTTAGGCATTTTTCCCATTCCGTGAGTGTGTTGGTGGGCCTATAGCTTGTATTACAATATTTCTGTCTTCGTTGTTACTGTTTTGTATGACTTTGAGTTGCTTTATGTGGGCGTTGGAAGCTTCATAATTTTTTCCAATGTTGATCACCTATTCAAGTGAGAGATTATCATCCTTCTGTAGCAGTTCTTTCTGGAATTCAGCAAATGGAGTTCTAGCCATGATAACTTCGATTATCCACTGTTGCTGTTCATTTTCTGACAGTGCACATTTTTGTGTTAGTCGTCTGCATCTATTGACAAAATCATCAATCGACACTTCGGACTTTTGTCTTTATGACATCAATTTGAGACGATTTACCCTGAAATTTTCCTTTGGTTCCAGTTGCTGCAAGAACTTTTTAAAGATACTATCAGGAGAACGCTTTTCTTCCTCAGTGAGGATCCAAGAATTATACCGTTTTAGGCCTTCGTCTCCTACTCGAGAGCGTGTGGCTTACTTGCTGTTCCGTTTTAATTCTGTTCACCAAAAAATAGCGTTCCATTTTTTGTTTAAACAATTTAAATGTTTCAGCAGTGTTAGGAGTATTCCAGTCCATACAGGGAATGCCGTTAGCTGCCATGTTATAGACGAGTAAATATGCAAATATGAGGATAATACACGAATAATCTTGTTGAACCACTGTGAGCAAGATGTACACGTGTTGTAGAGGGAAGGAGAATGTTTATAGGAAGGAACAAATATAGCAGAGTCTCCGTTAAGGATACTGTGGTGTTTGTGGGAAGTGTATATTCGTTGGTAATTGTTGCTTGTATAAGAAGGTAGGTAAGCAGTAGCAGTCACTTATGGACAGCTGCTAGTTTGGCCTAAAGGTTCAACAAGCAATCAAATTGAGGTCACCATAACATAAACAAACAAAATATGAAAGAGAAGGGTATATGAGAAACACTTTATATTTAAATACACATCAATGATAAGTATAATGTTTCTTGATTAACACGCACAAAGTCCGTTATTAAAATGTTCATTCAAAGAAAAGAAATCAGATTATGAAAGGAATTAAAGTGTCATTTTGTGAATACTTAAGTTTAGGCGTGCAGGTCCCAGGAGATGAAAGGTGAGGTCAATGGGTTGGTAGGTGTCATTTGATATCTCCGTTGGTGAAGGAAAACTGGAGGCGTCGGGTTGATGGGTGAGAAAAGCGTAGCGACATTCTATGACGGTAACTTCAAGGCTTTCTGACCAGAAGTGAATTCATCGTTCTATTTATGTGTGTCCATCGGATCTGAGTCAGTATGCTGAAACAAACTGTTGGATATGGCGCGGGGCCGTTTAATTGGTGGAAATTGCTTATTATATTCTTTTTATTTCTTTTTGATTTTCCACCGGAACTTATGCGTCGAGCCTGGTGCGCAAAGACCAGTTTTGGTCATTTGCTATCTAGACCTCTGAGGGTTAACATCCGGTCCTTCACTTGCTCAGTACCACCACAATACTACAATATAAGTACACAGAAACTGTTTGTTGAAGAGTTTTTTTTTCTTTTCAGAAAGTATGTATGTATTATCTTGTTAGGCGATTCAGCGTCTTTTGGAGGGTCTGTTGTGCTTCTTGTTACTTTATGCTGTGTGATGTTTTTCGTGTCGTTTCAGGTTGTTTATTTCCGATGTCTGTTATTGTTGTCGTTCGTTTTCTTTTTGATTTTCTTTCGTTTTTCTGTGAGAAAGTGTCTTTTTTCCATTGCCACCATGTAAAGTTGGAGATGTTATATTATCGTGCTAATTACAAGTGAGGCGCTAATAACTTAATAAGCCTTTATTAACAATAATGTACAATAACAAGACACTGAGTTTATGTGCTAGGCCCAATGCTGTTGAGCAAGTAAATCGGTGTGTTTTTATAGTATCCCTACGCCATGGCGTTTCACTGGTTATGCATAGGGAAATAGTTCCGTGATACTGCTACAACAATATGAGTACAGAATTCGTACATTTTTTGTTTCAAATGAAACTCTCGGATTTGGACAAACTTTAAACTTATTTCAGTTAATTTTCAAAGAAAAAAAATAATTTCTGTCTAAGAATTGTTTGTTTTATTTTATTTTGGTGGTAACGAAAAAACTCGTCTACAGAAATGTAAAAACTGAAAAGCATTAATATTTAAGAATCCGATGGGCGAAAAAGAGGTGAAATTGATAATTAAAAGAATTAATTAATTATATTTAAAAGAAAAATAAAATTGAGCATGGACGACTCTGAAATATTTCAGGCAGAGAATTTTGGAAAAGGACGTTTTGCTGCAAGAGATTTCTTATAGAACCAAAATCAAATTTCGCCCCTACAACTCAAAAGACATTTTACATTTTCTTCAGATTCATATATTTTCAGATTCACTTTATAATTTCTTAGGAAATGAATATTTCTTTTACTAATTTCCTCTTTTCAATTCCATAAATTATACGTTTTATTTAATTGTCTCTTTCTCTAAAAAAGATATCTTTCTTTAGATCTAGTTTATACTCCTTCATTTTCTAGGAATCAGTTCCAATACAAGTTACATTTTAAGAACATCAATGTATTTTCTTTTTGTTGTAATGAATTGGAAGAATTCGTTGATTATTCAAGAAGAGAAATTCTTTTACATTTTTAGCATGTCCACATGGACGTAATGGAACATCTTGCAGAGAAGGATGCCGTTGTAGAGATGTTAGGCACTGCACATCTACATCATGTACCTGTGCTGATGGATGGATGGGAAATGGTTGCAGTGAAGGTAAGTCAAATAGAATATCTATCTTTTTAGATTCCCATTTAAATATTCAATATACTTCATTACTTACATTCACTGCTAAACAAATAATAACATTTTCTGTTTTTTTTTTCTTCTTTTAATCAGAAAATGAAAAAAAAGTAACTCATTATCTCAAATTTTTTCAATATAATTTAAATGAATTAATAATCTTTGACTTCCTCGTCTTGTTTTCTTTTTTTTTTCTTTCACTCTCCTCTTGACTCCCTCAGCAAACGAGTAATTGGGGTAGTTGATTAATCCTGGATAGCAAAGATGGCGGAGTCGGATATAGAGCTCCACTGGGCGATCTTATTCCAATCAACACTGGTGACATCTCTGTTAAAACTTTAAAAGATGAAGTCTCTAGCAGGTTAACTGAAGTTTGTGAGATCGATCATTGGACTGGACATTAAATTTTATTTTTCTCTTCAACCACAATATAATTTTCTGTGTCAATTTTAGTTTCTAAAAACAAAACTTTCACTATCATCATTTATGTTCTATTTTTTTGGTGGAATTGTTTTCTTTTTAAACATAAATAAAATCATTTTGTGACATTTTAAAAAAAACGTATTTTTTTCATCATCATCAAAGTACTCTCCTTTGTACTTTTGATGATGATGATGATGATGATGATGATGATGATGATGATGATAATAATTCATGATATGGAAGGTAACTAACTAAATTGTTATTATTTTTAATACTAAATTATAAAAAACAAAAATAATGGTAAAGAGACTCTTTAAATTGACTGAAGTTCCATAGTGTGAAATTCATTAAAGAAGTAGAAATCGAATCTGTTTTTTTTTTTCTGACTCCAAAATCAAACAAACCCTCATATAAACGCAAAAGTTTATTATTGAAATATATGAAATTATTTTTATTTTTTCAAATAAAACCAAAATTATTATTAAAAGGAGATTAATGCGTTCTTAAGGTTTTTAGCCCAAATTTTTGGCATTAAAAGATTAAAGATAATGCATTTAAAAAAATAGTCATTGCTTTGATACAATTGTTCTACTATTAACAGGACCCCCCCCACTTAAAATGATAAAAAAAAATCCATTATTTTTTTCAGTTCTGACAAAAATCGTACCTGGAATGTCGACTAATAAATGCTGATAAAAAAACTATTTCCCTAATTTTTTTGCGAGCAAGTCCATCAGTAGTGAATATAACTCTTGTTACTATTGAATATATTTCAATAAATAATTCTGGAAATGTTGGTTTCACTCTTTTTGCAGTATCCTCATTTATACCATTTTCTTTTTAGACAAAAATGTCATCTTGTGATATCAACACAGAAAAACAAAATTATTGATAGAAGTTTATTGATTATTCAAGAGAAATTTTACAATTTATTTTGTCCAATGGACGTAAAATGGAAATTTGAAATAATTTGGATGCCATTGTTTTCATTAATTCGAAATGCAAATCTATCATTTGTGATGCTGGATGGGAGAAATTTTTGAATGAAGATAAGTTTTATAAAAGAAAACATCAATCTTTATTAATTTCACCCAACTCAAAAAAGACATTTCTATTTTCTTTGACTTTTCTATTTTCACTTTAGACGTTATGGAAATTAAACAAATAATTAATGTTATTTTTTTTTCCTTTAATCTCCTCTTGTCAATAAAATTAAAAAAATTTAATCCTTTTTGACAAATTCCCCATAATAAGTCCGGGTTTAATTTCCACTTGTTTATTTTCCTTCATTTTCAATGGAATACTGGTGACATCTCTTTTAAATCCCCTTTTCTTGAATATTAATTTTCTATGAATCGTTGAAATCCAATAGAAGTTGAATTTTAAGAATATAAATGTCTTTTCTTTTTTATTGTAATGAATTGGAAGAATCATTAATTATTCAAGAGAAATTTTTTTACATTTTAGCCTGTCCACATGGACGTTTGGAACATTTTCCAGAGAAAGGATGCCATTGTTTTTCTCTTTTATAATGCCCAGCACAAAATCATGTATCATGTGCTGATGGATGGATGGGAAATGGCTATCAATGAAGGTAAAGTCAAATAAAATGTCAATCTTTATTAGATTCCCATTCAAATAAAATATAACTATTTTAAAACAATGATAAAAATGAATCAGAACCAATTTTGTCCATGAAAAAAGGACTTTGCTTTTAATTCAATCTCAACTATTTTTCCTTTCAAATTTGAAAAGAATTATTTTTTTAAATAAAAAAAAAAAAAAAAACAAATTTTTAAATAAATGTTTTGTGTCAACAGAAATCAACTTTTATCAATGCCAGAATTTGAACTTGAGTTGATTAATTCCCAAAGAGGAAAAAATTCATTTTTTTTTTTTTGGAATGCATTTTTTTATTTTATTTTGATGGCAATGAAAGAACCCGACAAAAAAAAAAAAAAATAGTAAAAAGTATGTGTATTTAAGAAAATTGAGGGATGAAAAATGGGAGGAGTTGGTAATGAATATCAAAGGACCTTTTATGTTTTCTTAAACAATTTTTAATTAGTCAATTTTAATGAAAATAATTTCTTTCTATGTATGTTGTTCGGATTGATGTTCATTTTGTCCTTTTCATTATAAAAATTCTGTTGAATTGAATATTTAACTTTTTCGTTTTTCAATTACAAATCAAAGTTATAATGAAAAAATTAATTTTTATGCTAATTGGTTAATAAAATGTTTTTTTTTTTTGTTCTTATTTATTTTCCTTCATTTTCCTCGAATCAAAATTCAGGAATTGCAACTTTATGAAATTACCCACTTTCTTCAATATTATGATGATTTCTTTGGTCATTTTGTAATTTTGTCTCAGGTAAACTCAAAATATATTTTTACCTCTTGTTCATTTTCAAATATTTTCATTGTTTTTATGGGTGTCTGTTCTATAAAACTTTACGATATTCTATTCTTCAGTTTCATCAACAACTTCATGGGTCATTTATTTATTTATTTCTATCTTTAAGACGGAAAAAAACGTCTTTTTTTTCTCATTTCAGTATCATCTCAGATTGGTTTCAACATTCGTTACTTTATTTTCAGAATGTCCGTCTGGCAAATTCGGTTATGATTGTCAGAAGACATGTCATTGTGCTGACAATTCCAAATGTAATAATAGAGACCAATCGATGTCTTGATAATGCAATGTGAACCTGGAACATACACAGGATATAAATGTCAAACACGTAAGAAATATTCTCTAAAAAATTTTTAATTTTATTGTTTTTTCAGGATGAAAAATAACGAAATTATGGAAATTAAATATATATAATAATGAAGATCAGCGTTTAGTTTAAAGAAAACAAGTCAGTGTCTTATTTTTTATTTTTATTAAAAATTTATTCGTTTTTTTGCCTCTTCTTTTTTTTTTTTTTTATTTTTTTGGATTTTTTAAAAATCCTCTATGAAAATGGATGTCAGTGGAAATATTCTTTACCCACTGAAATATTTTCCTATAAAAGCTCAATTGCATAAATTGGAAATATTTTTCTATCACTTACATTCTAATTCGATAGAATTTATATTTTAGACACGAATTTCTTTATTCTTTAATATTTATTGCATCCGAATCTAAATCAATCTTTGTTTCTCTCTTTTGTGATGAATTGAAAGAATTCATTGATTATTCACGAGAAATTCTTTTAAAATGTTTAGAATGTCCACATGGACGTAATGGAACATCTTGCAGAGAAGGATGCCATTGCAGAGATCTTAGGTACTGCACATCTACATCATATGCATGTCCCTGTGCTGATGGATGGATGGGAAATGGTTGTAATGAAGGTAAGTCAAATAAAATGTCAATCTTTATTAGATCCCCATTCAAATATTCAATATACTTGACTATTTTCATATACTGCTAAACAAATAATGACATTTTCTATGTTTTTTTTTACATTTTTTTTTAATTTTTAAAAGAAGCTCATTATCTCAAATCTTTCAATTTAATTTAAATGAATTAATAATCTTTGTTCATT
Source organism: Acanthosepion pharaonis (assembly GCA_903632075.3). Lineage (NCBI taxonomy): Eukaryota > Metazoa > Mollusca > Cephalopoda > Sepiida > Sepiidae > Acanthosepion > Acanthosepion pharaonis. The sequence goes on along the minus strand of CAHIKZ030000699.1, from coordinate 931,631 downwards.
TCTATCTTTTTTTTGTTTGTTTTCCCCTCCTTTTTGTGGTCAGTTAACAACTGAAGGAAGTGCGGTTTAATCCTGGGTGACAAAGATGTCAGTGTCTGGTGTAGAGCTCCATTAGGTGACCTTATTCCAATCAACAGGTGTGACATCTCTGTTGAAAGATGAATTCTCTAAACAAACGCAACTGAAACAAGACAGATCAACAAGGACTGAACAAAAAATTTTTTTTTCTTCAACTAAAAATATAATTTTAGTTTCTGACCTTTCATCTTATTACCATTATCATTTATGCCTTTTTTTACTAATGCATTATTTTTTTTGATTTTATAAAAAAAATACAATGAACTTTTTCGTGAAATCAACACTATCAAGATAAATAATAGATTTGAAAAAGCTGAGAATATGTTGAGTAAATTTTAGCTTTAGAAAGTAACATTTTTTAAAATGTTTGTAAATGATACAAATTGTTGATAATGTTTTGTTAAACAAAATTGATTTTTGAATATTTGTAATTAATTTGTAATATTTGTAAATGTTTTTTTAAAAAATTTAAAAATATTAATTCTTTGAAAAAAAAACCTGAAAAAAAACACGACAGAATTTAAACCTTTTTTGGATTTTTCAAATGGAAATCTCTCAGATTTGGCCAAACATTAAACTTATTTCAGTTAATTTCCAAAAAGAAAAAAATTCATTTCTGTCTAAGAATTGTTTTATTTTATTTTATTTTTTGGCAATCAAAGAACTAGATCGAGATGTTATTCGAAAGTAGTTGAGAAAATGATTTAAATATTAATTAACAAAAGAATTTGAGGTTTTTTTCTAAAATATGTATGAATGGATAAGCTAAAAAGAAAAAAATTTAACAGGTTTGTACAAAACATTGAGACTGATAAAATTTCATTTGCTTTAATTAAAATCTTTTGTCATTTTGTTTAATTTAATTAATAAAAAATAATTTTTTTTTTCTATACATGTTGTTCAGATTTATATATTTTTACATTTTTCATTATATAATTTCTTAGCAAATGAATATTTAGGTTTTTTCTCTTTTCAATCTCATCAATTATACGTTTTTGTCTTTTTTCTTTAAGATTAATAAAATGTCTTTTTTTTTGTTCTTATTTATTTTCTTTCATTTTCTAGATGCAATTCTATGTGAATGCAACTTTACCACTTTCCCATTTTTTTCAATATTATTGCCTATTTCTTTGGTCATTTGTAATTTTGTTTCGTCTAAACTCAAAATATATTTTGCCTCTTTCATTTTTTTTTCAAATATTTTCATTGTGAAATTTCTGAAAATAAAACTTTAGTTTTTCTTCAGTTTCATCAGCAACTTCATGGGTCATTTATTTATTTATCTGTTTAAGATGGAAAAAACAACTGTTTTGTCTTTTCAATATCATTTCAGATGAGCTTCATCATTTCTTTCAGGATGTCCATTTGGAAAATTTGGTTATAAATGTCAGGAGACATGTCATTGTGCTGACAATTCCAAATGTAATAAAACAGACGGGCGATGTCCTGATAAAAAATGTGAACCTGGATACACAGGAGATAAATGCCAAACACGTAAGGAATATTCTCTAAAAAATTGTTTCTTTTCTTTTTTGCCTTAAGAAAATGCAAAAGAAAATGAAATATATATAATGAAGATCAATGTTTAATTTTAAGAAAAAACAAGTCAGTGTCTTATTGTTTATTTTTATTAGAATTTTATTCTTTTATCTTCTTTTTTTTAAATTGGTCTGCATGGATTTTATAGAAATGTCCATGAAAATGGATGTCATTGCAAATATTGTTCACCCTCTGAAATATTTTCCTATAAAAGCTTCGTTGAATGAATTGGAAATATTTACTTGTTAAGCTGATAGAAATTATATTTTAGACATGAATTTCTTTACTCGTTATAATATTTCTTGCATCCGAATCTGAAGCCATCTTTGTTTCTCTTTTTGTAAAGAATTGAAAGAATTCATTGATTATTCACAAGAAATTCTTTTAAAATGTTTAGAATGTCCACGTAGACGTTATGGAAGTGGTTGCACAACCGGATGCCATTGTAAATATCCTGAGAACTGCACATCTACATCATGTACCTGTGCTGATGGATGGATGGGAAATGGTTGCAATGAAGGTAAGTCAAATAAAATGTCAATCTTTATTAGATTCCCATTCAAATACTCTATATACTTGACTATTCTCCTTCACTGCTAAACAAATAATAACATTCTCCATGGGTTTTTTTCTTCCTTTAACTAGAAAAATAAAAAAAAAAAAATTCATTATCTCGAAAATCTTTCAAATTTAAATTTTGAATGAATTAATAATTTTTGTTTGTTTTGACTTGCACGTCTTATTTTTTTTTTTTCACTATCTTCTTGACTCCATCAGCAATTGACCAACTGGGGTAGACAGTTAATCCTGGGTGACAAAGATGCCAGGACCGGGTATAGAGCTCCACTGGGTCACCTTATTCCAATCAACAGCGTTGACATCTCTGTTAAATGCTGAATTCTTGAGTTGTTTGGCTAAAGTTTGTGAGATCGATCCTTGAACTAGGCATTAAATTTTATTTTTATCTTCAATCACAATATAATTCTGTGGCAGTTTTAGTTTCTGAACTTTCCTCCTTTCACCATTATCGTTTATGATTTTCTGGGAGAAATTGTTTTCTTTCTCTTTTATATCACAAAATAGTATCATGGTGTGATATCAATACTATCAAGAAAAAAACAAAATTGAAACAGTCAGATCATAATAAAAATAAAATTTAAAAACAATGATACAAATGAATCAGAGAAGATTTTGTCCCGCAAAATGGACGTTTTTTGATATATTTCACTTCGTGAAACAAGCTGATGATAATAAGAAGAATAAAATTGAAAAAAAGGAAATTATTTGCAACTTTGGCAAATAAAAAAAAAAAAAATATTTCTGAAAAAGATTTTATACATGTTTTGTGTCAGATGAAAATCTCTCGAATTTGGACAAACTTTGAACATATTTCTATTAATTTCCAGTGAGAAAAAATTCATTTCTCTCTAAGAATTGTTTTATTTTATTTTGATGGCAACGAAAGAACCCGACAACAGAGATGTTGAATGAAAAACATTTAATATTTAAGAATCCGAGCGGAAAAAAGAGGTAGAATTGGTAATGGAAAGAATTTTCTCTTTTCTTTTCCTTAATTAATACTTAATAATAATAATAATTTCTTTCTGTACACGTTGTTCAGATTCATATGTTTTTGTATTTTTCATTATAAATTTTTTTAGCAAATGCATGTTTTGCAAATTTGCGTTTTCAGTTTTTCATTTTTTAAATTATTAGAGAATTATTTTATTAATTTCCTCTTTTAATTAATTGTCTTTCCTATAAGATTAATAACATGTCCTCTTTAATGTCTTTTAGTTCTTGATTATTTTCCTTCATTTTCTAGATGCAGTTCTATGTGAATGCAACTTCATGGCTTTCCCATTTTCTCCATTATTATTGCTTATTTCTTTAGTCATTTGTAATTTTGTCTCGTCTAAACTCAAAACATATTTTGCCTCTGATTCTTGTTCAGTTTCAAATATTTTAATTGTGAAAATTGTCTGAAAATAAAACTTTACGATATTCTACTTTCAGTTTCATCAACAACTTAATGGGTCATTTATTTATTTCTTTCTCTTTAAGACGGAAAAAATACCTTTTTTTGTCTTTTTTCAATATCATCTCAGATTGGCTTAATCATTTGTTACTTTATTTTCAGAATGTCCATTTGGCAAATTTGGTTATTATTGTCAGAAGACATGTCATTGTGCTGACAATTCCAAATGTAATAAAATAGACGGGCGATGTTCTGATGGAAAATGTGAACATGGATACACAGGAGATAATTGCCAAACACGTAAGGAATATTCTCTAAGAAATTGTTTCTGTCTTTTTTGCCTTAAGAAAAATGCAAAAGAAAATGAAATATATCCAATGAAGTTCAATGTTTATTAATTTGAAGAAAACAAGTCCGTGTCTTATTGTTTATTTTTATTAGAAGTTTATTCTTTTATCTTCTTTTTTTAAATTGGTCTACATGGATTTTATAGAAATGCCCATGAAAATGGATGTCATTGCAAACATTGTTCACCTTTTGAAATATTTTCCTATAAAGGCTTCGTTGAATGAATTGCAAATATTTTTCTATTACTTACTTGTTAATCCGATAGAAATTATATTTTAGACATGAATTTCTTTACTCGTTATAATATTTATTTCATCCGAATCTAAATCCGTCTTCGTTTCTCTTTTTTGTTATGAATTGAAAGAATTCATTGATTATTCATGAGAAATTCTTTTAAAATGTTTAGAATGTCCACGTAGACGTAATGGAAGTGGTTGCACAACCGGATGCCATTGTAAATATCCTGAGAACTGCACATCTACATCATGTACCTGTGCTGATGGATGGATGGGAAATGGTTGCAATGAAGGTAAGTCAAATAAAATGTCAATCTTTATTAGATCCCCATTCAAATACTCTATATACTTGACTATTCTCCTTCACTGCTAAACAAATAATAACATTCTCCATGGGTTTTTTCTTCCTTTAACCGGAAAAATAAAAGAAAAAAAATTCATTATCTCGAAATCTTCCAATATAATTTAAATTTTGAATGAATTAATAATTTTTACTTGTCTTGACTTGCACGTCTTATTTTTTTCTTTCACTATCTTCTTGACTCCATCAGCAATTGACCAACTGGGGTAGACAGTTAATCCTGGGTGACAAAGATGCCAGGACCGGGTATAGAGCTCCACTGGGTCACCTTATTCCAATCAACAGCGTTGACATCTCTGTTAAATGCTGAATTCTTGAGTTGTTTGGCTAAAGTTTGTGAGATCGATCCTTGAACTAGGCATTAAATTTTATTTTTATCTTCAATCACAATATAATTCTGTGTCATTTTTAGTTTCTGAACTTTCCTCCTTTCACCATCATTTTTTATCCTTTATGATTTTCTTTTAATTGTTTTCTTTCTCTTTTATATCACAAAATAGTATCATGGTGTGATATCAATACTATCAAGAAAAAAACAAAATTGAAACAGTCAGATCATAATAAAAATAAAATTTAAAAACAATGATACAAATGAATCAGAGAAGATTTTGTCCCGCAAAATGGACGTTTTTCTTTGCAACTTCGTAATTTCTCTCTTCCTTAGAAAATTGAAAAAATTATTTCTGGGCAAATAAAAAAAAAAAAGTGAGAGTAGATTTTATACATGTTTTGTGTCAGATGAAAATCTCTCGGATTTGGACAAACTTTGAACTTATTTCTATTAATTCCCAAAGAGAAAAAAATTCATTTCTCTCTGGGAATTGTTTGTTTTATTTTATTTTGATGGCAATGAAAGAACCCGACAACAGAGATGTTGAATGAAAAACATTTAATATTTAAGAATCTGAGCGGAAAAAAGAGGTAGAATTGGTAATGGAAAGAATTTTTTTGTTTTTCTTTTTATTAGTTAATTAATTTACTTTTTGAATAATAATAAAAAATTTTAAAGAAATTTCTTTTCTGTAAAACAAAAATTGTTCAGATTCAAAAGAAATTTTTGTATTTTTCATTATTTTTTCAGTTTTTTTTTAAATTAAGAGAATTAAGGTTTTGCTATTTTCGTCATTTCAATATTATCAATTATACGTTTTAATTAATTGTCTCTTCCTATAAGATTAATAACATGTCCTCTTTACTTTAGTTCTTGATTATTTTCCTTCATTTTCTAGATGCAGTTCTATGTGAATGCAACTTCATGGCTTTCCCATTTTCTCCATTATTATTGCTTATTTCTTTAGTCATTTGTAATTTTGTCTCGTCTAAACTCAAAACATATTTTACCTCTTGTTCAGTTTCAAATATTTTCATTGCACAATTGTCTGCAAATAAAACTTTACGATATTCTACTCTTCAGTTTCATCAACAACTTAATGGGTCATTTATTGATTTCTTTCTCTTTAAGACGGAAAAAACGCCTTTTTTGTCTTTTCAATATCATCCCAGATTGGTTTAATCATTTGTTACTTTATTTTCAGAATGTCCATTTGGCAAATTTGGTTATTATTGTCAGAAGACATGTCATTGTGCTGACAATTCCAAATGTAATAAAATAGACGGGCGATGTTCTGATGGAAAATGTGAACATGGATACACAGGAGATAAATGCCAAACACGTAAGGAATATTCTCTAAGAAATTGTTTCTGTCTTTTTTGCCTTAAGAAAAATGCAAAAGAAAATGAAATATATCCAATGAAGTTCAATGTTTATTAATTTGAAGAAAACAAGTCCGTGTCTTATTGTTTATTTTTATTAGAAGTTTATTCTTTTATCTTCTTTTTTTAAATTGGTCTACATGGATTTTATTGAAATGTCCATGAAAATGGATGTCATTGCAAACATTGTTCACCTTTTGAAATATTTTCCTATAAAAGCTTCGTTGAATGAATTGCAAATATTTTTCTATTACTTACTTGTTAATCCGATAGAAATTATATTTTAGACATGAATTTCTTTACTCGTTATAATATTTATTTCATCCGAATCTAAATCCATCTTCCTTTCTCTATTTTTTGTTATGAATTGAAAGAATTCATTGATTATTAACGAGAAATTCTTTTAAAATGTTTAGAATGTCCACATGGACGTTATGGAAATGATTGCAAAGAAGGATGCCATTGTAGTGATCTTAGGTACTGCACATCTACATCATGTACCTGTGCTGATGTATGGAAGGGAAATGGTTGTAATGAAGTCAAATAAAATGTCAATCTTTATTAGATTCTCATTCAAATATTAGATATACTTGACTATTTTTGTTTATTGCCCAGAAAACAATATCATTTTGTATTTGTAAAATACAAAGCATTTGTGTCAGCAATGAATTTTAACTTAATTTATTTTTAATCAACACAATTTCTATGAATCAGTTGCAAACCCAATAGAACTTGAATTTTATGAACATCAATGTCTTTTTTTTTATTGTAATTAATTGGAAAAATTTATTGATTGTTCAAGAGAAATTCTTTTACATTTTTAGCATGTCCACATGGACGTAATGGAAGTGATTGCAGAGAAGGATGCCATTGTAAAAATCATTGGCGCTGCACATCTACATCATGTACCTGTGCTGATGGATGGATGGGAAATGGTTGCAGTGAAGGTAAGTCAAACAGAATATCTATCTTTTTAGATTCCCATTTAAATATTCAATATACTTCACTACTTACATTTACTGCTAAACAAATAATAACATTTTCTGTTTTTTTTTTTTAACCAGAAAATGAAAAAAAAGTAACTCATTATCTCAAAATCTTTCAATATAATTTAAATGAATTAATAATCTTTGACTTCCTCGTCTTGTTTTTTTTTTTTTTTTTTTTTTTTTTTTTTTTCACTCTCCTCTTGACTCCCTCAGCAAACGAGTAATTGGGGTAGTTGATTAATCCTGGATAACAAAGATGGCGCGGTCGGATATAGAGCTCCACTGGGTGATCTTATTCCAATCAACGCTGGTGACATCTCTGTAAAAACTTTAGATGAAATCTCTAGCTGGTTTACTGAAGGTTGTGAGATCGATCCTTGGACTGGGCATTAAATTTTATTTTTCTCTTCAACCACAATATAATTCTGTTTCAATTTTAGTTTCTGACCTTTCCTCTTTTCACTATATTCATTTATGTCTGTTTTTGGGAATTGTTTTCTTTTTATAACACAAGTACTATCATGGCGTGACATTTAAGAAGGAAAAAACGTATCTTTTTTAAGCAGCAAAGTACTCGCATTTTGATGATGATGATCTTGATGATAATAATAATAATAAGAAGAAGAAGAATAAGAATAAGAAGAAGAAGAAGAATCTGACGTGGTGTTGGGTAACTGAATTATTGCTTTTTTTTATGCTAAATTGTAAAAAACAAAAATAAAGAAACTCTTTAAATTGATTAGAGTGCCATAGTGTGTGTCGAACAATCACGTGGTCAAGATAACCACTCAGTTGTGGAGCAAGCTGAGTGAAGAACTAATTCAACATAGAGACAGAGAGTTATTTATGGTGCAATGGAGCATCTCATTATGCTAAAGTGGATAGTCCATTGCTTGGCCTGATTGGCTGCTGGTACCTGAGTGGAAGTATTACTATATAAATACTAGCATGATTTCTCAGTTTGCAGGATATGTATTAAGTTACAACCTGCTTTATTTTTGTCTGCCAGCTGGACGCTAGTTGGAACTCTTACGCCGGTAAGTGCTTTTTATTATTGTTATTCTACAGTGTGAAATTCATAAGGGAAATAGAAATCGAATCTTTTTTTTTCTGGCGCCAAAATCAAAGAAGCCTTCATTTCGAGTAGCTGACGGAGGCCGCCGAATACTGTCGGTTATTTCCGCCGCCCGTGGCAATAAATATACGCCAATAGCTGCCATTATTTCTTGCTACACATTTTAAGTGGGAATCTATTTGAAAAATTTAGAATATTGACAAAAAAAAAATTTACAAAAATCAAATAACCCTAAAAACTCGTACTTTAAAATGAAAGTAAAAAATCGTTATGCTCCATTATGAAATATTTGCGTGAACCTACTGTCAGGGAATTATCCGATTCAAACAATAGTTTCACTACTTGTTAACTTAATACCTCTTAATAACTTAATACCTCCATAATTTTCTACAAAAAGAATAAACACAAACTATAAATTCTCAAAGCTATTTATATAAAAAATTTGAAACCAAACCACAATAAAATTAATTACAAACATTTTAAGATGTGTACAATAGATAGTCTTTAAATGTTAGCACTTGTCACTAATAGTTTTTTCTTTATCTGGCAACTACTCAAGCACGTAACTTTTCCATGGCATACCTAGTTACCTCCCCTTAAATGGTGTCTGTTAACCAGCCATGACATAACGTTCGTGACTCTATATATAAAAAATGATAATCTTCAAAATACCACAACAATTTTTGTCCTTCACAATCATGGACACTAAATACTTACTCTACGTTTAACTAACAATATTCTGATGATGACATTATGCTATGTCAAAAGTACTCGGAATTAGTACAATATGAGCCAACATGGTGTCTCCTCAGCGGCACAAAAAAGCTTATTCGAAAGCTAAATGAAAGGATCTTATCGAAAATAAGTAGACAAAACTTATCTAAATTATTGTGTGTGTGTGTGTGTGTGTGTGTGTGTGTGTGTGTGTGTGTGTGTGTGTGTGTGTGTGTGTGTGAGAGAGAGAGAGAGAGAGAGAGAGAGAGAGAGATTAATTTTGTTTGATCATTAAAAAGACATGATTAACCCCAGAAAGGAAATATATAAATTACAAACAAATTATATAAAAGTTACAGCACAATAAGCATAAATAAAAATGATAAAATGTTTTAGTAGACACCATATACACGGGGTCGGGTTTGTCTACTTCTCAAATGAGATTCTGTCCTTCGGTATAGCCTTGTCTGGATTCCTCTGAACGCAGAGGCAGAAAATTCGACAAGAGAGGAATTCATATGATAAAAAAAATTCCACCAAATTTAAGGAAGATAAATTAAGAAAAATGATTCATAGTGAACTAAAAAGTTTAAATCTTAAGTTTACGAGAAGTACTAATGTTAACCAAGTAGATTTTCTTGATGTTACATTAAATCTCATTAATGATATATTTCAATCTTATATGGAAAATAATGCCAACCCAATTTATATTCACCCCAATTCTAACCACCCTCCATCTGTAATCCAACATATAACTTCATCTGTAGAATGTAGGATTAGAAACCACTCATTGGACAAAGATATATTTGATAAATATAACAGTGTTTATAATAAAGTTTTAAAGAATTGTGGTTACAAGTACTCAGTATTTAGAAAAGTTTAGAAAATATGTGAATAGTGGTCCAAAGAAAAGAAATAGAAAGCTCATTTGGTACACATCTCCATTTAATCAATTAGTCAGTACTAAGTTAGGTCATAAGTTCCTCCATTTGATTGATAAATATTTTCCTAAAAGTAATGCTCTTAGTAAAATATTTAAAAGAAACACATTAAACTAAGTTATAGCTGCACCAATAATCCTGAAAAGATTATAGTAGTAATAAAATTTTAAACCAGTTTAATAATCTGGATCATAATACACGTTTCAATATAAATATTAATGATATTGGCCAATGTAATTGTGCCAATTCTGACTAATGGCCATTGCTAAACAAATGTTTAACTAAAATTCTAGTTTATTTTAGTACTATCTCTACAATAGAGATCTGACAGTTGAAAAATTCTATATTGGTAGTACAATGAATTCATTTAAGACTAGGTGATATAAATATATCTTGTCCTTTAACAATACCAATTACAGAAATAATACATCACTTTCTAAGTATTTTTGGAGTTTAAAAGATTATGATAATACTTCTAAGGTGAAATGGAAATTTTTTAACAAATGGCAAGAACATGTAGATCTTTATATGAACGCTGTTTCCTGTGTTTACATGAAAAACTCAAAATCATCAGATTTTTAACAAAAATTCATTGTTAGCATTGCACTATATATGTCTTACCTTTCTATTTGTAAGATTAACGTGGATTTAATTTTGTATTAATCTCCTAGTAGTATTAGTAACATCTTGTACAGATGTATTGATATTTGGTTGCTATTTTTGACATTTTATATTGGTTAATTTTCTTAACATCATATATGAAGGATCTTTATTTAACAGTTGCATATTACTTTACCAAATTATTCTATGTTTATATTATTTACTAGCTTCTAGCTATTTATTTATCAACTACAAAAAAGATTTTGTAGGAAATTCATAAGACATCTAACTTGTTTAGCATTTTGTTAACTTACTTCTCCACCCCAATTTTATTTCTTAAGAAAACTGCATCGTCAGGTTCGTATAATTTATGCAACCATATATATCCACTTTAGTTTATGTCTGGCTGCCGTTAGCTGCCAATCTACGGGTGCTGACTCATTATAAAAAATAATTTTTAATTTTTGCTTCTTCACTTAGTTTAAATTTAACTTAGATATATTTGATAGGGTGACCAGAGTAAAGTCTACAAACATTGAACACTTTTACTTTTTGTCGTAAAAATAGGTTGTATTTTGCTTAAAATAAATCATTCACTCGCCAGTAATTTACAATCGCCTGATGAAATGCATTGAAACACGACTGAAATTGTGTAGCGACTTTTGCATGTTTTGAAAGTAATATGCTAAAATGAAAATATTGCTCTACTCTGTATTCAGCTCTCTTTTAAATTAAATGTGATGAATGTTGTATTCTTTCTCATTGTACCTAGAACTGTATATATATATATATATGTATATATATATATATATATATATATATATATATATATATATATATATATATATATATATATATATTATGTAAATATATATATATATGTGTGTGTGTGTGTGTAGATATATGTGCATATATATGTATATATAAATAAAAAGAAAGAACAGTAAGATATATGATCGGGTGTTCTTATTGATATCTTTTATTTTTACAAAACAGTGCTCAATGTAAATTTACAGGGCATAAATATTATAAATTAACTGATTTAAAATATGTTTTTTCGCTACACAGTAATAACCATATTTCAAAAACTGAAGCTAAAAACTTCAAATTTAATTATATAATTAAATTAAAAGCATTAGTTCCGTTTCATCTTCAAGCAGATATTGGAATAACTTATTTTTAAATTTAGTGACTTTTAAACGCACATATAAAATCATAATTTTCAGTTTCCAAGAATACAGAGAAATCCAATCACTCAGACAGGGGGTAGCGTGTTCATCTTTATTAACTATTGTTGTATCAATTATGAGTTACGTTCGAAAAAGAGGCTAAGTTTAGGGAGGGTAGGGTTTAAACGCATGTCGCCTTTTTCTTTCTTTTTTTTATTAAAGGCAAAAAGTTTTTCGGCATTTTTTCGTATTTTTATACTTAAATTTTTATTTTTAATAAAATATATAGTTTCTCATGCATACACAAAGGACATGGGTCATTTAATGATCTACATGTTCTAGCTTTTCTTATTAATTTCCATTTTACTGTAGGTGTTTTATTGGATTCTTTTAAGTGCCAGAAATATTTTGAAAGATATGTCTGATTTCTGTATTTATTTATCCTAAGTGAAGTTTGATGTTGATTGAACCTCTTTTTGAAGTCATGGCTTGTGCAACCTATATAGATTTTTATGTTTTCTGGATTCTCAATAGATGAGATATTGCATTGGTATACTAATGATTACGTGCGACATTTATTTTGTAGAGGAAAATTATGAGTGTTTCTATAGTTACATAATTTTTGTTTATCTTCCCCTCTTTTTATTTTTATATTGTCTAAATTTCTTATTAATTTCTATAATAAGGATCTAAAAGATAGTGGCTACAAAGACTCAAAACTAACTTATATAATAAAGGAAAATGGAAAGCATAGAAAAAACAGAAGTAGAAAAATAATTTCGTATACACGCCCATACAACCAAATGGTAAAGAACAAATTAGGACAAAATTTCCTTACATTAATAGTTAAGCACTCTCCTAGAGAAAGTAAACTAAGTATTATTTTCAATTAAAATACACTAAAATTAAGTTAGAGTTATACTGAAAACTTAGAAAAAATTATTAAGAAACACATCTTCAATAAACACCTAGACCAAAACCAAAGAAATATGGTTGTAGCTTAATGTTGTAGGAATCCTTCTACAGGGTTTTTCGTTAAATGTTTAAAATTTGGAGTGTCGGGATTCGATACATTAACAAAATATCGTTACAGGGTCGCTCGTAATTTGGCCGTCTAGAATAATTACACGATTTTCATTGAAGGAATAAAAAACAGAAGAAAAGACAACGTAGTTTCAACAAATAAACATTAATTTAATATAGCGACAAGGATTCATGATGATAGATTAGAAAGTAATCTCTTTTTGTTTGGGTTAATAAAGTTCTGAAATAAAATATAAACTGTCTTTGTGTACGTATGTGAGAAACAATAAAATGTTGTGGTATATGTTTGTATGAAAAATGTTGTGATATATATGTTTGTATAAAAAAGTCAACACGTGTGTGCATAAAGTGCATACAAGAGATAGTTAGAAATTGTTTCTCATTGTTGACAGTGTTTCCGTAGTCTGAAGTTTGTCAACGCTGTTGCTTTTAGCATGAAGTCGGGAAGATCATAAGCGAGAATTGCGTGGAGTTTGGTGACAGCCGCATGTATCCTGCTTGGGAATGGATTTCGTATGGTTTATACACTTTTTCGTAACAAAATCGGCTTCAGAATTAAATTATTTATTTATTCCTAATTGGCCCTAAAATGGCACGTGGTATGTTTTCTACTACGTCTGCACGATATTTGGTCAGTATTTACCTAAAAATAACGATGACTAATACAACAAACATTCTGATTTGTATTCAATGATTTTGGTGTGTTTTAAGATGTAAGTGTTTTCTTGAGTGTGATTGGTTTATAAATATTGTATTTGATATTTTAGTGAACACGACTGTTGCAGACTGGCGAATGCATTTTGAATGATCAGAAGTATTTTTAGTGTTGGTGTTCTAAAACACTCGTCCACAACAATTAAAGAAAAATATTAGAAACAAATCATGCAAAAAGATTGAAAGCAAAGACAAATATTAAATGTGCAACAATAAGATTGGTTTATATACAATTCAAGAATACAATTGAGTTGAACTTTGATGGATAAATGAAAAGAGATGTATTTGGTTTCGTAGAATATTATTGGGAATGTTTGAAAGTCTTTGCAATTGCTATTCAGATTTGTTCACAAAATTAAACTAAGTGTCCAGTTACGTACGAAATTGTCCTTTGTGCTAGTTCAGTTATTAGTGTGTGTACGTAAGTTTGTTTGTATTATTGTTCAGAATTGGTATGCGTTGCGTACCTTTAGTTGTGTGAGAATTTAATTGTTTGTTTACTAATACTTATTAAGTAGTGAGAAAAATGTCACTTTTTAAAGTATCGTAAGTGATATTTAGATAGTGTTCCTGAGAGAGATAGAGTGTGCTTGTGGATTGTTGAGTCAGAGATATTTTGCGCGGCAAAGTCCTGGTTGGTCAGAGTTTCGACTTGCGCGCGTCAGTTTGGCATCTCTCTAGGAATGAAAGTCTGACGATATTCAGTCACCCCCCCCCACGAGTCTGACTGTTTGAAGCGATCAGGAATTTCCTATTTATAGATTTCTGAACAAAAAATATAGGTCCCCGTAAAAATTATCAATCTCAAACAAAATCAGATATCGACTGGAAATGCTATCATTACACTAGAAAATGAATGGCTTCCTTAGAAAACAAAAATACTAAATTAAAAACTGAAAAACCTGAGCGAAAACCGCGGTATCAAGAAAAAAACGGAAACCAATACCGAAACATAAATTACCAACCGACCAATACGCACGCGCACACACACACACACACACACACACACACACACACACATATATATATATATATATATATATATATATATATATATTGTGTGTGTGTGTAAATAATACCAAATCCAAGGTGGTAGTGATTATTCCAGTGTGGTCTTTTTAATATAAAAATATTAGAATTTAACCTCTCTATATATATATTTATATACAGAGCAATAGAAATAAATAAAGAAGAAAAAAAGACTTAATTAGTCATCATATAATTGGTTATGAATTTATTTCTACAATTATATATGGGTGTTTGTGTGTATATACTTGCCTCATCAACATGACTACATTTTATTAAATGATATAAATTCAGTCATACAATTTGATAAAAAAAAGACATCATTCAAATCTGATGATTTTCCATGTTCACTTGTAAGAATTTTATTCGATCTTAATTTCTCAACAGATGAATTCATATCAAGAAATGTATATGAATTTTCTTTATAAAATTCAGCTATTTAATATATTTGTGTTTCCTGTTGTTGTCAAAATGATGTTAAACAAATTCAGTTTTTAAAATTATTCAGTTTTCTATTGTTCAATATTAACACATCTTTGCTTTCTTATTGTTACTTTATCATGAAACATGTTTTCTTCCTAATATTTCAATCTGTTACTCAATCTCTTTTCAATTTGTGATTTACATGCTAACATTAATGTTTTGTATCAAAAGTATTGAACTTAATCTTAGTAAATTACCACATTGGTTTTGTCACTTACTATTTTTCTATTTTTAGAATGTCCAATTGGCAATTTTGGCAGTGACTGCATAAAGACCTGTCATTGTGCAGACAATAACAAGTGCAATAAAACTAATGGGAGATGCAGTGATGGAAAATGTGAAAATTCATACTGGGGAGATAAGTGCCAAACTAGTAAGGAATTATTTTAATTTTTTAACCAAATTCAAATATTCATTTCTTTTCAGATGTTATAATATTAAGAAATGTGAAAGAGAATTTATTAAAAAATGTAGATTTATTTTATAGAGGGCATTAATTATAAGATTTTTTTTTCATTCTTTAATGTGTCCACATGGTCTTATGGAAAAATCTATAAAAATGGATGTCATTGGAAATATCTTTTACACTTCAATATTTTCCTATAAATACTTTGATGGATGAATTGGAAGAAAACATAACCCAACTAAAGGAATTAGAAACTACATGTGGGGCTAATGAATATGTATCTTAAATGATTTATGTTTGATCAATACAATTTATATCAGTCAGTTGCTAATCTAATAGAAATTATATTTTATACACATAAATTTCTTTACTTGTAATATTTGTGTGCAAATGTAAATGTATTTACTTTTCTTTTTTCTTGTCATCAAAGGTAAGAATTAATTGAAAATTCAACAGAAATACTTTTACATTTTCAGAATGTCCACATGGACGTTATGGAAATGATTGCAGAGAAGGATGCCATTGTAAAATTTCCTCTTCCTGTACAGCTACATCATGTCTCTGTGCTGATGGATGGATGGGAAAAGGTTGCAATGAACGTAAGTAAAACAAATTTCAGTGTCTGTTACAATTTCATTCAAATATTAAATGTACTTGACTATTTTCATTTACTGCCCAGAGAACAATAACATTTTGTATGTGTGAATTACAAAGTCTGTGTGTCAGTAATAAGTTTTAACTAATTTATTTTTGATCAACATAATTTCTATCAATCAATTGCAAATTTAATAGAATTTACATTTTAAGTACATCAGTTTCTTTTCTTTATATTGTAAATAATTGGAAGAACTCATCAATTATTCAAGAGAAATTCTTTTGTTTTTAGCATGTCCACATGGACATAATGGAACATCTTACGAAAAAGGATGTCATTGTAAAAATCCTGCATACTGTACATTTCAGTCATGTACTTGTGCTAATGGTTGGATTGGAATGCAATTTAATATTGTCTGTTTTATTTAAAATATTTTTATATCGATTTTGACACAATTCCAAAATTTTAATTATTTTTTGTCATAAAATTTTAATATTAAAATTTTTATTAAAAATAATTTTTATAATATTCAGTTTTCTATTATTCAATATTAGCAAAATCTTGTTTTTTGTTGATACCTGGCTATGAAACAATAGTCAGCATCCTAATGTTTCAATCAGTTATTACCAAGAATTAAGTTTATTCATTGGGTGTTCAATAACTGATATTTTGTACATGACTATGTTAGTGTTATTAAAATATAATCAGTAAAATCATCTATTACTTAATTGATTTTTAGAATTTCCAATTGGCATGTATCAGCAGACATGATATTGTACAGATATTTTTGAATGCCATAATATTGAACAGACACTTTTGATTTGATGATGAAGAAAAATGAAAAGTTATACTGGAAGAGGTAACTGCCAAAATAGAAAGTAATTTTAATTCTTGAAGAAACATGAAAATTTCATTAGAAACAAAAGAAAAAAATACTGAACTGTTATGTATTTGAATGTAAATGCATTTATATTTATTTTTGTTTTTATGAATGGGAAGAATTCATTGACTATTCAACAGAAAATCTTTCATCCTTGTAGAGTGTCCACATGGACGATATGGAACAACTTGCACAGAAAGATGTCATTGCAAGAATTCTTCAGATTGCAAATCTACATCATGTGTTTGTGCTGTTGGATGGAGAAGTGAAAGTTGTAATCAAAGTAAGTAAAACATGATAATTATAGTTACATTCAAATATTAAATATACTTGATTAGATTCATTCGTTGCCAAGTTAGCAGTAAAAGTTTGTATATATTTTTGACCAGAAAATAAAAAATAAAATTAATATCTGGATTGTGTATTATTTGCATTATCAAAATATTTTAACTGTAAATGATAATCCTGTAGTTGCATTTTTTATATCTGGCCTCAGCTCATTACTGGTAGACAGTGTAATGGTGCACTATACATCCTTTAGTCATCTGTTATATTCATATTTGGTCTCATGTCTTTCTTTAAATCTTTCAACTATTTATATATTTCTAATGTAAAATTATCTGGGAATGCAAATTTATGAATTTCCTCTTTTCAATTGTTTATTGTTGTTGTCATTTGTTACATTGTTTTAATGTCTTGTCTTGCTTTTCATCTTGATCTATTTTTATCTTTCAATTAAAAGGAATTTTAATTAACAATTCCCTGTCATCAGTATCATCTCAGGTTGGTTTAGTCATTTCTTCTTTTGTTGCTTTTAGACTAATGGCATGTCTTGCCTGAAGTCTTTTATTTTCTCTTGATATTTCCTCAATATACAATTGGTGTGATTCCTTATTTATTACTTTACTTTCTTCCATATCATTGCAGATTAGTTGTTTTTATTTTTACTTTCAAAGTGCCTTGGTGTGTTGTAATGGTTATTGAGTAGTGTGTTCAGTCTTTGTAGTGTAACTTGTATGATATTCAATATTAAATAACCCAACAAGGACTGACATATTTCTATTGATCTATCTTCAGTGGACAGTTGATGGGAATATTAGTTTACTATTTCCTCTTCTTCAATCTCATTGCAGACTGATTTGGTCATTTGTTACTTAGCAGTATGTTCAACTGGCAAGTTTAGTCATTACTGTCCAGAGACAGTTGCAGTTGTAAGAAAACAAAGAGAATGTCTTCATTTGCTTCAGAGATAACTGCTAATGTATAAGAAATTTTTGAAAAATAATTTCCAAATTTGTTTTTCTTGTCAGATACCTTCCTGTCAGGAAATATGAATGCAAATTGAATATATTTGTCAGTGAATTTGTTCATAATGAGGTTCTTTGATTGGTTTCATGCCTCCAAAACTTCTTCCCGTTCTTCTTTACATCAGCATTGATAAAGCTAACTTCAATGAGAGTGACTTGTTGCACCTTCTTGAGCTAACATTCTCAGTTGACATGAAGTGGAAAGAAATTTATTGAACCCATTATTTGGTCAACTGCTGTAGTGTAATACTGGGACACAATTTTCTTCAACAATACTTTCATGTCAAAATTAATTTGGTGGGCCAAAAACAATATTAAAAGTACAATGTCTTACCCAGCATTCTTTACAGTGCAATAAAATCAAGATGGAATACAAATGAAGCTAAGCTACTGTTTGCTGATAGAATGAAACAACGTATAGCCCCTCACAAGTTCAATTCTAGAGATTATTGGCTTCTCATCCTCAGCAAATGCTCAATTCCTCCTCTCTCCAATCAATTTGAAGTCCTGACATCTACAGCAGATAAGGTTGAGATCTTTGCTTGGAAGTTCTCTTCCAACTTTCCACTCAACTCCTCTGGAATACCCATACCTGATTTCTGCCTCAGAATGATGGTTCTACTGAGTGATAACCTCGTCACTGGTTTCAGATATTATTTCCAAACTAGACTCCCACAAGGCCAGAGTAGATGTGATGACATCCCAGCCGTCGTCCTAAAGAAATGTGTTCTTGAGCTAGTGCCAGTTGTCTACATTCATTTTCATCACTGCTTCATGCTTTCCAGCTTATTGGAGTTTCTCCTTTGTAGTTCCTGTTTTTAAGAACTCTGGAGAACCCTCTGGCTCCTCAAATTATCACCCTCTTAGTCCATAACTGCTTTTTGGAAAAGTATTCGAGTCTCTAATCACTACTGAAGTGGTTAAGCATCTTACTTCTTATGAGCTCATCTCAGACAAACAATATGGCTTCCATTTCACCATGTTTACTGCTGATGTGTGGCCATCACTGAATATGTTTATCAAGCCCTAGCTAAGAACAATGAAGCTCAGGCTGTGGCTCTAGTTATCTTGAAGGCATTCAACTGTATTTGGCATGCTAGTCTTTTATGCAAGCTCCAGGGTTACACTGTCACCAAATGAATGTTTGATTTAATTCATTTATTCTTATCAAATATTGAAATGAATGTTGTTTTGAACAGGCTTGCTTCCACATCCTTTCACACAAATGTAGGTGTCTCACAAGGCTCTATCCTGGTTCATACACTGTTTCAGATCTTCATCAATATCATCAGTTCCCAACTAGGTATTTATCCAAATGACACTACCATTTACCCCTGTCTCAACAAATCTGATTGATTAGACAAAGAAAACTTGGCAGGTTTTCTTGAAGAGGACACCCAATCAGTAGTTAATGGGAGCAGGAAATGGCTTGTAAATTCTAACACCTCCAAAACAAAACTGCTTTCATTTAACCACCATAGAGAACCTTTTCTGCCTTCCATAAGCATGGCTAACACGACTCTAGGAGAGCAACATACTACACCTTTTTGGCCTCATGTTTCCACTGACTTGAAGTGGAGCAACTACATCAAATCAATAGCTGCATCTACTGCAAGTTGGATCACTGTTTCATGCCAGAGAATCTTTCATTGTCAAATCTACCATTTGTTCATACATTGAATCCTACTGACATATCTGGTCTGGTGCTCCTGCTGTACATTTCAAGATTCTTGACAAAATCCAAAGGAGTATCTGTAATGTAATCAATCCTAACAAGGCTTGTCAACTTCATTTACTTTCTCACCAACATGGTGAGGCTTCCCTCTGTCTTTTCTACAAATATTTTCATGGTAACTTCTTTGATGAGCTTTTTTCCCTCAAATACATGAATTTAAGTGTGCTACCAGATTGGTATCTTGGTCCCACAATTTTACTGTTGAAATAACTAAATGCAACTCCCACTTCTACTCCAACATTTTATTTTCTTGCACTTCCCACCTGTGGAACTCCCTTCTGTTTACTTGCTTCCCTGATGACTACAATCTTAAAATTTAAATGCAACATCTATAGCCATCTTCAGTCTTCTTATCCTTTCCTCAATCCTACCTATTCTCAATATTCTCCTTCATTTTCATTCCATGTAATTCCTTGCATACTAGTGTTATTCTCACCTTGCTTGGGGTAAAAAAAAAGAAAATAAATAGACAAACTTTTCATTAATGCCAAGATTAAAAGAATACTTAGAGAAGGGATAACAGAACCAAGCCACATGCCATTCCCAAACATTGCCAAACAGTTTACCCTCTCTTTGACAAGTGCTAGGAATGTTTGCACATTAAGCACATTGGATACCTTAATTCTCTGAAAAAGTACATACATTAACAGTGACTTCTAAATTCTCGTTGCCTCCTCGCACCATCAGAACATTCAAAGATCTAAAAAGAACATTGCAGAAGCCATTGTCACAACAATCGACCCATCAGAGCATCTGGTAGCCAAGACTGACATGTTGGACTGTACCATAGCTTGTTAAGACAATCGAAACATCCTGTAGAATTCATTTCAAGAACTCTTTTGTAGTTTGAGTGGCAACACTCAGCATTTGAAAACGAGGCATACACTATTGTTGAGTCACTTAGAAAGAGGCAACACTCACTAATCAGTCGCTATTTCAAACTAATCATGGACCAGAAATATTTCACATCTATGTTCAAATATATGACACAGAGTAAAGTAAAAGAAAAAAACAAGAAAATAGTAAGGTGCATAGATAGAGTTTTCTTGCTTCTCATTTAACTTCCTTTATCAACCTGGCAAAGAGAATGTTGCAGTTGACATGCACTCAAGGGTGTGCAGCTCAAATACCTGTAGAGATGATCTTCTTAAACTGCATAAGGAACTGTGCAAACTGGGCATGACAACAATGCTCCACATGGTTTGAATTAAAAATCTTGCTCTTTTCAGTTGGAGATGGGAAGGAGACCAATGCTCAGAATTATAGCGTAGGTTCTACAAGCCTAGAACTGAAACAGATATAAAAGACACTTAACATTTTAAAAGACTTGCCTTGGATTTTAAGGGACCACTTCCATTGAAAACAAAGAATAAGTATCAAGTGACAATTATCAATGTGTACTGTTGTTTTCTGTTTTCTATTCACTGCCTAGATATAACAGTGACAACAGTAATTAAAGCCCTCTGCTCTCTTTTAGCCATCTTCAGATTACCTGCTTAAATCCACTCTGACCAGGGGACAGCCTTTATGTCAAATCATAATAAGCAATTCCTGTGAGAACAAAGAGTGTCCATAAGTAGGATAACACCTTAAAACCTTCAGCATACTGGCTAATGTGAAAGGTACAACAGCATAATATGGAAGTCAATACAGTTGGCTGCTGCTAAGCATGTGTTCCTGATAGGCCACTGGGAAAGCTTCTTCCCTGAGCATCTATATGCTATTAGAAATTATTGCTGTCTGCGGCAACTAATGCTACTCCACATGAAATGTTCTTTTCCTTCCTGTGACAAAGCTCTATGGGTACTTCTCTCTCGTTGTGACTTTCCCAACCTGGGACCATGTTACTGAGTCATTGTACTCATCAGAACAGGCATGAACAACTTACAGATAAAGTAGAGCTAATAGAAGTAAACTCCAATATACTCATGTATGCTATCCAGATGGGAGACAAGATACTGTCTCTCTAAGAAATCTGGTTCTAGCAGGAAAGGATGCAGGTCCTGTAAGTGCAGAAGAAGTACCTGTGATACATCAAGTGATGATTCCACTGACAACTAATTCAGAAAGGGAACACTCCAAGCATCAAAGTACAGAATAGCATGTCAGATCAAAGCACCCAAACTCGGAACCTGATGAAGAAATGCAAGCAAGACTTGATGTGGCTTAGCCATCCAAATGATCCAAAGGATCCACAAGATGACCAAGACATTTGAAGGATTTTCTTCCATATGAATAAATAAATAATGGGGGAGAATGTGGTAATATAATAAGCACATCTCATATCACCTTTTGTTTATAACCATCCATTATTATAAAATAAAATATTTGCAGCACTAAAGCTGAATTAGTCAAATAAAGCTTCTACTAGTTATTATATTACATCTTTCATGGTGATTCTTTGGATGAGATCTTCACTATGGTACCTAGACTTTATTAATTTAAGTGCTGTATCAGACTGCTAATGAGTTCTCATCAATTTAGAGTCAAGTTGACTAGATGTAACCATAAGTTCTATGCTGTTTCTTTTCTCATACTTCTTACTTGTGGAACTCTCTTCTGGCTCCATACTTTCCAGTCAACTTGTTGTAGTAAAGAAAAGACTGTCAACTGATAGTAGCAACTGCAATAGATTTCTTCTGTTTCTCGACTGCAACACTTGTAGCCAAATCGCAGTTCAAATGATAGTCTGACGTAACAGTCCAACACACAACGTAGAAATGACAAAATGGGGGTCACACATCCAACCTTCACTTCTCATCAACAACAATACGTGTTCATTCCACCAAGCTCAAAAAAATCATCTCCTTTTATAAGTGAAAAACAACGACTTCTTTTCACTGAGAGAATTTTCTGATTGGTCATGCCATTCAGGAGAGGAAAGAACATTAGCATAACTTCTATTGATGTAGATTTTTGCTAACTACTTTTTGGTAATTTTTCTTTGGCAGATCGCACACAAAACACAAACATTTTTTCGGGGTAACTGATTATCTCTTTCACTACACAACTTTAATCTTCAGAAATTTAAATGCAATATCAATCACTAACTACTGTTTTCCTGATTACTCTTCTATTGTTTGTACTCCTTAGAAATGTTTCTGTTTTCTAATTTTTCCACATCCAGTAATCCCATATGTCTCAGTGGCTTTATTGCCTTGCTTGTGGTGAACTCAATTAAAAAAAAAATGTTTATATATAAATAGTAAAAGCAAGTTTTTGAATCATCTTTATTAAAAAAAAAAATATCTGAAATAAAGAATATTATAAGAAATATTTTTAATTCAACATTTTTTTAAAAGCAAATTCTTCCATGCTCAATGTTTGCATGATTTGCATTTTATGAAGTACATTTGCTTATTTTTTTAGAATGTGATGATGGCACTTTTGGTGATGGTTGTCAGTTAAAATGTCATTGTGCAGATGATTTGCAATGCAGACACATTGATGGCAAATGTCTGGATGGTAAATGTGCTGTTGGATACAAGGGAGAGAACTGTCAACAAGGTAAAGAGTTTCTCATTTTTTTAATAATAAAAATGATGTTCATATAAAATTTCAAAATGAATGCATGAACAAATATAACATAGAAAGTATTTCAGTTTACTATGGAGGTGGACAGTGATTCAGCGATATCCATTTTGAATGTGCTGGTTGAACAGTATGAGGGTCATTCATTACTGGTGTTTATCAGAAGCCTACATTTACCAGTATGTACATAAATTGAAATTCATTCATTCCTATGTCCCGGAAGTTAAATCTGATTTCCACTTTGAACCATACTGTATTGATGAAAGGTCCTCCACGTAGGTTGGACAGGAAAATGACAAACATTTATAGTATTTTTTGAGAGAATGGTTACCTGGAGAATGTCACAACAGGAATCACTCTCCAGCTCCATAGTAAACTCAAAAGACAGATGGAGGGAATTAAGTTGGACGTGGAAAGCTTCAGTCTCCTCCATGGAATCAAATACTGAAAAAGAATTGTCCACATAATGCAAATATACATAGAGTTTAGGGTATCTTTCAAATTGAAGGTTTTCATAGAAATTAACAAAAATATTAACTAAAACAGGACACAAGGAGCTACCCATCAAAACCCCATCAATTTGGGGTATACAGAATATCATTAAAGCAGAATGCCACCCCTCAATAGCTAAATGCATAAATTCCAGAAACAAGTTTTCAGGAATGCTAGGGGGACCAAGGTGACCCCTATAAAGAGTGTCAGTGTAGATCTGTAAAGTGTCCTGAAGAGGGACATTGATTAATAAACTGACAATGTCAGAAGACACCATAAACTTGTTCAAAGAATGCAAAAATGGATCTCTAATAAAGTTAGAGTTAACACAAGAAGAATACACAATGCCAATTATTCAGCCAATCACTTAGCTAATATATATATATATATATATATATATATATATATATATATATATATATATATGAAATGGATTTAATCCAATGATTATTTAATGTATTTTTGTTTATTCATTATTTTTATAGATACAATTTATTTAAGTAGATTAAATAGTATTAATTACATTTCCTAGCCTGAATTTCTTGAACATTCATGCCAGTAAATAGAATTAATACCGTTTAATTAAAAACAGAATATACTTAAATAAATTGTATCTATAAAAATAGCATAAACAGAAAATTTATATATATTTGCATTTTTGTTTTGGTGTGTATATATATATAACACACACACACACACAAACACATATATATGTATATATATATATATATATATATATATATATATATATACACACACATATATACACACACACACACACATATATAAATATAAAATTGAACAACATTACGTCTAGCATATATATATATATATATTGAGCCCTATCCCATAAATATAGCATACTTTAAAACTATATATATATATATATATATATATATATATATTTATTTCAAAAGACTGTTTTTATATTTTAAAAACTTGTTTGAAATTTAGAATTGTTCTTTTAATGGCTTTAATTACTTTTTTTTGATCTCATCTTTTTTCCCCTGATTTATGAACAGAAAATTAAAATAATGTATGTATATAATGCAGAAGAAAATGCTTTTATGTTTAAAAAATGTCTCTAAAATGTATAATTTATTGTATTTCCTCTGATTCAGTTAACCTAAAATTAATTCTGACAGTTACATTGGTTCCTCTTCTGGTAATTTTTATCATCATTGCACTTATGATTTACTTCAGGTGAGGTTTATATATTTTTCTTTAATTACACTATTTAAAAAAATATAACATATCTTATTGATTTATTTGAATTGAACAGATATTTTTCTAATTTACAGCTGATCTGTGTGTGGTTAGTATATGTTTTAAATTTACATTTTTATTTTGGAATATTTTTGCATTTAGGCATTATCTAATCAGAAAGTAATCAATAAATATTTAGTTGATAATTTAAAAATATATTTTGAATATGGATCGGCAAATAAAATTTGGATTTATATTGTAGATTTTAAGCAATGTTAAAGGACATTATTCTTAAGCAAGAATGAATTTATCTTGTCACACATTTTAACACAAATATTCTAGTTTCTATCAATCGTTAAGTGACTTAGAGTTATGGCTTTTTTATTCTATTTGTACTTTTGGAAATCAGCAAAAGCTGTAGTCTGCATTTTCATTTTTGAGAAATTTGAGCAAGTAAATATTTTTACGCAAAAAGTAAACCAGATTTTATCAAATAATTTATTTAACTATTGTATACTTCTAAATTTAATGTTTGTGACTGACTGTTGTTGAGTTTATTTATGTTCTTGTTTCTTTATATTATATTTTGGTGAATTTTTAGGAGAAATCAACTGAAAGAACCATCTGGAAACTATATTCCCATGGAAACAGGTGACTATGTAATGACATAGAAAGGATGAGGGCTAGTTCCAAAAAAATCTTCTGGCAACTGATGTTTTGGTAGAAAATGAGAAAATATATGCAATGGATGATTAAGTTGACCAATTACTATTTGACATATGTGTTTAAAATGTGATTAAAACTTAAAAACTGACTTTTAACAAGAGAGACCCTAACTTCCAAAGAGAGAAAGACACTTCCCACCAATTACACATTTTAAAATGTTGTATAAAATGTAAATGAGAAGATTGTTGAGAGAAATGAGTATTGCTCCAAAGTTCTTGTTCAATCCATTTCCAAGATCTGATAAAATGACCAAAACATTGATTTTTTTTAAGTTCTTCTTGTTATTCATGCCAATGATTTTTCATGTCTCCTTTGTAGTTTTAAGAAAAGTTAAGTAATAACTGTGAAATACATGAAAAGATGATGACATTTGAAAACAAAGCAGGAAAAAATAAAATGGATTTACAAAGATTGTTATTCTTTCTTTCACTGAAATCATATATTTTTCTTTTTCTTTCTTTTAATGGACCAAAACTTTAAATCATGTCCTGATGATGTAAATAAAAAATGAAATGTTATCAAAAGATCATATGAAGGATTTCTATAATTACCCTACATGCAAGTTGCTAGTGCTTTCTGGTGGCAGCTATCAGTGGGCCTCTATCCACCTTTTCTTGCTTAAACACGCTGACAGTTCAGTAATAACAATTGTTTTGTGTTTAATCTTATCTTTTTTTTAAAATATATATAACAAAATGTGTTAATTTTATATCTTTAAAAAGAATCATTATACAAAATGAATTAAAATCTGATGGAATTCAACTAATTCATTAATAAAGTAAAATTTTGAATTCAATTACTTGCATCACTTTAAAGTTTTATTGATTTTTATATTATTTATAAAACATCACTAAAACAAGCTCTTTGAGTTGTAATCTTCAAGATATACATTTTAAGAATTTGGCAATTAGCTGACTTATTGGGTAAATGGCTTTGAAATAAACTATAAAATCTTTGTTTCAAAGACCACTGAGTTGGCAGGGGGTCCCTCCCCCAACAGGTGAGCATGGTGACTTTGCTTTTTTTTTTAATTCCCCCTACCCAATAAGTATTCCTGTCAAAAATATACTGAGTTAGCTGGCTGGTTAGCAAGCCAGCAGGACTAAAAACCACACCTATCAAAGGGCGGAGGAAGTCTCTGAGTCAACTGCCAGTGTAGACTTTTCTTTCTTTCTTTTTGTGTGTGTGTTAGTGCATGCGTAACAGGAGTATGTAGGCTTTCCTACTACCCGGTCAATACTCCTCCCCCTTCTCTTGAATAAGTGTAGAGGCTCACCCTTTGTTCTTTGTTTAGGAAGGGGTTCCCGGAACTCTTCCTCTCCTTCCCTCTGGACTCCATATGGGTACTGCTGTGACTCTCCTAAGATGTGTGCAGTCTAAAACTTGCGTAGCATCTTGAGCAGCCACTCTGATCAACAGTTGTATAATACTGGGTGCCTGTATTGCCATGTCATGCATAGTGCCCTCTGGTGGACAACCCTGAGGCTACATTATATTGCAGGCTGCGCCAGTTGCTTTCTGTCCATGTCACAGACAATGACCATCTGCTGATTCTACTTCAGGCCTTCTCATTTTCATCACCAAAATTACCCAACATGACAACTAACGATCTAAAAAGTAAACCTAAACCAGCTCTTAAAAAATCACCAAAACCCTTTAACATTTCCTTTTCTAACTTCCATGGCATACGAACCAACTACTGCAGTGTGGAACCGTTCCTCATTGAGAAGTCTCCTGATATACTGGCTCTCTGCGAGACCAACCTCAACTCATTTATCCTCTTCTGACCTCTCAATCCCCGGTTTCCTTCCTCTCCTTAGAAAAAGACTCTCAAACCCACATGCACTGCCTTGGAGTTTATGTCAAGGACCATCTCCCACTGGTTAAAGAGCTCTCTCTTGAATCTCTATACATGTATCTCCATCTATCTCTCCTCAATGCTATAAGCTACCTCTTCTTTCTCTATTGCTCTCCATCCTCTCAAGACTGTGGTGTACTCAAAAGCATTCCCAACAATATAGACAAGGCTATCTCTCTCCATCCATTTGCTCATATATTTATGTTTGGGAACTTTAATGCCCATCATTCCAAGTGGCTTAAAAACTCTATAACTGAACTTGCTGGCATACAAGCCCTTAACTTTTCAATTTCTCACTCCCTCGCACAAATAGTTGACTTTCCCAGATGTTACCCCAACAGCCTGGACGGTAAGGATTCCCTTCCTGATCTGTTTCACCTCCATCCTGGAGTCCTGTTGCACCACGCAGCTCTGCCCTCTTAGCAACTCTGATCATACTGTAGTGTCTGTCAACATCTCCTTCTATTCCCCCTCAATAAAGAAACTCCTACCAACAAAACATCTTTCTGTTATCAACGAGCAGACTGGGACTCATTCCAGGATTTTCTTCGTGATGTCTGCTGGGATAAAGCTCCCCATTCAAGAATGCGCTTCCGAGCTCTCCTCCTAGGTAAAAGCTGGAATCGAGGCCTTCATCACCACAAGGAAATATATGGTCAAATTGCACTCATCCCCTTGGTTCTCTGCTGCTTGCTCAGCTGCCATTGGCCATAGGAATAATTTCTTCCGCCTATATCATAGTGACATGTCAGATTGCAACAGAAATCTTTTTGTCTCAGCCTATAATGAGTGCAAGCATGTCCTCGATGAAGCAAAGTCACTATTTGCTGATAGGATGAAACAACGTATTGCATTTCACAAATTCAGCTCCAAGGATTATTGGCACCTCTGCAAGAGCATACTTAACAACAGCAATACAATACCTCCTTTGTTTAACCAATTTGAGGTCCTAACTTCCTCAGCTGATAAGGCTGTGTGCTTTACTCGGAAATTCTCATCCAACTCGACGCTTGACTTATCCAGTGTACCCTCACCCGATCCTCCCCACCCAGAACTGAGGCTCTATTGAGTGAGTTGCACATAATCCCATCATTGGTATTGGGCATCATCTCTAAATTAGACTCCCATAAGGCTAACAGTGGAGACAGGATGCCAGCCATTGTGTTGAAGAAAAGTGCTCCTGAACTGGCCAATGCTCTCTCCAAATTATATAACTACTGCCTCAATGAATCTTGCTTTCCAGCCTGTTGGAAGTCCTCATCTATTGTATCTGTCTGTAAGAACTCTAGAGACCATTCTGACCTATCTAACTAAATTACTATCAGTCTCCTACCACTGTTTGGCAAAGTCTTTAAAGCTTTAATCAACGCCGAATTGGTTAAGCACCTTACATCCCATGATCTGCTCTCTGACAAGCAATATGGTTTCCACTTTTCCCGTTCTACAGCTGATATGCTCATGGCCATAACTGAAATTGTTTACCAATCACTTCACAATAACGGAGAAGCTTGTACCATGGCTCTAGATATCTCTAAAGCATTTCATATGGTTTGCCATGCAGGCCCCTTTTGTAAGCTTCATGAACACTGAATTTCTGGTTGATTATTTGACTTAATACTTAAAATTCCGGTCAAACCGTGTAATGAAGGTCGTCTTTAACGGATTCTCCTCCAGATCCTTTCCCATGAACGCACGTGTTCCCCAAGGCTCTATCCTGGGCCCTACTCAGTTCCTTATCTTCATTAACGATCTTCCCAATGTCTTCAGTTCCCAAGTAGGCATATATGCAGACGACACTATTATTTACTCCTGCCTCAAAAGCAAATCTGGTATCGCTGACAAAACTAACGTGGTCGTTATTCTCGAAAAGGACCTCCAATCGGTTGTAGACTGGGGCAGACATTGGCTGGTTAACTTTAATGCCTCAAAAACAAAACTGCTCTCTATTAATCACCACAGGGAACCGTCCCTGCCACTTATTAGAATGTCTGATGCTCAACTCCACGAGGGCACCTCTTTGCGACTGCTTAGTCTCACACTGTCCACTGACGTCAGATGGAACAAATACATTGAATCAATAGCTTCATCCACTGCAAGGAAAGTTGGTTCCCTGTGTTGCGCCAGAAAGTTTTTCTCGTCTGAGTCCATCCTTCAAATCTATAAATCAACCATTTACCCTTGCATGGAATACTGCTGCCATATATGGTCTGGTGCCCCCACTGTTCATCTTAAGGTCCTTGAAAAATCCAGAGGCAGATATTCAATGTTATTGGCCCTGATCTGGCCTCTCGTCTACAGTCGCTGTCTCACAGACGTGTCATCGCCTACCTCTGTCTTTTCTACAAATACTTTCGCAGTAACTTCTCTGACTAGCTAGTTCCCAGACTGCATGAATTTAAACGTGCTACTAGGCTGGCATCTCGGTCCCACTCTTTCATTGTCAAAAAAATTGAATGTAGCCATCTCTTCTACTCCAATAGCTTCATGTCTCGCACCTCCCGTCTGTGGAATTCCTTCCTATTACTTGTTTCCCTGATAGCTATAAGTTCCAACTATACAAAATGTAATGTCAATTGACATCTCCAGATGCCTTGATCTATTTCCCATTATTCTCTTCATCCTTTCCTCTATCATGCTTCTTTACTCTTTCTCCTACTCTCTGTAACCCCTTGCGTGCTATTGGCATTCCACTTTGCTTGGGGTGAAATGCTTAATATATATATATATATAAAATATATATATATATATATATATATATATACACGATATACTGATTATCATCAATAAGTTCACCATCTCCCCATATAAAAAACTTACCAGCATAAATTTCTGTTTAACTATAAAAGCAAATGTCCAAATTACTATAAAATAGCTATTATAAAAAAAAAACTAATAAACCATGCAAAAACTAATTCATCCACAAAACAGATTTTCTACAGCGAACTTAAAAATAGAAAAACAAACGCGCCTCAATAACACCTTCTATAACTACATCAATCAAACGTTGATTCTGTTCAGTGCCGGCTTTCATTTTTTTATATAAATTGCTTCTAGTTTCTGTAATCGAATTTTGTAGTTCTCATGGAGTAGGATAGTTATGTTGTTGATTAGTAATTTTTTATATTGTGAATGTGGACATGAATGTTGTAGATATCTCGCAATGGCCAAATGGTCAGATGTGTAATGTAAGCCTTCTTGTTTGTGTATTTTTCGTATACCCAACAAATATATTTGCTTTTTTTTTTTTTGGATATACATTCTTCAAAGCACATTTAAATTGGTATATAATGTTTGTTTTACGTAATACATCGGTTAGTGAGCAAGGTGTTATTTAATTATTCGCAATAACATAAAAAATACGGTAATGGATAACAACACACAACATATAGTTTTGTATTACTTCCACTCCTGAAGATGATCTTGGAAAAGGATTGAAAGTTCATGGGAAATAAAACTAAAAGTAATTTAAACAGCTATAGCGCATTTCTCTCATCCTTTAATATCAATACATAATATGTAGATATGTATGCGTGGGGGACTTCACCATATTAATTTAACTTTGAAACAGGACTCACGCAAGAAAAATAACCACAAGACATTGTTGCACATAAAATATATGTATATTAACAAGACGTACAATATCAAACAACGATGTAAGTAAGAGAGGGTGAATTAATCAAGAGTTTCCTCCCTTTGAATACTATTTAAGAGTTCAGTGAAAGATAATTATTTGGTTTAATATTCGCTGGATAAATGTTCATGAGTGTTTCATGATATGATTGTTATTGTGATATTACTGTTGAAAAGTATTGCTGTGTGAAAAGAAGTTTTTAGTGAAGGTGTAAAAATTATCATCAGGATGTGGGTGTGCGTGTGAGAAGGTTGGCGCGTGGTTAGAACTGGAGTTCCAACTGTCGTAGATTCATTTAGCAGTTGAGGTCTAACTAATTGATATGAGAAAAATCTAGGCTTAAATAAGCGACTATAGGCTCCGATTCGTGGCGCGGGAAAAATTATTCTTCATGTGCAAACGATCTGATTGGTTGGCATCAACCAATCAGCGAGTGAGCTTTGGGGAGACTCAAGGAAGCTTCTGTAAGCCACTTCCCACAAAAGTGCACAAATTTGACTACCTAAAAAATAAAGCGATTCCAAAATTACTGCGATTTGTAAATTGCTTGTAGAAAATGTATTAGTGATTTATTAGCCAATGATCGTTTGGTATTGTACATGTGATTTTGTGGTTGTATGTTTGTTCATGCGTAAATAGGTTCGCACAAAAATCCATTGAGTTTGATATACCAACCAAACCCAACCATAGAATATTATACAGTGAAGTTTAAAAACCAATATTCAGCTAATAACAATGTCTCATGCTAAAAACATATTGATCTTGTTGTGTCACATCCTACTTTAGTAAGGAGTTCAAATAAATAATGCATCTCGTATACTATGCAATAATTGTAACACGATTTTCTTTTGTAAAATAAAATGCTTGGTTATCTCCCTTAGACAAGTTCAAGGGCGACAACTCAATATTCTTTTGATCATTTGTGATCGTTTTTGTTGTACCCTGTCGGAACACTATACCTTTTCAACTTCAAAATGATAATAATCAACTTCAAAATGGACTTATTTACAAGTAAAAAAATTAATCAACTTCAAAATGGGACAATCAACTTCAAAATGGTTTAATCAACTTCAAATTGAGAAAATGTCAAAAACCTAAAAACAATCAACTTCAAAATAAGAATAAACAACTTCAAATTGTAATAAACAACTTCAAATTGAGATATTTTTTTGGTAAATTGAAAATTACTTTTTCAATTAATTTACCCATGAGTGAGGAAATTGACTGTTCGTCTTCATTTTATATGAATAGATGAAGAAAAAAACAAAATACAAACAACTTAGAGGCCAAGAAAGCATTGGGTGAGCCTACAGTAAAAGTAGGAGGAGAAAGTCCCGTATAGGGAAAAATGATGATGATGCTGAAGAAACCTTTACAAAAGAAGCTGAAGAAGAATTAGCAACAGCTCCAAAGAAGACTTACCTCAAGAAAACTGTGGTTGGCGAAGAAAAGGCCCAGATTTTAGCTGCACATGCCGCAGCAGGAAATTGGAAAGACCTGACAAGAACAATTGGTGTGCCTCTGCCAACAGCTTAGCGTTGGTTAGACCAGGGTGCTGATAACAGAGGAGCAAGAAAATATAAAATTACGCAAGAGCATAAGACTTTTATGGACGACTTAATTGAAAACTCTCCTAGGGTCACTCTTCAAAAGATTGTAAATAAGTTGGTCGAAAAGTATGAGGTTCATGTGACGAAAGATTGCATAAGAAAAAACTTGGACTCCATGGCCTTTACTTTAAAAGTGGTTCATTACAAACCAGAAGCTGCCAATAATAATGTCAATAAGGCGAAACGTAAGGATTACGCAGTAGCTTTATTAGAATTTCAGTCCCAAAGTGTGCCAATTCTTTATATAGATGAAACCAATTTTAATCGCCATATTTCAAGAAGAAAAGGTCGCTCTAAAAAAGGCACGAGGTGCACTACAGTCACGGCGGGTTCCAGGGGAAATAACATCCATATTATTGGATGTATTAGTAATAATGGATTAATTCATCTTTCAAAAAAGAGGATGCGAAAGAATGGAGCAGGGAGTGCCTTAGAAAGGCAAATGGAATTTATGAAAGGGAAGTTGTCTTAGTTATTGATAACGCTCCTTGCCATATTTCAATTGAAGAAGTTGTGGAGGAGGATGAATTTAGGCAACACCAACTTTTCAGACTTGCCCCTATATCAATATGTTAAATCCCATTGAAAAGGTTTGGTCAGTCATTAAAGCTGACATAAAAAGAAGTATGGCAGACTCAATTGTTTGGATTTTAAGAGGTGATGGCCAGGGATCTTTAACTACTAAAAAAATCCGCCTCAACAAGTTAGAAGCGATGATCTCCGATTGGTTAATAATATTTCCTTGAGACTTGCAGTAAAGTCGTATCTGGAATACAGAGTTACTTCCCTCTGTAATTAACTTAGATGATGTAATCTTTTAAATAAATTTCTTAGGAACGTTTATATTTTTTTATCCCTTTTAAGTAAAAATAAAAGAATAAATATTAAATTTATTAGTATTATATTAATTCTCAATTTGAAGTTGATTAATCCAATTTGAATTTGATTATTTCTCATTTTGAAGTTGTTTTCCAATTTGAAGTTGATTAATCCATTTTGAAGTTGATTAATCCATTTTGGAGTTGATTAATTTTTCTACCTGAAAATAAGTCCATTTTGAAGTTGATTATTATTTTGAATTTGAAAAGGTATAGAGTTGAGCTTTTGTCACTTGCTAGATTTGTGCAGCCTCCTGATTATTAAAATATAACAGAAGATCATTTTAAGTGTTCATTTTTGTTTCTAGGTACTTCTATAATCATAAAAACGTATATTCATGAAAAAACAAACCGGCATAATTAATATCAACATTGGATGGACAGTCATTTGTTTTCCTTGAAGAATCCATACTACTGCTACTCTGGTGTTGACCTTTTGTCACTTGCTGGATTTGTGCAGCGTCCTGATTATTAAAATATAGCAGAAGATCATTTTAAGTGTTCATTTTTGTTTCTAGGTAGTTCTATAATCATAAAAACGTATATTTATGAAAAAACAAGCCGGCATAATTAATATCAACATTGGATGGACAGTCATTTGTATTCCTTGAAGAATCCATACTGCTGCTACTCTGGTGTTGACCTTTTGTCACTTGCTGGATTTGTGCAGCGTCCTGATTATTAAAATATAGCAGAAGATCATTTTAAGTGTTCATTTTTGTTTCTAGGTACTTCTATAATCATAAAAACGTATATTATGAAAAAACAAACCGGCATAATTAATATCAACATTAGATGGAGAGTCATTTGTTTTCCTTGAAGAATCCATACTGCTGCTACTCTGGTGTTGACCTTTTGTCACTTGCTGGATTTGTGCAGCGTCCTGATTATTAAAATATAGCAGAAGATCATATAATTAATATCAACATTGGATGGACAGTCATTTGTTTTCCTTGGCGAATCCATACTGCTGCTACACTAGTGTTGACCTTCTGTCAGAAGCTGGATTTGTGCAGCGTCCTGATTATTAAAATATAGCAGAAGATCATTTTTAGTGTGCCTCTGAGTAATTAGTGGAAATTCATCCTGACACAAATTTGGGTGAATTGAACTATCATTTAATGTTAAGCCGCAAATATCCAACTGCATTACCATCAATGGAAGAACGCTATCCCCCGCAAAATGTCTTCCCCTGGAAGGTAATACTCATCTCGACCATCTCCAGAAAAAAATGAAAGACCATCATTTCCACTTTGTCTGTTTTGCTCATTCCCAATCCCTCACCTGCAAATAAAACCACATCACCTGCCAAATAGTACCGTTCACCGCCCTAACCCCCATCCTCGTCGGCACCGCCACCTTCACCCGCCACAACCCCACCACGTTCATCACCACCACCACCACCACCAGGTGTGGAATACATCAAAGATTTTTTCCGCATGCTCAGAGGCTCTTAATGGTTATTCGAGTGAAAAACGACACCGACAAATCTGGTCAATCTGTCCCTTTAATTCAGTCATATAATGATAACTACACTGACTTTGATTAAAAAATGAGACGGTGGCAAAATTGAAGGAGTTTTGTTCTGGGAGAGTCCCCGTTCTTATACACCATTCTCCTGCATAGAGCAGTGAAATTAACCTTTCCCAGAGACATCAGAAAAAAATGAACACCAAACTGACCATGTCTTTCTGTTAGCAAGTTAGAATGCTGAGGGTTCAGTTCAGAGTCTAAAAATCTCGCCTTTCTCGCGATCTTCAACGCCTCGATGTGAATGTCTGTTGTGTACAATAGACCTACCTTATTGCAAGTGATTATTAGGGTGTTCTGTCAAGGGATGCTACTTGGCTAGTCAGTCGTTATGTGGGTGCTACTTCTTCACTTGTCTTCGCGGATCCGGTGGGCAGATTGTGCGTGCTATAAAGGAGGAAGCATCCTCTCAGCTGAAGGTCAATATCAGGGTCGAGAGAAAGAGGCGTTCTTCCGAGGACTTTGCTGAGAAGTAGATGACTGTATCTCGACAGATGCGCGAGAATGGTCCTAATCTCGAGTGTCATCTCGAGCTTTCTGGTTGAAGTACTCATTTCCCGGGGGAAAAAAAAAAGCATGCTCGCCCTACCCAGTTAAGCTAGAGTGGCCAAGTGCGGCTTGGTGGAAGGATTTTTGTTTTTTGGTTTTTTCAAAAATTAGTTAGCTTTGCAAGAGAGTGAATGATTATTGGTCCCTTTTTATTTATTTATTGATTTTTTAGTTCCTATCATTTTCCGTTTACCTCCCCGTCCTCCTATCCACTTTTTTAGGTGATAGAAGGCATCGTTCTTCTCTGAAGTTGTTGGGGATCATTTACTGGTTTTTTATTTTTTGTTTTTTATTTTTACTTTAATTTTTCTAAACATACCCACCATACTTTTTCGACCATTTAACTTGATTTTCTGCTGCATTTTAGCCACGAGGAGGGTCTTATATTAACATTTTCATTGTATAATATTTCATCAAGTCAGGGGGATGATTTTTAATATCTTGTAAAAAAAATCATCCATACTTTTTATCTCCTTCTACACATGTTTCTAAATCTGGGGAATTAGTCTAGGATGCAGAACATGCTTCGGTGATTGCGGTATGCATTTATTTTTTGTATAAATGAGCTATTTTGGTGTAAGGATTTATTATAATGTATGCTTGGGTCAGTGAATGTGACTAGTTAAAGTTATACTAGTGGTAACCAACCTACTCTATAGCGATCATCACACACACACACACACACACACACACACATACATACCTATACAAATTCAAATTTCAATAACAATCATTCATTGGATAGAAATCAACGCTACTGTCTTATGCGACAATTTTTAAACCACTATATTTTCATATAGTAGATTTTGTGCACTTTTGGAAGAATCGGCTCCCAGAAATCGCCCCAAAGCTCATTCACTGATTGGTCAGTGTCGACCAATCGGATTGTCTGCACGTGAAGAGTGATTCTTACCGCACAGCAATTTTGATCCAATAATCAGCTATAAAATCAAGAAAAATGAGTAGACACACCAGTGAGACTTCAGGTGCCACAGAAATCCACGACAGTTGAAGCTATATGCCGATCTTCTCACTCAACATTCACAAACTGCATATTCCTTTACACTTACATATTTTTCCTCTTGCACAGCAAAACTATTAAAAAACATTTATTACAAACTATTAACTCTTTCTTTTCAGATAACTTTGATAGACAATGATAGTCAAAGAGAGACAACTCTCGTCTTACTCATTGCATGCTTTTTCTTATACATTCTTTATTTTATACATTGTTGAATACAATTTTTATATATAATGATACCTTTGCCTTGTCTTTTCTTCACATCAGTTTGGTTTCCTAATCAAAATTAATTGTGATTTTATACACAATAAATGTCGACTCAGTCCCAATCTGTCTTGTCTAGAAGACAGAACACAACGTTTGTTTGTTCAAACTTAATTTTGTGTGTCAACGCCAATTCTTAGTTTGTATACTTTTTTTCTGTCTTCTTACTGTTAATTTGCCTTGCATATATTATTTGCTTACTTGCTTGATATTATTTCATTTTTGGTCCTGTTCCTTTTTCTTTTTATTGTAAACTTTGTTAATTCTGTTTATTGGACATTTCTGTTCTTTCTTTTGAATTTGACCATGGTTACTCACTCAACATACAGTACAGAAGCTGCATTGTTTTACTTCCCGTTTTTTAGTTTAGACGCCGTTTTTTTTTACTACTTCCTTCCGGTTTGCCCTTAGTTGTCACTGGATCCTACACAGTGTACTGTAAATGAATGAACAAAAGCACTTGGGTCTCAGTTTTCTCATCCTCCTCGTAATTTTACTCTCAACTTTTTACTATCGGTCGATTTAATGCCTCATACAGAAAATGTTTCCTGGTCGCAGAATAAAAGTGTAATCTCCGTACACAAAACAGAAGTATTGCCCAAGTACCCCATTAACCCGAAACAGAAACATATAGCCGAGAAATCGCAAGTTCAGCTTCTTCTTTCGATTCTTTTTAAAAAATGTAGCAGTGCTGACAGGATACGACAAACTACATAAATTCATCTTGACAACAACTTATTAAAACCACAAAACTCCTTTGTGCTGTGACATTTCCTATTCAGTATTCAGTTGAATAAAATTAGGTTCGTACACTTTTTTACTTCCTCAAAGATTTAGTTTCTCATTTTTAAAAGTTAAAATCTTTTCTTGTTGTTCATTGGAATTGTTATCCTGCCTCAATTATTTAAAAGGAAATTTTTGTGTAAGAGTTTTATATGTAAATGTTTTGAATTTTTTCTTTTTCTGTCTACTGTAATAAATGTTTGCCCTTTAAAATTGAATGTGGTGGTTTGAGTCTTGATTGTGCCTTATATAAATTCCTTATAGAAATACTTTCAAGGACACATGGCACAGTGGATAAAGACGTTAGTTAGATGCAGTGACAGGACCCAAAGAGTGTGAGTTCAATACCCGGTTAAGGCAGTGGAGAACTTCGAGATGGGAATTAACATGAGATAACTGATAAGTGATATCCATTAAACATGGCACGTGGAACTAGAACAGTCTACCCCAGTGAGCGATATTCCAACCACCTGAAGAAAGCCGGAGGGTACAAAGGCCGAAACGTTGTAATAAATATGGCGACAAAGATGAGGACAATAGTCCGAATAATGTAAATACTAGACAGATACTGAAAAATACACTTATATAAAGCTTTCTATTCCTACTAGGTTTTTGTATTTGGCACAAGAATTTAGATTTGGTGGGAAGTTAAAATTTTTATATTTTTGCATAAAAAGAGATGAATCTGGTCTTTGTGTAACTTAAAATCTTTATATTTTGCACAAACAATATTGTTTGTTAATTCCTGAATACAAAGAACAAAATTTGTGTTCATTTAATTTGTGTTTCGGTCTTGTAAGACTCAGCAGCGTGAAATTTAAAGGAAATTTTGTACCATCTGTGACTGGATAACACGCTTGATTAAAGTAGATTATCAAAGTAAACTAAAAGAAATTCAGTTAAAACTTTAAAGCAATTTGAATTTAAAAAAAAATGTCTGTCTTCCCTTGAAGCAATTTTTGAAAATTTTCTAAATGCAAATTCCTTGGTTTATCAAAACCAAACTAAAAGTTAAATAAAAGTTAAGTGTGGTTTTAACGTAAAAAGCTAGGAGGAATAAAATTCTGCCTTTTATTTTAAATGTAAATACAGTTTTGTTACTGAAATAACAAAAATCCCACTATCTTCTTATCTATTGAAGTGTCTAGTGACTACATTGAAAATGAAAATTCTAAAATTTCAAACTCTTTTTGTGCTAATGCATTGAGAGATAATACTATATCTGATAATAATAGATATTTGCTTGAAACTGATAAAATATCAAGTGGCGTCGTTAGAAACGAAAATTCTAGAATTTCAAATTCTCTTTGTGATGGTAGTCAGCACCCGCTTGCATCTGAGCCTCGGGATCGTCATCCTTTCTCCTTATTCCATTTCTCACTTTTGCTGGCGGTGACAGAGATGACTGTGAAGTCCCAGCCTACTCCTGAAGAGTCGTGACCATGAGTCACAGAGGAAAGTGGGTGGTCGATATTGGCCTGTGTCAGGGATGACTTCAACTGATCCTTAAAGAGTTGTTTTGGTTCTCTCCCTAGCTTCTTGTTGCCAACAATTTCTCCAAACAGGATGAGATGAGAGTTGAGTAGGACCCAATCACGGTCTGGATACATGACCCACCCAGCGGAGGCGATGTTGAAGGATGGTAGCCTCGATGCTCAGAAGAGATGTTCGACAGAGGAAATCGTTGTTGGTGATGCAGTCCTCCCAAATAATGCAAAGGATTCTTTGTAGCTTTGTTTGCTGGAACTGCTCCAGCTGTTTGATGTCACAACTATACAAAATCCAGATCTCGGAAGTGTAGAGAAGGGTGGAGAGGACTATGGTCCAGAAGACCATGATTTTGATTTTTATAGTGAGATCATGGTTGCTGAAGATCCAGTGTGAGAACTTTCCGCATGCGGTATGAACAGATTTGATCCTGCTGTCAAGGTATCTCTTGTAGATGACATTATCTAATTCTAAGATGATACTGCCAAGGTAAGGAATTTCATCGACGTCTTCTACCGACTGTCTGTCGACGTTGATGTTGCTCTTTTTACGAGAACGAAGTTGAATGAAGCTGAAGAGTCTGCCGTCGAATCTGTATCGGATGTCAATGCTGACAGGGGTGATCTCATTGATCATGGTGATGAATTTACAGGGAGAAGAGTGTTGGAACTAACACCGACATGTTTAAGGTCACCGGTGATTGGAAACAGTGGTTTTTACTACTCACAACATTCCTGAATCTGTGGTACACAGAAGACCATGTCAACATTGTATGGAAGGATCTCTTCTGCCACAGGAAGGAGTTGATTCATTAGTATGATCTTATCAGCAATGCTAAGTTTCCGCAGAGTAAGTAGTCCCCATTTTTGAAAATCGTAACAATATTGGCATTTTAAAAGTCCTCAGTGACAGTTTTATCTTCCCAGATTTGATGTATCTGGAGCATTAGCCGGGTCTTCAGTTTGAGGCCACCATGGAAGAAAAATTCCAGGAACACATGCACTCCTGGCATGGAACAGATGATGTGGACATAACTTTTGTCCCGTGATCGAATGAGGACATAGTCCAAGATGTGATAGTTCTTGGTTCTTGGGTGCTGCCATGTTGTTTCGTGCCAGTTCGGGAGTCTGAAAATGATGTTGGTCACAGTCAGGTTGTGTTCTGCACAAAGACCGAGAAACGGATGCACTAAAATGCTAAAAATAATTTTATGTTGATAACTTGGAGAAAACTTAGTAATTTTCCTGAAAAGCTATTGTATCTTTATCGAGAATCAATTGAGTGAAGTAATGAGTGAAGGAAATTTTTATCTTAAACCTCACAATAGTAATTGTGAAGAGTGGAAAACTTTAATGATGAAAAAATGGAAATATTGTTGAATATAAGAGAAGGTCTTATGTTACAGAATAAGGGAAATTGAAAAAAAAACAATGAGGGAATCAGTGGTGACTAACACATGCCTTAAATTAATTCATTAGCTAACAATGAAACAAATATGTGTAAGAAAAGTGTATAATCTATAACCAATACTTTTAAATCTGGAAGACCTAAAAGTAAATCTGCAATGAAAATTGAGAAACATTGTCCTGATGATCCTTATGTTCAATTGAAACTGAAAAAAAACAAAAAATTTTTTCAATAAATGTGTATCTATAAAAAACAAAAAAAAAACTTGCAATAAACAAATTTGTTTATTTCCCATTCTCTTGTAGGGGGAGAGTATGAAAATTATTTTTATAAGTTAGTCTTTAGTGTAGTAAATTAATGTTTAATTGTCGAGGTTGATTTTTTTTATACATATCTTTGAGAAATGTATATTTTTAAGCCAGATGATAGGTAAAAAATTGTTACAATTGTTTTAAAATCTATTTTAGAATTAGGGGTTAAAGAAACGCTAAAAATATATCATTGTGAATTGTTGCGGATTCATTTTTTGGATTTATAGAAAGTGAGTTTTCATATTTATTAACCAACGAGAGAAGTTCTTTCAAACCATTGTGAAAACTGGGATGGAAACTTCTGTGATCCTTTTTTCTTGAATAAAATGACTGCAATTAGCCTTACTGTCTTTCAGCCAAACCCGAACATCCTCCAAATAAAAGAGAGATTTAGTCGTAACCAAAGCCATGATGATCCATCAAGATAACTTAATAAGTCCAACTTGGACAAGGAGAGAGACCATCTGGATTATCCCGTGTCTCGGTGAATGGGGGATTAACAACCACCTGGTGTCTCTATCAAAGATATTCTCTTCATGGACGTCATGGGACGAGAATCAGTTAAGATTCTGGCGAAAGGAAGCGAATTTCCTTTAGGTCTGGTTATACAGTGTCTAGTGGTAATGACAAGGTGTGTAAAATAGAAGTTAAAGTCTCCAAATGGGACAGAACCAGATCCTTCTCAGGCTTATTTCAAAAACTGTCCTCCTTCTCCCCTTTTTGGCCTTGACCAATTGTGACGTATAAACTCACCAGGCGGGAAGTATTCTGTTACCACAGTACAGAAACTGCATTGTTTTTACATCTTTATTTGTCCCATTTAGTTTAAATATTTTTATGTTAGACACCATTTTGGACCACTTTTCGCCCGGATCCCACATTGTAAAAACATGAGCCCAAGCACGTGGTTCTTAGTTTCCTCATCCTCCTAATTTTACCCCCCAACGTTACCTTGGGTTCTTTTTACCTTTTGGGCTTTTAATAAAGTTGTCGATGACCAGAACTTGGTCTTCAAAATCTTAATTACCTTCGACCATCTGAACGCGTACTCTGGAGGCAGAACAATCGTTTTGGGTTTTTTTTTTTGTAAAACAGGATCCCAAGTTTTTGAATCGTAAAATAAAAAATGCAATAAAACTAAGATATTATTTAATTAGAAAAAACTTTAGCTGCTTTTATGAATAAGATATATTATGGACACTATTGTCGGAGTTACCTCCTCCTTCGCTCCTTAAATTGAGAGAACAGGTCATCTCGACCTTGACCTCTCGTTCGTGCTCCCTATACACTGTTAACCCGTGGGAAGACTATCTTTTTTTTTTTTTTTTTTTTGTAATTTTTTTTTTTAAAACAGGTTCCCTTTAGCTAACCTCGAATTTTATTATAGAACTTTACTGTTAAATTTAAAAATCCCTTGTCATAAAACAGTGACCTATTATTTCAATTAGGGCGGTCGGCGAAAAATTCGGATACGTAACCCTGGCCTTTATGGCCATAACGTCGATCATCGGGCTGCGTATTACACTATTTTTTTTTTTTGTCTGCCGAAAATATTATGGACACTATTTTCTTAAAAAAAAACCTCTTTCTCTGCCTACTACTTTTATGGCATTCCGTCCCTAGATCGTCCTTAACCTTTCCCGACACTATGTTAGTAATTAATAAAAAAATATCGGACTTTTAGCTGCATTTTATGCCCGAACATCGCCAGCTCTTCTCTCCTTCCCAACACGTCAAGTTGGCATCCCGGCAACGACAAACAACCAACAGTTGGCACCCTTTTAACGACCATTCAACAACAGCAATCATCCCGGCAACATCAACTTCATCAACCAACAGCGATCATCCTGCCAACAACCAACTTCAATAAGACCATATATTACTGACACTATTTTGCACCTCTAAAAATATTTTTTTTCTTTTTCTAATAATAAATTTATATCATACATATCCTCGTTCTTTCGTTTTTTTTTCACCGTCAGATTTAACGTCTTCAAAAATGTAATTAGAATTCACCCTTGTTTATAATGTTTTAAATTTTTTAAAATTCTTTTTATAAAATAAGATATATTATGGACACTGTTTTTAAATAAAAAGATATATTTGGACACTATTTAAAAAAAAAAAATGGATGAATAAGATATATTATGCAATTTTTTTATGAATAAGATATATTATACAAAATAATTTATAATGTTTTAAATCAAAATTCTTTTTTTTACCGGTTTGGGTGACATTTTTTAAATAAAAACTATATTTACGAATCATAAATGAAAAGCATACAATTCAGCGACGCACAATTTATAAAATAATTTTGATGGGCTTCCATACACTATTTATCAGAAAATAAGAGCGATAACTATATTAAATTTAAAGCCAAAGTACCTAAAATTCAATAAAACATTAGATTAGAGAATATTTTATAATTTTTAACGATTACTGGGTAGCTAAACTTATATAAAAATGTACCCCATTGTATTCCTCAAATAAAAATGTAACCCATTATATTCCTCAAATAAAAAATGCATTCCTGCGATATTTTAAACTTAAAATAAGTAACATTTGCATAAAATCAGATTAATTAAATTTTAAATCAATTAATATTCCTCAAATAAAGTTTCAGAAAGGTATATTTATTTTTGAAAGTTTTTTTATAAAGAGAATTACATTGTAATGACAGATGGCCAAATATGGCGCTAAAATCAGGGATTTTTAGCGATTTCAGAACAAAATTTCCTTCCAGTCAATTTAACTGGTTTTGAAATAGAGAAAAGTATTTTGCTTATTCGAAATATTAAATCTAATCAATTAGTTTGATATTAAAACTGAAGTAAAAGCTTCAAGATTTTTAATTTTTAAAAATTAATTTTCAATTTTAGGTATCATGTTTCTGTGGAGGTGCCAAAAATGTCTCCATGTGAATTACAGATAGATGGTTACTGACCCTCTCTTTACCTGTGCAATTGGGAGCAGTTTCAGTTGAAAGCAGAGATAGAATTCCTTTCATTTCTTTTAAATAAAGAGAAAGAAGAATTCAATCAATAAAGTATAATTTATATTTTCACTTAGCGAAAATATGATTTTATTCTTA
The DNA here is from genome assembly GCA_903632075.3 of Acanthosepion pharaonis. Lineage (NCBI taxonomy): Eukaryota > Metazoa > Mollusca > Cephalopoda > Sepiida > Sepiidae > Acanthosepion > Acanthosepion pharaonis. The sequence continues at coordinate 887,324 of CAHIKZ030000699.1, read as the reverse complement.
TTTTGTAAAATAAAGAAAGAGCCTGCAATGTTACTGGTTCTGACCTGGCATCTCAAATTCAATCACTTTCCCACCACCATGATGTAGATTCTCTGTGCCCTTTCTCTAAATATTTTCATGCCATTTGCTTTCAAGAGCTTTCCTCTTTTGTATCTACACTTCATAAATTTAAGGACAGTATGGGATTGGCGACAATGTTTTATTATTTTTAAGTTAAATTGTCTAGATGTAACCATAAGTTCGATGTTGACAGTTTTTTCTTTTTCTTTTTTTTTTTTTTTTTTCTCTCTCACATTTTCCATCTATGGAACTCTGATCCGCCTTTTTACTTTCCAGTCATTTTTGAATTAAAATTAAATGCAAACTAATTCATTATCTTCTGGCTCCTTAATTCCTGTTCTTTTATTGTTCTCTTTGCCTAATGTTTTCTTTCCTTATATTTATAAGAAATGATGCAATTCCCCGTCAAGGAAAGTTCAAGAAAAATCGGATCAGCTTTGGCGCAGTTCTTAACATATAAAAAACGTCTATGCACGTTTTCTTTAAAAAATAAAACACTCGACCACATTTTTTGACCAATCGGGTGTACAAAAAAAAAAAATAAATAAAAAAGGGTCAATTCGTAAGAAATTTGTGGAAATTACACGCGTGTGAGTGAACACATCAGAACAATATAAAAATAAAGATTTTCAAACTACCATAGAACATTTACTTGCTAAGCAAAATGAATACAACTTTGTCTCACATTGACCGCTGAACGAACAATATCAAATTACGACCCTCAACTTGGTGATAATGCTTTTAACGCCACGCGGCTACTGATACTTTTCTACAACTCACAGAGGCATTAAAAAAAAAGGAAAAAACAAAATACGAACAATTCAATTTTTGTTTTCAGATTTTCTTGTGTTGTAAAAAGAAAGGGAAATAATTTTTCTAAAACTATTTTGTAGCACTCATGTTAATCGTTTCCTATTAACATTAGTACACTACCTATTCTCTCATACCCAGTAACCTCTTGCATCTTAGTGGCTTTTTTGTCTTTCTTGTGGCAAAATGTAAAAATTTAAGCAAAAGATTTTTTTTTTGTAAGTTAGGATGTTCGTCTCTAGCACAAAGATTTTATTAAAAAGAACAAAAAATAATAAACAGGTCAGACCAAGAATATCCGGTTCTCAAGTGTCTATTAAAAACTAAAAAGTCAGAGACTTTTTCTGATAAAAATTTCTGGTTAAAAATAAAACACTTAATACGCACAGACATATTTCTCATCCCAAAATGAATTGTTCACTAAAAATTTGTTACTGTTACACTAGAAATTTGTTTTCTTATATATTTTGTTTTTTTCACAAATTATTTCACTCTGCATTCTTTTTCCCCCTCACAATGTTTACAGCAATTTGCTACTAAAATGAATAAATTCAGGGGACATATCTCTATTGGAATGGGGTATGTCGCTGGCTTTGCAAAATTAAAACATCAATAAAATAATGTGACATATCACTCTTGGAATGGGGTTTGTCTGTGACTGTACCACACCGAAAATATCAACAAAATAGAGGAACATATCTCTTTTGGAACAGGTATGTCACTGTACAGCATTAAATATCCCTCTCGGAATGGTGTATGTTCCTGGTCGTAGAACATTTAAAGGTTAATAAAATAAAGGAACATAACTCTTTTGAAATGGTGGATCTCTATCGCCATAAAACATTAAATCCCCAACATAATAGGAGAACATATCCAGAATGGGTTATGTTTCTGTCTGTACAACATTAAATCATCAATAACATAGGAGAACATATCCATCTCAGAATTGGTTATGTCACTGTCTGTACAACATTAAAACAGCAACAAAACAGGGGAACATATCCATCTCGGAATGGGTTATTTCTCTGTCTGTACAACATTAAATCATTAACAAAATTGGGAACATATCCATCTCGGAATTGGTTATGTCACTGTCTGTACAACATCAACAAAGGAGAAGGACATACCCCTTCTCAGGTCAGGATATTTCTGTGGCTGTACAACATAAAAACATCATTAAAATAGAAAACATATCCCTCCAGTGATTGGGTATATCTCAGGCTGTACAAAATTAAAGCACCAATAAAATAGAGGGATATATCCCCCTGGAATAGGATATGCCTATGATTGTAGAATACTAAAAATATCAACAAAATATAAGGATATACCCCTCTTGGTATTGGGTAGGTCCTTCACTGTACAACATTAAAACCTCAATAAAATAAAGGGATATCTCCTTCTTTGAATTAGATATGTCTGCAGAACTATAAAACACCAACCAATTAAAAAACACAACAAAATAGATACATTTTCATTACAGCTCTTCTAATTATAATCTACAATAAAAAGAAAAATCTAGAATGTTTTTGTAAGATTTTTATCTTATTGCAATTAGTAGAAATGTTTTTTGTTTAATTTCCATCAATTTTTTATTTTATTTTATTTAAAAGTTTAAGGTAAACGGAGCACAAAAAATTAGAAGAGAGTTCCACTGTGCCAATCAAGTGGTATGCTTATATTCAAACAGTCATGACATTAAGGAGAAACCAGGTCATGTCATTGAGAAATGTACTGATGTCAAAATGCCAGGTCATGATCGATTATATTACAGACAGTTCTTTGAATAACACAATGTAACAATGTTTTCACTTTTTTGTCTTTAATCAGTAAGTATTATTTCCTTGACTGCTTCTGTCTAGAAAGCAATGGCATTACTATTGTTTTCTTCAAACTTTGCTTTTGACCAGGACGTTAAATGTTTTGAAACTATCATATTTTCCATTACATTCCAGACAGATTCAGTGTTGAGTTGCTGAAGGAGAATCTACTAGAACTTTCTTAAAATTTTAAGAACTGTTAAGAACTTTCTAAAAGTTTCAAGAATTTCTATAATGTTCATGTACCATAGATGGCAGTATAAATACAGGGAATGTAAACTCAACAGTTCAATTTACTTCTAGCTATTCAAGGGCAGACAAGTCATCATTTACAGATACATTCATGTTGTAGAGTAGTTTTCACAGTGGAGGCTTGTATTTCAATAAGTCGTCCTAAATTAGGTTCGACGTACAAAAACGTTAGGAACTTGAAATAATGACGCAACAATCTAGGGTTGTGATGGTCTCCGACAGACTCACTCAATACCACTGAGCTCAACTGGCGACCGCTACTACTACTACTACTTATTTTGTGTGGGAGAGTCTATTAATAATAGAATAGGTACGTCAAATTCATCACATGTAGCATCAATAGGTTGTAAACATCTGGCAGATTGCTATGTTTATGGTGAATTTATCAAGGCAAGAATGAAAAAATACTTTAAATGTGTGTCTGTTTCATGCCTATCAGCAATCAAGTCAAACCCTGGGCGCCTCATTTCACCTACAAACTCTGCAAAAGAAGTCTAGAAGGTAAGATGGAAAGTTTTGCTTGTTTGGAATTTTTAGTGTAAATGTTTTGGAATTCTTTTGAATTTAAATATTTTTTACTTTGATTTTTTAAACCAGTCTTATTGAAAAATATGTAAAATATGTTTCAACAATTTCACATTAATGAATGGATGTTTTATATACTGGATCCCTGGCAAAAAGCCATAAAATAAAGAAATTAAGGATGTTCATGATTCTGCAATTTTGTGGCATTTGCTACATTAAATTGGGGTCCAAAGTCAAATTTTACATGTCAGTGCATTATTATTGGGACATTATTGGAGACTTCAAATTGATGGCCTTCCTGAAGGGTCTCCAAAGCAGCTTTACCAAGTTTCTAGGTTATCTTTGCCTTTGGGAAAATAGCACTGAATATTACCAATAAACTTCATCTGAGATTAGACACAGCTGAAAATAGTGGTGAATATTATCAAGAAACTTGGTCTGCGATTAGACATTAGAAAATAGTGTTGGATATTAACAAGAAATTTTGTCTTGTATTATTCAATATTACAAGAAATTCATCTTATAATCTGCTCAGAAATGTTTCCATTTCCAATGTTGAGGGGGGGGATAAAAAATTTAAAAACGAAGAAAAAAAATACAAAAATGAAAAATGTAAATGGGTTTCTGCTAGAGCGAATACTGTACTCACATAGGCCAGCAAGCAAGTGGTTGTCTGTTTATCGTCTTGAAGGTGACTGAAGATTTCGGCACCTTAAGTCCAAGCGTCGACCAGGTTGGGGAGGGGGGAGGAATCAACGAATCCTCGGCCCACAACTGGTGGGCTTGGGAAAGTAAATAACATTTACAAAGAGATGGAGAGGCTAGTCAGTTCCAATTTCAAACATTATATCAAGCAAAAAAGATACTGTCACAACATCGTTAGAATACTCACAAGACACACGTCATGAATTCCAGCGCCTTACGAGGCTGGCATCCCGCTCTCACCCCCCTCACTGTCGAAACTCCTAAATGTAGCCGTCCCTTCTACTCTAATAGCTTCATGTCTCGCACCTCTCGCCTGTGGAACTCCCTTCCCTTCTCCTGTTTCCCTGCGAGCTATAATCTCCAGCTATTCAAGTGTAATGTCAATCGACAACTCAGTTGCCTTGATCTATCCACTCAAATCCTTTCTTCTATCACTCCTATCTGATCTTAAACCTGTAACCCCTTGCATCCTAGTGGCTTCCCGCCTTGCTTGGGGTGAAACGCTTAAAAAAACAAAACAAAAAAAAAACAATTATCAAGGGCACTAAATAAAGGTTGTCTTGAATAGCCCTGCCCCTTACAACCCAAGTCTTCTTTGAACCAATCAGACTGGCAAGGGGTTAACTATCACCTTAGTCAAAATCTTTAACTCTGCATTTAACATAGTTAAAGAGCAAAAATTACCAATTACATTCCACTGTTTTTGTTCTTACACGGCAAATTGGCAGGAAAAGCAGGAATTCAAAACAAGCTAAATGAAAAATAATACAAAAAACAGGGCAAACAGCAAACAATATATATATAAGTCAAAAGTAGGCAAAGCAACAGTAATACAGAAAAACATTCACAAAGTAAGAATTATGTTCATGTGCAAAAGGGATACAGTCAAGTGATTATAGCATCCTGACTTCAACACAAGAAAGATAAAAGAAATATGGTGAATAAGACCAAGAAATGTTCCATTTTAAGTGGTTAAGAAGAAATCTCAGCATGCATATGTAAGATTTGTCTATGAATTTAGGGAGGGGATGCTTTTAGCAATCATTCCATATGCATAGTCTTTTATTGTTTTTTCATAATTTTGACCTTTGCAAAGATGAAAAAATTTCTTTTTGCAGTAATTTTTTATTTTCATTACTTTTGTTTTTGTCTATTTTCTTTCTTCATTGCTTCATTTGTATTATTTTTCATTTATCTTGCTTTGAATTCCTGCTTTTCCCACCAATTTGCTGTGTAAGAACAAGTCTATTAAGAATTTTGTGAGTTCCGTTCATTGAGCATTTTGCCATTTGCTCTTAAACCTGGCCAATTTTTCCATAACATTTTTACTACAGTATGATGTGAAATGGCTGCATATTACATTTTGTACCATCTTCAAGTAAAAATTCAGATTTCTTTCTGAACTTCCAAACCGAGTTACTTTGACATAAATCATTCCAAAATGTTTTTGTAGAAAATTGTGGAATTAGTTTCATTAATGCAGACACAAGTCTTTACATACATTATGTACATATGTTTTTTTTTCTCTCCATGTTGTCACCAGACACAATCATACATATGTATGTGTGTATGTGTTTGCATATAGATATATTTACAATGTGCATGATAAAGCATATGATAAAATTGTTATTTGTTAAGTCCTAGTTTGTAAGAGAATTGGAATTGAAGGAATTCTAGAGTAAATAAATCTGACTGTACTGGGCTATCCACAGAAGATGACAGCTTTTGTTGTATTGTGATTCTGCTTTTATATTAGTTGATAAGATCCCAACGGTTATATTATAGGTTATGATTGTTTTATGGTACATGTGATAAAGGGAGAATTTACTCTGTAGCATCACAAGCCATATCACAGAAAGAAGTTGGATACGTGTTGCCTGTACCAAGGTTTGTGATGAAGAGATTGAATTTAATGTCCTTTTGAATGGAGCTAAATATCCATATTTCCAGCAGGAACAGTTTTTGTTGCATACTGGGAGTATTTTTTATTATTTTTATTTTTATTTAATTTATTTATACAACGTTTTATGTTATTGTTTTATTTTATTTTTGATTTTCATTATTATTTTATATTTTATTTTTATTAATTTATAATAATAATATTCTTACAACATTCACCTTGATTCAGTCTTGTAAAGGTTTAACTTGAACTTTGTTTCAGTCTCATAAAGGTTTTTCTTGAACTTTGCGTAATTCACATAAATTATGAACCTAACAAATTGTGATTTTAAAACTTATCTTGCCTAATTGTAAGGCGTACAAAGGAAGATTTTGTGTTAATTTTTTTTTTCAATTTCAACTCACAGTAGGAGTCTTCATTTATTTTTATTCACACCTTTCATAATATTCATGATAAGAAACGTGATGTTTTCTCTTTTCGTCTCTTCATATAGAAATCTCTTTAGTATTTAAGTATTTTTCTTTCATTTAAATTGACATGGAAAATTGAAATTGAGAGGACAAAAATTGTTGTAAAAATCCTTGAATTAGTCATATCTTCAGACACACATGGATATTCACTTAGCACAGTCAGAGGCAAAATTTAAGAATAGAATTGTAAATGATTTTAAATGTTAACAAGGATGAGGGCTGAATTATTAAAATAGACTTCAAGGATGTGGCAGTGAGTCAGATATAAAATCTATATTTCAAGTATTGAATGTGACATCAGAAATATAGAAATATCCTCTTTCAACAAAACCTGCATAATATTGTTATTGTTATATTGAAGACAGATTTTACAACTTCCATTTAATAACATACATTGACCAGAATAACTGAGAGAATGTTTTTGATGACAAAATTGGCAGTAGGAAAGATTCAACTTGGATTTTTATTTATCTTTATCCTATTACTGAAAGTTCGAGCTGAAATTCGTAAGTTAACCCTTTTTTTCTTTCTACTTTCCTGAGTAAGTTCAGTTCATAGAAATGAGTGTGGAATTTTATAACAGTAATCTTGCATAGCTGTTGATATTAAGGCTTCACATGAAATTTGTTTCAAGCTGGTAAAAGGTAAACTTTAACCTTGGTTAAGTCTTGTAAAGACATAAATTTAATTTTGTTTCAGTAACATAAAGGCTTGACTTAACCATTCTTTTAGTCAAGTAAACCAAAGTATTGAATATGTTACAGGTTTCCTTTCAGAACTTTTTCTATGTTAACTTATTTTTCTACAATCATTCCTACTTTAGTCACTTCAATATTATTACACATTGTTTTGCTCCTTTCTTACATTGTTACTTTAAGTATTCCAGTTTGGTTTCTCTAACGCCTTCTTCCTCTTCATGTATTGTCAATTGAGCCATTGATGATAATATTTACGACTTTTTTGTCTCTTCAATATTATTACAGATTGATTTCTTCATTTTTTACTTTGAATCTTTTAGTCTCAGTTTCTTTTTCCCAAATACTTATTCCTTTTCATTTAATCTCAATAGGGACATTGATGGGAATGTTTATGATGTAATGGAATAACCTGTCACTCCCATGAGTAAATACACTATAGGTAGAATCTACGTATAAATAGCGGTAAGGCAACGGACTTCAGGAGTATCTTTTCGAGCTCTGCTGGTCGAACTCTCTGCATTTGGGCAAAGAGGAACCCAAACAACGCTAAGATGAAGGGCAGAGCCTCGTCCAGGGAGGTAGACAGACCTGTGCACGTTTATGCGGGGCATACGGGAATTTTTTGGCTGAGTCTACGGGCTCGGGAAACCAACATTAAATTTGGCCTTGTGCCACATGTGACTACGTGGTGCAGTCCCTAGATACCGTCTAGCTGGGATCTGTTGTTCAGCTCTTAGCTGTTGTCGAACTCCCTGATTCGAGCAGAGAGGAACCCAAATAAGGCTATTCCGAAGGGCAAAGTCTCATCCAGGGATGTAGACAGACACAAAACAGTTTATGCGCGGTAATGTTGAATTTCATGCCGAGCATACTGGCTCAAATTGCCCCATATTAAATTCAGCCTTCTGCCACATCCTATCTTGTGGGGAAGCTGGTAAATATTGTCTAGCTGGGATCTGTTAGGTACGACTCAGAATTACGCAAGAACCACCGACGTTCCAATAGCAGCACAAACAAAATGATTGATTGCGACAATCGTGTGCATAATTGTTACCTCCTTTCTTATTGTCCTGGTTTTTAAAATAAGCATTTACTTATTTTATCCAGTGTGTTTCTCAAGTATATATTCCTGTTAGCACGGAATATAACAGTTTACTACTTTAGTCCCTTCAATGTCTTTGAATCGTTTAGTCTCAGTTTCATTTTCCCAAATAATTCTTCATTTTCATTTATCAAGTGGCCCATTGATGGCAATGTTTACTATTTTAGTCCCTTCAATATTATTACAGATTGTTTTGCTCATGTATTAATTTGTATCTTTAATCTCATTTTCTTTTTTTTCCAAATACGTCATTATTTTGATTTGTTCCCAATTTGCTCATGGATGGCAGTGTTTACTACATTAGACCCGTCAATATTATTACCTCCACAAAATAGCTAGAACCATAGTAAAAATATTGACCTCTCTCCTTTAAACATTAAGTCCATCACATATGAAAAATTAAGGCAACCTTTTGAAAAACTAAGGGTAATAAATGTGACTGACAAAATCATGGCCAGTCATGATATAAAATCACTATACACTAATATTCTGGTTGGAAAATGCTTAAATCTCTTGAAAAAGCATTTAACAAAAGCAAAGGTAAACCTCTCTCTGCCAATAGCTAAAATAATAAAAATATGTCATCTCGTCACCAGTCAATGTTACTTACCTTTCAATAACAATTTTTACCAAAATTTGAATTACTGATGGGATTGCCTCTCAATGGAGTGATGGCCTGTATTTTCTTAGAATTTGTCGTTTACTTCTTTCCAAAACATTTTGACATAGCGTATGCTACTTTGACTAAAAGAGAAAATAATCCACTGAGACAAAAATGCCTTGATCGTCAGTTCAGCCACAATAAATTTTCTACCAGTCTCTTACAATATATCACCATTCTTGGTGGATTTTATATTGTTACAGTGTGGGAGGGTCAGGGACAAAAGTGATGCAGAGAAAAGCAGAAAGAATGCAGTTGATTTCAGCTAAACTGAGAAAAAAATTCTTTCTTAAAGTTTGAAACTACCTGCGTCTCTTATTTCATGGTCATGTGTAGGTATGGCAGTGTCAACAAAGCCCAGTCCGCTGAAATCCTAACGGATTCTAGTTTGTCATAATTTTTTTAATTATATATATATATATATATATATATATATATATATATATATATATATACTATTTACATTGCTCAGACTATCATCCTCGTCTTTGTTGCTATATTTATCACAACGTTTCGGCCGTTGTTTGCTCTAGACATCTTCAGGTGGTTGGAATGTCGAACTGAAACCTTTATTTCACTCGCTGAGACAGACTGTTCTAGTTCCATGCGCCATGTTTAATGGATGTCAGTTATCATTTAGCTCCTGTTAATTTCCTCTCCAAAATCTCCACCGACTTAACCAGGTATTGAACTCATACTCTTTGGGTCCTGTCACTGGATCTAACACCTTTATCCATAATGCTATGTGTCCTCAAGGACACCTGAAGAAGGCCAGATATATACTATATATATATATATATATATATATATATATATATATATATATATATATATATATATATATATATATATATATATATATATATATATATATATATATATATATATATATATATATATATTATTTACAAATTTAAATGCTCTGTTTATTTTTAAAAACATTTATGAATGTCTTTTATATATACAGAGCATTTGAAATACTTGTTCTATAAAATATGTTAAAATGTTATTTAATAATTAAATTATAATCTATTGTTCATTTTATTATTATTTAAATTATAATATTTTAGTTTAATTATTTTTTAATTAATATTTTTAAATAATTTATTATGTTATATCATTATTAAAGTAACAAAGTAAATATTTGTTAATATGACAGCATCAACCTATTTTTCATTCTTTTTTATTTAATAATTTGATTTGATTATTAAAAGTTAATAATGATAATATTTCTACTAAACCCAGAATACAGTTCCTTTTGGTAATATTATATGGGGTGTGCTTTTTTAATAATTTCCCATTTAACTATTGTAGGTATATTATTTTGTTTTACTCCATATATATTTTGACAATGTTGTGATATTTGTATATTTATCTATTTTAAAAGACATCATATGATTATTAAATCTTTCTTTAAAAGTGGTTTCGGTTGCTCCTATGTAAATCTTTAAAGATTTACATTGGTGCAAACAAAGCCACATAAAAACCAAATAAAAAGAATGAAATAATAATAAATTATAATGAGACAATATATATGTATGGAAAAGGGATATGTATACACATACTAGCAAAAACACACATGCACACACAATACACAAAAATGTAGATAGGTTTAAAAAGATACAGAGGTCATAAAAAGATAAGAACAAAGCCTCCTTCCTTTGACATTTCTCTGACCAATCCTAATTGTTTTATTGCTCCTTAAACAGAAGAATATTTTTCTCCACAAGTCCAAGAAAATTTGAATTACAACTAGACATAAAAGACAATGGTTAAATATCGGAAAACATAATAAAAAATGAATTCCTATAAATAATATGAGGAAATAACTACTCAAGACCCAAAACGTGTGTAGCAACATAAAGTACAATATATATTTTAAAAATCCATATTGGAACAAAAAGCGTGCGTTTGCGGTTTCTCTCATCTCTTTAAAATATACTTTTTTCTCTTGTTGGAAGGACTATAATTTCTTCCTTATATATATTATATATAGTTTAGATCAAGGAACAGTATAATAAACAATATCTAAATGTTGGACAATTTTTGTCTTTATTTACACCCAAAATTAAAGCAACCATACGAAATTTAGAATGGCTCAACTATCAGATTATGGTCAAACATAATAGAAATTTAATGTCTATTATATTTAACAATATATATATATATATATATATATATATATATATATATATATATATCTATATATATATATATATATATATATATATATATATATATATATATATATGTATGTATATATGTATTACATACTTGTGTGCGTGTATATATATATATATATATATATATATATATATATATATATATATATATATATATATATAATATACATATTATTTAGAAAGATATGACAATCTGGAAAGTTTTTTTTTTTTTTTTTTTTTGTCAAGCGTTTCATCCATTCCGATTTCATCAGACGTGGCAATGTCAGTAAATGACAACGATCAAGGCACTTTCCATATACCCTAGTCTTAGTGGATCATTTTCTCCCCCATTCAAAGCAGCACTCCCCATGTCAAAATCGTGGTCCGTTTTGTTACGGTGAACAACCAACGCGTTTTGCATGTCGTCACACAAAATTTCCTTTTTGTGTTCATACAGTCTCTCGTTTAAACCCCTCGAGGTTTCTCCAATGCACCCACTCCGACAATTCCCGCACCTGACAGCAAATTCTTCCCTCAAGTATTGGCTGATTGATTTGGTTTCTATTGATTAAGTCTTTGATTGTTCTGGAAGTAGTCGTGACAAATTTTATGTTGTATTTAAATTCTTTTTCGTTGTTGCTGGCGGTGGGGATGGACCCCAGTTACACATGGTGATCAATATGGGCTGGCCATTAAGTATACATCGAGTGATTCCTCCCACTAGTTTCCAAAAAATTAAATTTACGCTCAAGAAATTCTTTTATTAATTTTAAGTAGGATTCCTTGAACAATGTAAATCAATTAAAAAAAAAAAAAAAAAACAGAAACCAGGACCACCAATTACCAAAAATCTGCTCCGAATCGTAAACTAAAAAAGGCAATAAAACTTATAGCGGACTCTGTGATTTTTACGCGCTGTGATATGAACACGTGTGGTCTCCTGAAATAAAGTCCACTACAAACATGGCGGACTCAAGATGAGTCCACCCAAAAGAAATGTAAAAGAAAACAACCAAGAACCGATATATATGTACAAATAGGTATATGTATTAATCAACAAAAAGGATTTACAAAAATATTAACGTGTGTGTGTGCAAGAATGTAAAGAGTTCGTGTTTCAAAATGTAAACATGAGTTCGTGTGTTGTGTGTGTGTGTGTGTGTGTGTGTGTGTGTGTGTGTGTGTGTGTGTGGATAATATTCATGGCGTCTTCCCAAGGAAATGCATAGCGCTACTTTGTCGTAGTGTCTGCTGGAAATGCAAAGTGAAAAAGAAGGAGAATGAAGTATTCGCAAGTATTTAGAGTTTAGGGATAGCATTACCTAGGAACATTTTAGACGATTAGGAAATTAACCAATTAGAAAATTAAGGAGGACTTAACCCAGACAAACTATCTAATTATTTAAGTAGAAAAGCTTTTAATTGCTTTTATAAATAAGATATATTAAGAACACTAACGACTTAAGAAAATAATTTCAATTAATAATGAATTTTTACAAGAACTGTTTTCATTTTTTAAATTTTAATTAAATCATTTATAATGATTTAAAAATCGTTTAAAATTCTGCATTTACTTCAGTTCTTTTAGGTCATATTTTAATTAAGTGGAAAATATGTTTGCGAAGGAAAATTTGAAAAGTTTAGTAAAAGTCGTTGACCTCCAATATTTTTTGAGTAATTTGTACAATTTTAAAAAATTTTAACGTTAATTTTTTTCTTAATATGGTGTTTTGTACATGCCATTATAATGAAAAGGTCATTTGTCGTAAGAGTTGTCTCTATTTAATTCGCTTTTCTGCATGTTTATGTCTCAACTTTAAAATTAAAAGAAAGATATTTAGAAATCTAAATTATTATTAAATAAAATACGATAACATTTCATAAACTGAGTTGCCTCTGTCATGGCATTTCATTCATATCTCGGTTATTAAATTTTAAAATTAATTCAAGAAAAATTTTATAGTATTTTAAATTTGACAATTTTTTTTTTCATAAATCATATTTAAACGTAACTAAATGTCAATAAAATATTAGATAATTGCTGAAAATATATTCATTTGTAAAAATTGCAACGTAGTTTTACTCCCCCCCATCACCCCCCCCCCCCAAAAAAATGTGTTCATTTAGAGTTCGTAAATTTATGTCAATTCTGGTCACCCATATAACGTTGGACTTCGTCGATACGTCAATAACGACATTAGGAAAACAAGACCCGTCGTTAAGAAATGCTTGTACTACTTTTTTATGCTATAAGTAAGTAGTATTTGTTTCAAATCAGATTAATTTAACTTTAAATTTAATAATTTTACTCAAATAACATGTCACAAAGATTTTTAAAATCGATAATTTTGATTCGTTTACAAATTTCTTAAAAGTGAGAAAATGACCGCTTGTAAAGAGATTAAAAAAATGATATTCCACTCTATATAATTTCTATTTGAAATACACCAGAGTATTTTACTTACTAGAAATAGTAAATTTAATCCTTTAGCTTTCAATTAAAGCTAAAACGAAATCTTCAAGAATGCGTTTTCATTTTAAAAAAATCATTTTAAACCTTAGGTATCGAAATTTATACTGAAATAGTGGAAGTGCCTATACTATAGGGACCGTTGGATTTTCTCCCCCATTTTGCTCGGTATTCGCCCAAATTTTGGATAAAATTGATTGTTGGCCCTCATTGTTTTGTTGGCCCTTTGCCAACCTTATATATAATCTTGGTCTTACTTTCAAGTTTGAAACTTTAAATAAAAATCTCCCAATCCCATCCTTTACTTACAGATGAAGAGAGTAAACCAAGTGGTTCTCAGTTTCGGTAAGAGAAATAAAAAATAAAAAAAACAAGAAAAGAAGATGATGAGAGACAAAGAGGAGCACTGGGAACGTTTTTAAAAAAGGAAGTAAAAACACATATTGCACGTGCAGTTGCAGAAAGAGATCATGAACACAAAGATGAATCAGTACAACTGTTAGAATCTAATTGTCAGAATCTGAGGAGGAATGAAGATGAGCAGCATCTGAGTGAAAATAAAGATGAACAGATTTTGAGTGAGAATAAAGATGAGAAGGAACCATTTAGTGATAAAAGAAATTGAAATTGAAAAGAAATCAGTGATAAAGATGGCAGCAATTTATATTGGAAAGTAAAGAATTTGAGGAGATTGAAGAAACTAGTTGCGGGTGTACTAATCCAGAAATTGGTAAAATAAGGATTGGAAGATTTACAGAATTCTAATGATCCATTTGTATCATATGAGCAAGAGAGATCCTTGTCAACGCAGAGGTCTGCAAATGGCGAAGCTGTACCAAGAACTTGGTTATTATACTCCCACTTTCATGGGTGCTGCTACTGTTTGCCTTGCTTCTTATTTGCAACGGAATCAGATTCCCAAAAATCTAGTTTTGCAAAGGAGGATGGATTCAGAAATTGGTGGAAGTTAAATCCACAGATTCCAGATCTAGAAAGCAGTTTTGTGCGTAGAAATTACATGATTAAGTACCTGGATATGAGACATCATTTTCAAACTCATACAACATTGGATGCTAAATTTCAACTACAACTGTTGACAGAAAGAAATGGAAAGTCATTCTGGATCGTGTTATTGATGTTATTTCTTTTCTGGGAAAACAGAATTTGGCCCTCAGAGGGCACAGGGGAGAATCAATAGTAGGCTTGTCTTAGAATAATACAGGCCAGAATTCTGGAAATTTTTTTGCTACTATTAAACTTCTGGCAAATTATGATCCAATTTTGACACAGCATATTGACAAGCGCAAAGATCATGCTAAACAAGTGACTTAGCTCTCAAACAGAACTCAGAATAAAATTGTACATCTCCTTCGTGAAACAATCCATTCAAAAATACATGATGAAATAAGAGAAAGGAACTATTACACAGTAAAGATAGATTCAATTCCTGACATCGTTCACGAGGACCAACTCTCTTTGACATTACGCTATGTATCCATCAGTCGAAATAACGTTGAAATTAAGGAAGTATTCTTAGGCTTTTTCCAACTTAAGAAAAAGGATGCCAGTAATAGTGACTTCAAAGTTCTCGGCCTCTTAGAACAATATGGTTTACGCATTGAAGATTGTCGGGGGCAATCCTATGATAACGCAGCAGTGATGGATAGAGCTAGAAATGGTGTCCAAAAGCAAATGTTGGATGTAAACCCTTGAACAATGTTGGTAAACTGTGAAAATCTCATTCCTGTGCAGTAGATCCATGTGTTATAACATTTTTGGTGTCCTCGACAGACTGTTCGCGTTCTTTTCTGCTTCTTCATCAAGATAAGCAATACTGAAGAAAAAATAGTTAATGTATCTCTTGTGTGTCGGTGTTGGTGGGTGATGTTAAAAACCCAAATTTAAATGAAAAATTTAATTCTCAATCAAATTTAAGTTTAAGTATACGATCTTAAATTAATATATTTAAAAATTATAAGTATATTAATAAACAAGACTTAAACTGCCGATTTCGTTCTCGGCTTCTTCTTAGGAAAGTAACAACAAAACCACTCAATGAAGCAGACGATCTTGAAATTATTAGATATAACAACTATACTATTCACAGATAAATATTTATTTAAACAAATCAAAAATTACATGCATATTGTTCGATATGCTAAGTGGGTGACAAATAAAAATAAACAAAAATAAAACAGATTTACTTACATGAATAATGTCTGTCTGTCTATATATCATTCTACAAGCAGACAACTTAACATCTCTTCTTTCATTTGAACCTTTTCTTTACAATAAACAAATCTTGTTATAACATTTTTTAACAGTCAATTCAATTTCTTAAGATTCTTTTATGATTTCTTCTTTCTTCAAATATTTGGAGAGAGACCAGAAAAGAATGCAAGATCCTGAGGTTGGGTTAAATCAAGCAGATATGTACTTGAAAGGGTTGACCAACATATTGGTAATAAAAAAGAAAGAAATAATCAGCAATGCATTGAACTCAGCTGAAAAATATTGTGAATTGTGGTATATGGAATTCAAATTGCGCATCACACTAAAAGAAAAAATATTATGCCAGGAGAAGAAGTTAGAGATGTGGCTTTAACAGCAAAGGAAGAGATTGAAAAGAGTTGTCAATCGTTTAGTCGTTGCGATTCAAGAGAGAGACCAGCGTTTAGTAGAACTTAGAAAAATATTTGAATTGCTTCTTAATCTGCATTTATTACACTGACGACGAAAATGAGAAAGCACGCTTTCGAAATGAACGTTTGAATTTTCAAAATTAATATCCAGATGATCTTGTTAGTGTTCCTTTATACAATGAAATGATAAACAAATAAGGAAATAAGAAAGAAACGGTAACAATGATAGTAATAAAAAAAATAATAAATAATAAATAAATGGTCATACCGACATTAACAGTCCAATGTATTTGGTCACTCTCAAAAATTTGTATTTCTCAACCTAAATGTGTTATTTTCAAAGAAACAATTTAAGCACCACAATGGTTTTATTTATTATACTAAATACAAGCCTTGCTGAACTACAATAAATACAAATTGAACTAAAAAAGGCAAAACATTCTTGAACTTTTGATTCAGCAAAAAGTCCCCCTTTGGCCGCTATCACTGCTTCACAGTTTTTGCACATTCTTTCCACGAAAGACTGAAGGTAGGCTGCAGCTTTCCTGCAAGAATCGCCAGAGGTGAGCCGCACTTGGGTTGCTTAGCTCTGACTTTTCGGTCAAGTTCATCCCATACCAGTTCAATGGGATTTAAGTCCGCTGATTGCGCCGGCCAAGACATCGGTTGAAGGACATGCTGTTCCTCTTTGCTTTTAATGTACCTCTAGCAGAGTTTCCTAGTATGCTTTGGGTCATTATTTTGCATGAGTACAAATCCTTGACCCACAAGCCGCGTTCCAGATGGCATCGCGCGATACTGCAGTATTCTGATTCAATTTGCCCTTCACCTGATACAAATCCCCGAATTCTGCATTTTAAAACAATGTCCAGTTCCTGGGCAAACTCCAAGGCCAAAGTGAAAAGGTCTTTCGAGATTGATGGATAATAATCCATAATATTGAGCTATATAAAAGTACAATTATCCTTTTTATGAATTCCATTGAACCAGTTAATTACGTCCTCAGTATTAACGCAGTGCATGAGTCCATCTAAGGTAGACAACATTAGGAAAAGGATTCACAGGAAGTTGAAGAGACGTTATAACTAAAGACCTCATCTTGAGGACTGACTATGAAGGCAGTAAAAGGACCTTAGTAGCAATATATGAGGTCCCTCCTCAGGTTATCGGGGGAACATTCAGATAACTAGCAATATTAAACAGGTAGAATTTTTAGGTGTTACCATAGACAATAATTCTTTCCAATCTTTTATGAAGATTAATTCGAACCCTTTATACTTACACCTAAATTCTAACAATCCTCCGTCAGTTATTAAACACATATCCTCTTCCATAGAATTTAGAATCAGTGCAAACTCTTCTAGCAAAGATGTATTTGATAAACATAGTGAATTTTACAACTCTGCCCTTAGAAATAGTTGTTATAAAGATACTACTATTAAGTATTGAGATCCCATTATTTATGACAATAATAAGAAAAGAAGATCTAGGAAGATCATTTGGTTTACACTCCTTTTCAATCTAATGGCTAAAACTAAATTAGTCAGATTTCAACATTGACTGTTTCTGACTGCTGTTTTGCCGCCCGACTGTTTTTTTGGAATTTACCCATTTCTGTTTGAACGTCCTTTTGGTTAACTTTGATTTTTATATTGTCTTTTGTGTTCTTACCACTGTGTGGGAAAAAAACATTTTGATTTTTTCTTTTTCTTTTTTTACCCTCCTCATTTTCTAATTTTTACCTCCTTAGTTTTTTTGCTGTTTTTCTTTTATTCTAGTTTTCCTTTTTGATTTTCATTTTCTTTAATTTCTCCTTTAATTATACCTTCGTTTTTTTTTATTTGTAACCCCTGTCTGTGTTTCACTTTATTTTTTGTTTGACTAACCGTTAATTCTTGAATTCTTTCCTTTTAATATCCCTTAAGTTTTTCGTGTTTTTGTTTTTTCTGTTCCAATTTTGTATTGTCTAATTATTTTTTTTCTAACCTTTGTTCTGTCTAATTGTCCATTTATTTTGTTCTAACCTTTGTATTGTCTATTTTCTTTTGTTTATTTGTTTTGGCGTCAGCTATATTTGTTTTTGTAACTAGCTCCGTCTTGTTTTGAAAGTTTCGTATTTTTTCTCGTTGTCCTTTTCGTTTGTCTAACCTTGTTTAGCATTTTTAATTTATTTATTTAATCTATTGTTTATCGCCTTGAGGCGCACCTTTGTTTGTCTCTCGTCTATTGAATCTTGTACGTCCTACTGTTTCGTGTTTCTTTGACTATTTAAATTCTGTTGCTTCGTATTTAGGCGAACCTTCTTTTGCCTTTGTGTATTTTTGCGAGTCCTTGTTTGTTTTTTTGTAATTATTAATTTTGTCCCCGCTTTCAAGTGACCTTGTTAACCTTATTTATTTATTATTGTCTATTTTGTTTTTATTTTTGCCTATGGGCGAAATTTATTAATTATTTTTATCACCCCTCCCCTTCCCTGTAAAAATGGATAAAAAAGGAAAAAAAAGAATTCCGTCCTTTTTAATAGTTAAGAAGAAAACAAAAATGGCCAATCTTAAAAAGTCGGTCAGATAACATAGAAGAATATCCAGAGTTATCTAATATTCCGTCAAATGAAGAAATTATAGAGGCTTTAAAAAAAGCTTCTAAATCTACGGTGGCCGAAAAGAGCCATAATGTAGAATCCAGGATGGACCAAGTAAGAGACAACTCAAGTGATAATGCAGAGGCTGGGGAATCGCCCTCTTGTTAGAAGTCCCCCCAAAAGTTGTTATCAATATTGCGGAGTTCATGGAACGAGCCAGGAGTTATGCTCACCTTGGCGTAAAAGGTCGACTCTTGGCGGCATTCTTGTCGCAGTGTGGCGAGATACTAGGTGCTTCCTGCGATAGCTTGACCGGGGGATGGAGTTTTGAAATTATGTTGGATCAAGAAGCCTTCGCTCCATCCCCAACTGTCTGGATGTTGGACGCCTTAAGCTGCCGGTCATTGTGACCAGCCGCAAACCGGTGTGTTGGAAGTGCGGAGAGACTGGTCACCTCTCCACTTCCTGCCCGGAGAAGAAGGCCTCTGGAAGTCAGGCTCCGGTTGACCAAAATACCCCGCTGACTGCGTATTTAGATTCCGCCACGCCTGTAATGGGCATGCCAGCTTCCAGGACCAGTGTGATAAAACCCCCGGTTGGGTCTACATCGAAGCCCCCATTCCCCAAAGAGCTTTCTCCCGCTGCTAGTGCAGTTGTGGAGAGGGGAGAGGGGGAATGGCAGGTTGCTGGCAGGGCCAGAGGGAAGCACCAGACAGCGGGTCCTCAGTCCCCTGAAGCCCCTGGGACAAATGATACTGACAGCCCACTCCTTTGTCAACAGTAAGGGCGACGCCCTGGTCTCTGAATCTACTCTAAGAGATTTACAGAAAAAGTACGACCCTGGATTTGAAGAAAACAGAGAAGATCAAAAAGCTGAAAGAAAAACTGGAAAAACAAAAGTCCTCTTCAGTTAAAAAGGCCGCTCCTTCGACATCTTCTGCCCAACATTCCCCACATTCTTCAACCCCTCTCAGTAGAGAATCCAGTTCAAAAAAGACCTCTCCAGTGAAAAAGGCAACTCCCTCTACATCTTCTACCCAACAATCCCCACACCCTTCAACCCCTGTTAGTAGAGAACCCAGTCCAAAAAAGACTTCTCCAATGAAAAAGGACACTCCCTCCACATCTTCCGCCTAACATTCACAACAGGCAAATTATGCCCAACCCTCAACCCCTCTTAGTAAACACCCCAGCCCTTTAAGACAAAACCTATACCAACCTTCCCCACTAAAACACATGAAATGCCCCCACCTCCCAACAAAAGACTACGAATTCCCGCACAAGACATTAAAGAAACAAAAAAAATTCATATACATATATTCAACTCAGGAGAGGAGGTATGTCGTATTTCCCCTGCCCAGGCAGAAAAAGCTCGGGATTACGGAAACCGGATAAAGAACTTAAAATATCTCCTCTCCATAAAACAATTTGTAGACAAAGATATAGAAGACCCCAAAAACTTCCCAGAAGTACAAAGTGTGTTAACCTTCAAACAAACTAGGACGGGGTCTAGACTCGTTTGGGCTATGCTCGACGAGGCTATTGCCTCTTTCAAAATGTCCCCTCCCATTGCTTTTGTCGAAAACGACAAATTGAAGAAACTTAAACAATTTTGTGCTGGGAGGGTCCCTGTTTTTGTTCACCCCTCCCTATATAGAGAACTAAAATTGACCTTTACATAGGATATAGGTGGTCTCTCCAAAGACGGCTCCATCAAGACTGAGATGGGCCACGGGTCGATGGGAGAGGCTGTCGGTATCCTGACCCAGTCCATGTTTAATTCAGGTAAGCAACCCTAATCAGTTTTCACTATGTCTCTCTTGTTAACTAGCCGAATGTTAACTGAATGTCCGAGGCCTGAGGTCCGAGTCTCGCAGGGCAAGGCTGTCGCGTGACCTTCAGCGCCTCGGGATGAATGTTTGTTGTACACAAGAGACCCGGTTTTCCTCTCATGACCGTGAGGACATACTGTCTAGGGGGTTTTCCCTTTATTCAGCATGTTTCGATTGTCGTTCTCTTGGCTAGTGAGCAAGTCTTTGAAGGCTGCATGTACACTTGTCTTCGCAGATTCGGCGGACAGGCTTTGCATGCTGGATGTTACTATAAAGGATAAGGCTCTACGTCTCATTTGGGTTTATGCGCCCAATAGCCATTCTGAGCAGCCTGCTTTGTTTCGGCAGATCGGGCCGTTCTTGACGACATCCAGTCGGGTAGTTTTAGCGGGGGATTGGAATGCCGCCCTTGACCTCGATATAGATCGCATAGGGCAAAATCCGGGTACTAACAACCGGGACGTGAAATCATTTCCGGGCTTTATCGATGATTTTTATCTTGTCGATAAGTACCGGAATGAGCGCCCTCGGGAGGTAGCATGGACTTGGACTAATAGTGGCAACTCGGCTCCTGGGACGCTTGCTAGCTACCTCGACTGAGTCTTAGGAGAGTCGATGTAGGGCTCTTAGGGAGTCCAAGCTTCCATTACATAGTTTATTCGGGCCATAGGCTTGTCCGGGTCCGCGTAAACTTAGATACACCTAAGGTTAGATTGGCTGGTTACTGGAAATTAAACTGTTCGGTGAGCAGGATTTCCAGGACCAGCTGCTACTAATGATACAAAGGGAATTGACGGGGGCGGTTGTGGGGAACGCCTGGTGGGATAATTTAAAATCCAAAATTAGAACGTTTGCTGCCGATTTTAGTCGTCGACTCAATCTAGATAGATTAGTGGCGCAAACGACTTTAGAAGAAAAAGTTGATCGGGCAGTGAAATCCCGTGTTAGTGGGGAAATATCTTTAGCTAAGGCGAAGTTGTCTTCCTTACTTATCAAGAAGGATCAAGCTCTAGGGCTAGGTTAAAAAGAATGTCTTCTGAGGCGACGAATATGGCCGCTGAATTGCGTGCAGAGGAAAATCGAAACGCGTCTAGGCGACATATAGCGTGCGTCACATTGTCGGATAAGCGGACCGTGACTACAAACGCGGGCATATCCGAGGCCTTTCGGGATTACTTTCAGGATCTTTTCACCAGGGAACCCGGTCTGAGCTGTTCTCAGTTCGACGCCTATTTAGCCGACTTTCCCTGCCTTGAGGCAGCTGAAGCGGCTAGGTGCGAGGGTCCCATCACAGAGTCGGAAATCTGGGAAGCTCTGAAGCAGGTTGGCCTGGATAAATCCCGGGACTAGATGTTCTTCCCTACGAAGTTTACTTGAGGCAGTTGCCCGTTTTTGTTTCCTTGCTGGAACTGATTTTCAACCACTGGATGAAGTAGGGGTCTATACCTAAACGCTTCACCAGGGGTGTGATCAAGTTGCTGCGTTGGGACAAGAACGGTGGGGACGGGTTAGGTAATTTTCGCCCTTTAAACATGTTAAACACTGAGTTAAAGATTTTGGCGAAGAGCTTAGCCAACCGTTTGCAACTTGTCCTGTATAGTCTGATTGGCTCCGAACAGACTTGTGCTGTGAAGGGCAGGACTATTCAGGATAACCTTCATATGATACGCTTGATCTTAGAAAAAGTCGACAGTGAAGCCGCGCTGATCAATTTAGATCAGTCCAAGGCCTTCGATAGCGTTGACCATCGTTTTCGGATCCGACTTTTGCTCCTGGATCCGACTTTTTTATGCGACCCCCGGTGAGCTGGTGGAGGTGAATGGGGTAAGATCGAAGCCTTTCGTATTGTCTCGCTCCATTCGTCAAGGTTGTCCGCTTTCGCCTTTGCTTTACGTTCTTGCGTTGGCACCATTCCTTCGCAAGTTAAAGGCGAATCCGATCCTGTGCGGAATTTCCCTGCCTGGGGCTACCACCTCAGCCAGGTATTCTGCCTATGCTGACGACGTTTCGGTTCTTGTGTCAAGCAGAGCTGAGATTGACGAAGTCAGCAAAGAGATCAGTGGATATGAGATGGTGACAGGGGCCAAGATCAACCGCGATAAGTCTGTTGGCTTGCGGTTGGGTGCGTGGAAGGGAGTTTCTACTCCCGGACCTTTCCTCTGGACGGATGGGCCAATCAAGATACTCGGCGTCTGGTTTGGTCCTGATCTCCAGTTGGAAATGAATTGGTCGGAGGTACAAGAGAAGGCCGAGATCGCGGTTAATCTGTGGTCTCGGAGGCTTTCCTTGAAGGGGAGGGCGGAATTATGTGTTTCACGCATCTACCCGATTCTCCTTTACCGACTCTCTGTACTTCCACTTCCGTATGCCAGACTAATATTATTAGTAAGGCTCTTGCTCTCTTTCTTGTGAAGAGACAAGGCCGCTATGGTATCTTGCAAGATCTGTTGCCTTCATCCCTCTGAGGGCGGTCTGGTTATGCCTAGCATTGAGATTCGTCAATATATGCTTCGCATCAACTTTCTAGACCGAATGTGTCGCGGATCGGATGAGGAGGGCGCCTTCTGGAAGGAAGACGTCCGTAAACATTTCCCATCCCTGTGAAGTGTGCACTCGTGCGAGTAGGAGTCCGGCCGTACACCCCGAGCCGAATGCTCCTTCTACCGCGAATGTCGTCGTGCTCTGAAACACTTGTACGGGCATCGGATGACCTCTCCAATTCCCGGGCGTTGTCTCGTATGGCATTGTATCTACTGTTCGTCGGGGATGGGGGGGTTCAGGGTGATCTAATTGACGAGCTCGGTCTTACGAAGCAGGAGGCTTACTCAATATGACTTTGGGCGCCTGGGTTGAAATGTCTCAATAACGATGAGGCATCACTCAACTGGCTGGTGATTCGTGGGGCCCTCTGGGTCGCCAAAAGACTTTGTTCAGCAGCCTTGGAGAAATATCCAAACTGCCGTCGCTGTACTGGGGAAGTCGAGACCATTGGTCACGCCTTCTTTCATTGCAAGATGGTAGTGCCTTTGTGCAAGTTTCTTGAAGGCCTCATAGTTCGCATGCTGCAGGGAAAGATTTTGTCCTTGAGGCCAGCTCTGTTTGTAGCAATATGGTGCCGCAGATGACGAAGGCTGAACATTATGTGTTCTGTTGCTTACTAGGTGTTATGAGAGTCGTGATTTGGACGACGCGTCAGAAGGAATTCTATGAGGGCGAGAAGTTCACTTCTTTCCAACTGATCTTGTTCTTTAAACATCAGCTTAAAGTCAAGATTAGGACGGAAAGGCGGCGGCTCACCTCATCAGAATTTGGCAAAAGGTGGGTGAATCTTGCGCGTACGTGTAGAGTAAAAGGAGCTGACCTGGAATGGCATTTTGATGCCGGTTAGGCATCAGGATATTGTTTGCCTGGGTTGAACATGGGCAACCCTTCCCTGGATTTAGGTTAGATTAGGTTTTTGTATTTGATTTTTTAGTTTTTCTTTCCTTTTTCATTAAACTTAGCTAGGGTGAGTTTGCTAATTGGCCCCTTTTATTTCTGTTCCCCTTTTTTTTCCTTTAGTTTAACTCCCCATCCCCTCCCTCGTTAGGTGGTCACTGATGTCAGTTCTCTGGTGGATACGGGGCGCTTTTCGTTTCGCGTGTGCTTTTTTTTTTTTTTTTCGTATTTGTTGTTGTGTATGAATGAGTGTGTGCCTGTGTGAATGCTTTGGGGGAATTAATATTTCCTATATTTTTATAGTCCCGCATCGATTTCGTCCGGTTAACTGATATTTCTGCCACATTTAAGGTTTGTGGGTCTTTTCTTTTATTACTAATTCCTTTTTGTTTAGTTTCTTGTAAATATATTATAAGTCATATTGTACATAATCATTGGGGATCTTTTAAAAATTGTTGTTTTTATGCCCCCCCCCCCGACAATATTTTACAATAAAGGGACTATTTAGGATTTTCATTGAGACAAAGAGGTATTTTGGTGGATGTAGTAAGAAAGGTATGTATTAATGTGTTGTTTTTGTGATAGGAATATTCTTTTGTGTGATAGGGTCAGTGGGTGTGGCTAGCTAAGTTTTAAATTAAGACAAATGATGACCGTCCTTTTCCCCAACCTCCTTTTTTGGCCTTGTGACACATTTGCTGTATTGTCAGATTTCAACATTCAGAGAGATGCCAACCAATTCCACGCCAGTGTAAACTTTGACTTTCCCGCGCGAATCAACCTCTGACTCAACAAACCTTTGGCATACACGGTCTCTCTTTTAAACAAACTTCACAAAAATTCATTTACTTTACTTGAGAAAGTGAAATATATACTCACAACGTATTAGTAACAGTAACAAACAAAACATTCAACAATTAACAGTCCAAGGTACGCAACTTCATACAACTTAAGAATATTTACAATATCGCACACTTTTTTACTTTGAACAGCAAACTTTAATTCTTTCAACAAATCATCATAACACATATTCAAGCATTCAAACTTATTCAACAACAAACTAGATGTCTATTTACAATACATCAAAATACAGCAAATCACCAATTCATAACTCACTTGTATATATCATAATTGTATATAAATCTCCGTATTGTTGTGTATTATTTTACTTGTCTTTGTTTTCAACTCTGCTTTGCATGACCTGTTATAAATATTCGTTTAATATTTGTTGTGGATTAATGTTAACGAACACGACACCTAAAATTCCTTCTGATTTAACCAAACACATTAATCTCCAACATATGTATGTATGAATGTGTGTATATGTATATGTGTGTGTGTGTGTATGCATATATTTGAGTATATGTGGGTACATGTATATGTTTATATTTGTATATATGTGTGTGTTTTATTTTTGTGTTTGTGTGCGTATTTTCTTTGTATACATGAGTTTGGTTGTTCGTATTTATGCATATGTATGCGTATGCGTCTGTACACATGTGTGTATGTGCGTATATGTCTCTTTGCTTTGTTTATAGCATAATACGTGCGTTTCAACTAATTATGTATGCATTGTACATATGCATGTATATGCACTTCTTATTTCTATTTGATCCTCTTTATATCTATATGTATGTTTATGTATGTAAAATATTGATGGTTGATTTGTATGGATTTATTAGTGTGTTTATGATTGAATTTTGGTAAGTCTGATTATTCATATATTTGACTTGCCTATGCTTTTACCTGTATATACATATGTCTGACATAATTTTCTTTTGTGTGTGTGTGTTTTTATATGTATGTTTTTCATTTTTGTTCTTTTTTTATTCTAATTTTATTTTTATTTTTTGTATTTTTCATTCCTCTATTTCCTGTGTGAATATACTTCCCTGTATTTGCGTGCTCATATATTTACCCAACTTCATTTATATATACATGTTTGTGTATTATTATGTGAATGGGTTTGTCCAGTCCCTTGAAAAATTCCTTCCCTCTCTACGTCCTTATTTGAATTCTAACTTCTATGTATCAAGTATGTGTAGCAATCAGTGATACTTTTTTTTATCAGCGTCAGACTTAAATGATAAATTGACACTTTGCTAAGAATAATAAAATATATATTTTTTCTCCTATTTTAATTTCTGAATAATCTTGAAATAATATTAAACGTGATGCTTATTTAACTATAGAATTTTTAATTTTTAATTTTAGGATTAACTGTTAACTTAAAATCTATTTTTTATATTGATTTCTAATCTAATCTAATCTTAACTTTAATGCACTAATAGATTGTACTTATGTTACCATGTTATTTTAAATTACCATATAATTGTATTCTGATTGGTTATCATAGGTTACATAACAAAGTTTCCCATACTGAGGGAGTTTGGTTGGCTTTTGAACTCTTAAAATCATTTATTTTCCATTCAACATTATCACTTGATAAGACACCAGATGTGTCGAAACAAAATTGCAACTTATAACATGCATATGTAATAAATTTGAATAAACATGATTAGCTCTACTTGGTATTGAGCACTCTTTTAAGAATAGTGTTTTTGATTATTGGAATTTTATTCCGTGTGTACCAACCCTGTACTGATACAACGCAACAAAATCTGTTCCTGTCGGAAATACAGTCACACCCCACCAAAAGACATTAATCTTTTCACCACAAATCTTGGTAGAGGCAACACGCGTCCGACTTCTGTCTAGGACATGGCTTATGGAGTAAATTTCTCCCTTTTATCACATGTACCATAAAACAATTATAACCTACAAAATACACACACCAGTACTCACAGAAATACATGTTTTATTTCCATGAACAAGAAGCTAATTTCTGCAGCTATGATGTGAGTGAATCTCCCACAATATTTTAGTGACCCCGATGTCATAAAAAATAACCTATTCACCTAAAATAATTTGGTTACCACCGACATGTACAAAAAACAGTTTTTGTTGATTGCTGGGTGTATTTTTATAATTTTTAATTTTTGTTTAATTTATTTTATACAACGTTTTTAATGTTATTGTTTTATTTTATTTTACTTATAATTTTTATTATTATTATTTTACATTTTATTTTTATTTATTTATAATAATAATAATGCCCCTAGATGTTCAAAGAGAGAGTATTTGAATTTTGTTTCAGTTGGCAGTAAAATGCCTGTTCTAGTGCCTCATGTGAAGATTCTATATTTATTTAACTATTTTTTATGATGTAACTTTTTCTTTATTGTTAATAATCATTCTTAATGTTTTAAAGTTTATTAACTTTTATTTTTTCATTTATTATTAATTATTTTAGTTTCATATTCCTACACTGCCTATTACTAAGAGTTAGACGTAATTTAGTGATTTTTGTTGCTATTGCTACAAATATTATACTGAAGAGGTTTTTCTTATTTCTTCGCAGAAATATTTTTCAGGGGTATATTTCACAAGCCTTTTCAATATCTCGTGTCTAGTTTTTAATTTGGTTAGGCGAAGTTGTTTATTCATTTAGTTTTACAGTAGAAGACATTATCCCTGAAGATCATATAATGAAAGGATTTTTATGCAAAATTATTTTTAATCTTTTTTAGAACCTTCGAAATTTGGGTTTGAAATTTTGTTTTTCTGTCATCAACATAAGACCATCAATTAATATGGGAAATTTCAGTGTCTTTTTGTAGTGGAAAACACATTGATTTGGAAAAACCTTAATTTTACGAATTTGCTTTAAAGCATATCTCTGGCACAAATATTTGATTTTAAAGATATTTTTAAAGTATCTTTTTCTCTTACAATAGTGGGTCAATGATGAATTGACCCTGACAATGTTTTATGTTGCGTAACACATAAAAACGCAAAAGTTTATTGAAATATATAAATTTATTTTTTTTTTTTTTCAATGAAATGCTATTATTTTTCAAAAAGATAAAAAACTAAAAAATGGGAAAGAAAAGAAAATATATGTAATGAAGGTCAATATTTAAATTTGAAGAAAACAAGTCAGTCTTATTTTTTATCTTTATTACAAGCTTATTTTTTATTTTATTTTTTTTAATTGGTTCACATGGATAGAAATGTTTATGAAAATGAATGTCACTGGAAATATTCTTCACCCTCTGAAATATTTTCCTATAAAAGCTCCATTGCATAAATTGGAAATATTTTTTTATCACTTACTTGTTAATCTGATAGAAATTAAATTTAGACATGAATTTTTTACTCGTTATAATATTTATTGCATCCGAATCTAAATCCATCTTTGTTTCTTTTTTTGTGATGAAAGAATTCATTGATTATTTACTAGAAATTCTTTTAAAATGTTTAGAATGTCCACATGGACGTTATGGAAATGGTTGCAGAGAAGGATGCCATTGTAAATATTCTGGGGATTGCACATCTACATCATGTACCTGTGCTCATGGATGGATGGGAAATGGTTGCAATAAAGATAAGTCAAACAAAATGTCAATCTTTATTAGATTCCCATTCAAATATTCAATATACTTGATTATTTTCATTCACTGCTAAACAAATAATAACATTTTCTTTGCTTTTTTTTCTTCTCTTAACCAGGAAATGAAAAAAAAAAAAACTCATTATCTCAAAATCTTTCAATATAATTTAAATGAATTAATAATCTTTGTTTTGAATTCTTCGTCTTATTTTTTTTCTTTCACTCTTCTCTTGACTTCCTCAGCAATTGATCAAATGGGGGAAGGAGGGGTTAAAGATGCCAGGGTCGGGTATAGAGCACCACTGGGTCATCTTATTCCAATCAACAGGGGTGACATCTCTAGCTGGTTGACTGAAGGTTGTGAGATCGATCCTTTTAGTGAGCATTAAATTTTATTTTTTTCTTCAACTACAATATAATTATATGGCAATTTTTTGACCTTTCCACTTTTCACCATCATCATTTATGACTTTTTGGGGTGAATTCTTTTCTTTTTATAACACAAAAATACTTTCATGGCGTGACATTTAATAAGTGAAATAAAAACCGAATCTTTTTTGAAAGCACCAAAGTACTCTCCCTTTTTACTTTTTGTGGTGGTGATGGTCATGATGATAATGACCTGACGGGGAATATTGGGTAACTAAATTATTATTATTATTATTATTATTATTATTATTATTATTATGCTAAATTGTAAAAAACAAAAATAATGGTATAGAGACTCTTTAAATTGATTAAAGTGGCATAGAGTGAATTTCATAAGGGGAATAGAAATCGAATCTTTTTTTTTTCTTTTTCTGGCTACAGCATCAAACAAACCCTCATAAAAACGCAAAAGTTTATTGAAATATATGAAATTATTTTTATATTTTCAATTAAAACTAAAATTATAATTAAAAGGAGATTAATGCGTTTTTAAGGTTTTTAGCTGTTATGTAGTGGTTTCACAGTGGCGGCTTGTATTTGTACTAAGTCGGTCCTAAAATAGGTTCGACGTACAAAACGTTAGGAACTGGATATAAAAGTTAATGACGCAGCAATTTAGTTGTGGTGGCTGATACTTTAATATCCGACTAGCGGTCGTCCGACATCGACTGACTGACTAACTCACTGTGGACCCACTCAGCGACTTCTACTACTCCTACTTATAATAGGTGGGAGAGTCTATTAACTATAGAATAGCTATAACATTAGCCCAAATTTTTTACATTAAAATCAACGTAAAGATAACGCATTTAAAATAATCGTCGTTGCTTTGATATAATTTTTCTACTATGAACAGGACACCACTTAAAATGATAAAAAAATCCATTATTTTTTTCAGTTCTGACAAAAATCGTACCTGGAATGTCGATTAATAAATGCTGATAAAAAAATAAACTATTTCCCCAATTTTGCGAGTGGTCCAGTTTCCATCATTAGCGAACATAACTCTTGATACTATTGAATATATTTCACTGTGCAATTCTATGGAAATGTTGGTTTCTGACTATTTCACTCTTCAGTATCCGCATTTATGCCATTCTCTTATTGGGAACGTCTATTAGCCCAATCTTACCTTCTTCGAATAATGCACTATTCCAACTTTTATTCGTAAATCTAACCTTCTGATTGATTCATTTCTACCAATCAGGTCGCCCGCACGTGCACTTCGAAGTTTTGGCGCAAAATCGTTCTAAAGCCACCCACGTGATCATGACCTCTTAAAAAGAACCCAAAGCACGTGTGACACAGGCGATGCAGACCTGGGCAGATCAGCAGCAGACCATTTTTTCGACAGCTCGCTCAAGCTTAAAAATGTGACGACTACTATTTCCGTCTCGCAAATCGAGACGACAAATCTTTTCCGTTCAATATCTTCTACGAACTTCTTCGTCATTCAAGAATCTCAAACTATACATTCTCTTCGATCATCTACGATAAATCAGTCAGACCAGCGAACACAGAGAAACGCTAATCTAATCCACGTCACTTGCGATTATAATTTTCCCGTGCAAACGAAACCACAACTGACTCACTCACAAGCTTGACTCGAAGATTACTCTGTGAATACAAAGAACTTCTACTCGCAAGACTTTACTTATCCAAACACTCACTACAATTTACTATTATCGAACATATTTCATATTTACAGTTACGGGTAGACTACTTCTGAATGACTCAAATCTAAAAACATAATAACGATATAAACACTAATTGCAATTTTCTTAAAGACTGTAATACAAATACACAAGACAAAAAATGACATACAAAAAACTTCAGTTACTACGAACATACCAACACAATAACATCTTGTAAAATATTTTGTATATATAATATTTTTATTTGTAAATACATTTGTTTGTTTGAATTGCATGCATGTTTTGCCTTGTTTATATCAAGGATTATTTATTGTTGTGGATGCAAGAGAAGATCATGCAACCCGACAAAAAAATTCCTTTTGATTTATTTTAATACCATAACAAAATTCTTAGTTCATTCTGCGCATTCCCAACACTCTCTTTCAGACAAAAATGTCATCTTGTGATATCAATACAGAAAAAGTCCTCTCCCTTGGAAATTTAACATTAACAATCGTACGGGAAAAATAAATTATTATTTTTTATTTTATTTATGTATCTACAAGAGAGAGAAATTAACAATTTATTCTCAAATTGTATTTAAAAAAGAAAATAGTTATAACCTAATCGGTTGCCATGACAACCATTTTGAGCGGGAATAAAATTGAAACAAGCAGACGATAATAAAAAAAAAAAAAAAATACAAATCAGTCAGAAGATTTTCTCCAGCAAAATGAACGTCTTTCTATTGTAATTTCGTAATTTTTATTCTCCTTAAAAAATTGAAATAAAAATTATTGCTTGGCAAATAAAGAGAAAATATATGAGTACCGAATTTATACATTTTTTTTTTTTTCAAATGGAAATCTCTCGGATTTGGCTAAACGTCGAACTT
Source organism: Acanthosepion pharaonis (assembly GCA_903632075.3). Classification (NCBI taxonomy): domain Eukaryota; kingdom Metazoa; phylum Mollusca; class Cephalopoda; order Sepiida; family Sepiidae; genus Acanthosepion; species Acanthosepion pharaonis. Next base: position 855,785 of record CAHIKZ030000699.1, on the reverse strand, counting down.
ATTTCAATTAATTTCCAAAGAGAAAAAAAAAGATTTCTGTCTAAGAATTATTTGTTTTATTTTATTTTGGTGGCAACGAAAGAAATCGACTACAGAGGTGTGTGTGTGCGCGCCCGCGCGCGTGAGTGCGTGTCAATATTTAAGGATCCGTTGGGGGAAAAAAGAGGTGGAATTAGTAATTGAAAGAATTTGCTATTTTGTTTTTCTTAATTAATATTTAATAATAATTTCTTTCTATACATGTTGTTCAGATTGATAATTTTTTTTACATTTTTCATTATATTTCTTAGCGAATGAATATTTAGCATTTTCCTCTTTTCAATCTCATCAATTATACATTTTACTTTTAATTGTCTTTTTCTCTAAGATTAATAAAATGTCATGAAAAATGGAAAACATGACAATATTGCTATCGATCGGATTAAACCGGCTTATGTCGATAACCAATTCTCACAGCAACTACAAAAAGAAAAACATGAGCATTCAGGCTCAAATATCACACAAAAGACGAATGAACAAACATCCAAGAAAACAAATGACACTTCACCAGAGAGAATAACAGAGAAGAATGTTACAAGAAGATCTGCGAGACACGTGCATTGGCCAAAACATTACAAAACATATCTGTGATATTAAATAATTGTTTCCTATATATCATTATAAATAAATTTCTAATGATCTGGAGGGGGCCTTTTGTCGTGTCCACTAAAATATCAACTACAATATTTATAAACCAATCACACTCAAGAAAACACTTACATCTTAAAACACACCAATAAAATCATAGATTACAAATCAGAATGTTTGTTGTATTAGTTACATTCTTTTTAGGTAGATAGCAACCAAATATCGTACGGACGTAGTAGAAGACATACCACGTGACTTCTTAGGGCCAATTAGAAATGAATAAATAATTTAATTCTGGAGCCGATATTGTTCGGAAAAAGTGTATAAAAACATACGAAATCTGTTCCCAAAACAATATACAAGCGGCTGCCACCAAACTACACACACCTCTCTCTGATGACCTTTATGACCTCATGTTAAAAACGACAGCGTTGACAAACTCCAGACCACGGCAACACCGTCAACAGTAAGAAACAATTCGTATGAATCACGCACACACATGATGACTTTTTCATACACACACATATCATATTTTATTGTTTCTCCCACACAGACAGTTTATATTTTATTTCAGAACCCAAACAAAAGACATTACTTTCTTATCTATTATCAACTTTTTGTATTCTTATCGTTATATTAAATTAATGTTTATTTGTTACGTCGTCTTTTCTACTGAATTTTATTCCTTCAATGAAAAGTGTTTGATTATTCTAGACGGCCAAATTACGAGCGACACTGTAACGATATTTAGTTAATGTATTGAATCCTGACACTCCAAATTTTAACATTCAACGAAAAACCGAGTAGAAGGATTCCTACAACGTTTTAAAATGTCTTTTTTTCTAAAATTGATAAAATGTTTATTTTCCTTCATTTTTCTCGATGCAATTCTATGTGAATGCAACTTTATGACTTTCCCCTTTTCTTCAATATTGTTGCATATTTCTTTGGTCATTTGTAATTTTGTCTCGTCTAAACTCAAAATATATTTTGCCTCTTGTTCTTGTTAATTTTCAGATATTTTCATTGTGCAATTGTCTGAAAATAAAACTTTATGATTTTCTACTCTTCAGTTTCATCAACAACTTAATGGGTCATTTATTTATTTCTCTTTTTAAGACGGATAAAAATGCCTTTTTTGTCTTTTCAGTATCATCTCAGATTGGTTTCATCATCTGTTACTTTATTTTTAGAATGTCCATCTGGCAAATTTGGTTATGAATGTCAGGAGACATGTCATTGTGCTGACAATTCCAAATGTAATAAAAGAGACGGGCGATGTCCTGATGGAAAATGTGAACATGGATACACAGGATATAAATGCCAAACACGTAAGGAATATTCTCTAAAAAATTGTTTCTGTCTTTTTTGCCTTAAGAAAAATGTGAAAGAAAATGAAATATATATAATGAAGGTCAATGTTTAATTTGAAGAAAACAAGTCAGTGTCTTATTGTTTATTTTTATTAGAAGTTTATTCTTTTATCTTCTTTTTTTTAAATTGGTCCACATGGATTTTATAGAAATGTCCATGAAAATGGATGTCATTGGAAATATTCTTCATCCTTTGAAATATTGAATAAATTGAAAATATTTTTCTATCATTTACTTGTTAATCCGATAGAAATTATATTTTAGACATGATTTTTTTTTTACTTGTCATATTATTTATTGCATCCGAATCTAAAAATCCATCTTTGTTTCTCTTTTTTTGTGATGAATTGAAAGAATTCATTGATTATTCACTAGAAATTCTTTTAAAATGTTTAGAATGTCCATATGGACGTAATGGAACATCTTGCAGAGAAGGATGCCATTGTATTGATCTTAGGCACTGCGCATACGAATTATGTACCTGTGCTGATGGATGGAAGGGAAATAGTTGCAATGAAGGTAAGTCAAATAAAATGTCAATCTTTATTAGATTCCCATTCAAATATTTAATATACTTGACTACTTACATTCGCTTCTAAACAAATAAGAACATTTTCTATGTATTTTTTCTTCTTTTAAACAGAAAATGAAAAAAAAAAAGAAACTCATTATCTCGAAATCTTTCAAAATAATTTAAATGAATTAATAATCTTTGTTTGTTTTGACTGCCTCGTCTTAGTGAAAGAGATAATCATTTACCCCGAAAAAAGTTCGTGTTCTGTGTGCAATCTGCCGAAGAAAAATTACAAAAAATAGTTAGCAAAAATCTACTTCAATGACTAGAATCTATGCTAATGTTCTCCCCTCCCCTGAATGGCGGAACCAATCAGAAAAATCTCTGGATGAATCAAAACCGTTGTTTTTCGCTTATAAAGGCAGAGGATTTTCTGAGCTGCCGGCGGACCATGTGTGTTTTTTTTTGCTTGTGAGAAGGTTGGACGTGTGACACCATTTTGTCATTTCTACTTTGTTTGATGGGCTGTCGTTTGAACTGCGATTTGGCTACAAGTGTTGCGGTCGAAAAACAAGAAATCTATTGCAGTTGCTACTATCAGTTGACAGTCTTTTCTCTACTACAACACTTCCTCGTCTTATTTTCTTTCACCCTCCTCTTGACTCCTTCAGTAATCGAGTAATTGGAGGAAGGGGTTAATCCTGGGTGACAAAGATGGCAGGGTGTTAGTCTTTATTTCTTAGGAAATGAAGGTTCTCTCCCTTGCACTTTTGATGATGATGATGATAATAATAATATTGATAATAACGATATGACGGACGTGGGTGGGGGGTAACTAAATTATTATTTTTGTGGAAACTGAAGAACTCAACTACAGATGTTGAGTGAAAAAATCCTTGATATTTAAGAATCTGATAGCGAAAAAAAAGAGGTGGAATTGGTAATTAAAAGAATTTTCTTTTTTGTTTTTCTTAATTAATTATAATTAAAAGAAAAATATATTTTGAGGATGGACGACTCTGAATTTGGAAAAAGATGTCTTTTCCTGTCAGAGATTTTTTATAGAACCAAAAACCAAATTTCACCCCCACAACTGAAGAAATTTCTTGCCTTTTTTCAGATTCATATATTTTCAGTTTCACTTTGTAATTTATTAGGGAATTAATGTTTTGTTTTTTTTTTTTTTTTTTAATAATATCCTCTTTTCAGTTTCATCAATTATAAATTTTACTTTTAATTAATTGTCTCTTTCTCTAAGATTAATAACATGTCTTTATTTAAGTTCTTGTTTATTTTCCTTCATTTTCTTGATGCAATTCTATGTGAATGTAATTTAATCACTTTCCGCTTTTCTTCAATATTAGTTTTCAATATCATCTCAGATTAGATTCATGATTTGTTACTTTATTTTTAGAATGTCCTTCTGGCAAATTCGGTTATAAATGTCAGAAGACATGTCATTGTGCTGACAATTCCAAATGTAATAAAATAGACGGGCGATGTCCTGATGGAAACTGTGAACTTGGATACACAGGAGATAAATGCCAAACACGTAAGGAATATTCTCTAAAAAATTGTTTCTGTCTTTTTTGCCTTAAGAAAAATGCGAAAGAAAATGAAATATATATAATGAAGGTCAATGTTTAATTTGAAGAAAACAAGTCAGTGTCTTATTGTTTATTTTTATTAGAAGTTTATTCTTTTATCTTCTTTTTTTTTTTTAATTGGTCTGCATGGATTTTATAGAAATGTCTATGAAAATGGATGTCATTGGAAATATTCTTCACCCTCTGAAATTTTTTCCTATAAAAGCTCTGTTGAATGAATTTGAAATATTTTTCTATCACTTACTTGCTAATCCAATAGAAATTTTTAGACATGAATTTTTTTACTCGTTATAATATTTATTGCATCCGAATCTAAATCCATCTTTGTTTCTCTTTTTTTGTGATGGATAGAAAGAATTCATTGATTATTCATGAGAAATTCTTTTAAAACGTTTAGAATGTCCACGTGGACGTTATGGAAATGGTTGCAGAGAAGGGTGCCATTGTAGAGATCCTGGGTACTGCGCATTATACCAATCATGTCCCTGTGCTGATGGATGGACGGGATATGTTTGCAATGAAGGTAAGTCAAATAAAATGTCCATCTTTTTTAGATTCCCATTCAAATATTCAATAAACTTGATTATTTTCATTTATTGCACAGAGAACCAATATACTTTTGTATTTGTGAAATACAAAGTATTGTCAGTAATAAATAAGACAATTTCTATGAATCAGTTGCAAATCCAATAGAAGTTGAATTTTAAGAACATCAATGTCTTTTCTTTTTATTGTAATGAATTGGAAGAATTCATTGATTATTCAAGAGAAATTCTTTTACATTTATAGCATGTCCATATGGACGTAATGGAACATCTTGCAGAGGAGGATGCCATTGTAGTGATCTTAAGTATTGCACAGCTACATCATGTACCTGTGCTGAAGGATGGATGGGAAAAGGTTGCAATGAAGGTAAGTCAAATAAAATGTCCATCTTTATTAGATTCCCATTCAAATATTCAATATACTTGATTATTTTCATTCACTGCTAAACAAATAAGAACATTTTCTATGTTTTTTTTTCTTCCATTAACCAGAAAATGAAAAAAAAAAACTCATTATCTCAAAATCTTTCAAAATAATTTAAATGAATTAATAATCTTTTGATCGTTTTGAATTCCTCGTCTTATTTTTTTTTTTCACCCTCCTCTTGACTCCTTCAGAAATCGAATAATTAGAGGAAGGGTTAATACTGGGTGGCAAAGATGGCTGGGTCGGGTATAGAGCCTCAGTGGATGATCTTATTCCAGTCAACAGGGGTGACATCTCTTCTAAACGCTGGTTGACTGAAGATCGTGAGATCGATCCTTACAGTGGGCATTAAATTTTATTTTTCTCTTCAGCCAAAATATTCTGTGGCAGTATCAGTTTCTGACCTTTCCTCTTTTCACCATCATCATTTATGCCTTTTTGGGGGGAAATTTTTTTTTTTTTTTTTTTTTTTTTGTTTTGTTCTTTTGTTTTTTTTAATACAAATACTTTCATGGCGTGGCATTTAGTAAGGGGAAATAAAAACCAAATCTTTTCTTTTCAAGCTGTAAAGTACTCTCCCTTGCACTTTCGATAATGATAATAAGTATAATAATAATGATATAATGGTGGTGGGGGTAACTAAATTATTATTTTTAATACTAAATTGTTTTATTGATATTTTTCACAGAAATTGAAACAAGCAGATGATAATAAAAATATTTTTTTATAAAAACTGATATAAATCAGAAGATTTTGTTCAGCAAAATTGATGATTTTTGATGCAATTTCTTAATTTTTCTTTTCCTTACAAAATTGAAAAAAAATATTTCTGGGGTCTTAAAAAGAGAAAACACATGAGTACAGAATTTATACATTTTTTTTTTAAATGTAAATATCTCAGGTTTGGCCAAATTTTTTTTAATATTTTTACCATGACCTTCTAAAAGACAAACATTTCTAGAATAAATTCATTCATTTTTGAATAAGTTCTGAAAGTTTGAATAAATTCCGACAATTAATTTTTTCAATAATTTTGAAATTAATGTGTTTTTCAAGTGAGAAAGGCTATCTAAAAAGCTAATGCAAAGTATTACGGGACATTTGACCTAAAAAAAAAAAAAAAACTAAAAAAAAACAAGATTTTCAACCACAAATTCAAATGAGCTTAAAAGGAATAAAAAACTTCAAAAATAATGAAAAAATACATTGGTCTCTCCTTTTATTAATAACAAAGTTTTTCACGATAAAACATTTTTATTAAATTTCTGTCCTTTTTTTATCATGATATGCCACTTTTTTAGCGAAAAAGTGGAGATATCAAAAAAAAATTTCACCCCACCACAACTCAAAAGACATTTCTTGCCTTTTGTTATTCTTCTAATTGATAAATTTTAGTTTTTAACATTTTTTCACTATAAAATTTCTTAGCAAATGAATGTTTAGCATTTTCCTCTTTTTCAATCTCATCAATTATACGTTTTACTTTTTAATTGTCTTTTTCTCTAATTAATAAAAGGTCATTAGGTCTTGTTTATTTTTCTTCATTTTCTTGATGCAATTCTATGTGAATGCAACTTTATGACTTTCTCCTTTTCTTCAATATTATTGCTTATATTTCTTTGGCCATTTGTAATTTTTTCTCGTCTAAACTCAAAATATATTTTGCCTCTTGTTCATTTTCAGATATTTTCATTGTGCAATTGTCTGAAAATAAAACTTTATGATTTTCTACTCTACTCTTTAGTTTCATCAACAACTTAATAGGTCATTTATTTATTTCTCTCTTTAAGACGGATAAAAACGCCTTTTTTGTTTTTTCAGTATCATCCCATATTGGTTTCAATATTTGTTTCCTTATTTTTAGAATGTCCGTTTAGCAAATTCGGTTATAAATGTCAGAAGACATGTCATTGTGCTGACAATTCCAAATGTAATAAAAGAGACGGGCGATGTCCTGATGGAAAATGTGAACATGGATACACAGGATATAACTGCCAAACGCGTAAGGAGTATTCTCTAAAAAATTGTTTCTGTCTTTTTTCCTATTGAAAAATGCGAAAGAAAATGAAATATATATAAATAATGAAGGTCAATGTTTAATTTGAAGAAAACAAGTCAGTGTCTTATTGTTTATTTTTATTAGAAGTTTATTCTTTTATCTTTTTTTTTTTTTATTGGTCTGCATGGATTTTATAAAAATGTCTATGAAAATGTATATCATTGGAAATATTCTTCATACTCTGATATAAAAGCTCCGTTGTATAAATTTGAAAATATTTTTCTATCACTTGTTAATCCAATAGAAATTATATTTTCGACATGAATTTTTTTACTTGTTATTATATTTATTGCATTCGAATCTAAAAATCCATTTGTTTGTTTTTTTTTTTTTTTTTGATGAATTGAAAAATTAATTGATTATTCATGAGAAATTCTTTTAAAATGTTTAGAATGTCCACATGGACGTTATGAAAATGGTTGCAAAGAAAGATGCCATTGTAAATATTCTGTGTGTACTGCATATTTACATCATGTACCTGTGCTGATGGATGGATGGGAAATGGTTGCAATAAAGGTAAGTCAAATAAAATGTCAATCTTTATTAGAACCCCATTCAAATATTCAATATACTTGACTATTTTCATTCACTGCTAAACAAAAATAACATTTTCTTCTCTGTATTTTTTTCTTTTAACCAGAAAATTAAAAAAAAATTAAACTCATTATCTCAATCTTTCAATATAATTTAAATGAATTAATAATCTTTGATTTGACATCCTTGTCTTATTTTTTTTTCACTCTCTTGACTCCCTCAGCAAGTGACCAACTGAGTTAAAGATGACAGGGTCAGGTATAGAGCACCATTAGGTGATCTTATTCCAATCAACAGGGGTGACATCTCTGTTAAAACTAAACTCTTGAGATAATTGCCTGAAGGTAGTGAGATCGATCCTTACAGTAGGCACTTTTGTTTTTCTCTTCAACCACAATATAATTCTGTGGCAATTTTACTTTCTGACCTTTCCTCTTTTCACCATCATCATTTATGCCTTTTTGGGTGTAATTTTTTTTTTTTTATAACACAAATACTATCATGGTGTAATGTTTAATAAGGGAAATAAAACCGAATCTATTTTTAAACAACAAAGTACTCTCCCTTGCATTTTGTTGATGATAATAATAATAATAAATATATGACGGGATGTTGGGTAACTAAATTATTATTATTTTTAATACTAAACTGTAAAACAAAAATAAAAGTAGAGACTCTGTAAATTGATTAAAGTGTCATAATGTGGAGTTCATAAGAGAAATGGAAATCGAATTTTTTTTTTTCTGGCTACAAAATCAAACAAACCCTCATTTAATTTCGGGCATGACTGCCGAATCCTGTCGGTTATTTCCGCCGTCCGTTGCAATAAATATACGCCAATAGCCGCTGTTCTTCCTTGCTACATATTTTGAGCGGGAATCGATTTGAATAATTTAAAAGATGGGTAAAAAAAAATTTTTTTAAATAATCTGAAAAACTCAAAAGCTATTTATATAAAAAAAATTGAAACCAAACCTCAATAAAATTAATTATGAATATTCCACAAACATTTCAAAATGTGTACAATATATAGTCTTTAAATGTTAGCACTTATCATTAATAGTTTTTCCTTTATCTACCAACGACTCAAGCCCAGAACTTTTTCACAACATACCTAGTTACATCCCCTTAAACAGTGTCTGCCAACCAAGCCATGACACAGTGTTCCTGACCTCACATATAAAAATAGTAATCTTTGGATGATCACAAAAATTTTTGTACTTCAAAACCATGAACACTAAATACTTACTCTACATTTAACAATGCCCTGATGATGATATTATGCTATGTTGAAAGTACTCGGAAAAATACAATATGAGCCAGCATGGTGTTTTCCTCTCGTCTTTTAACAACTGCACAAAAAAGCTTATTCGCCAATATGAAAAATATATTATCAAAAGTAAGTAGACAGAATGTGTCTAAATTATTTTACAAAACCTGTCTGAAAATGTATATATGTGTGCGTGTGAGTGTGTAATTTTGTTTGATCTTTAAAGGACATCATTAGCCCCATAACGGAAATATATAAATGACAAACAAATCATATACAAGATACAACACAACAAAAATGATAAAATGCTTTTAGTATATATTTCAGAGGAAAAAAATTATATATTTTAAAGAACCGATACAGAGATAAAAAGTTTGTTTATCTAATACATGACTTCTCAGAGAGCTTTACCTCTTCTCATTTTCACACACAGTTTTATTATATCTTATAACTTATACACAAAGTGTGAATGCAAAATGTGTGATAAATTCCCAGAATTAACATTTAAGACATGGATATTCCCAGGTCCAGTTAATGACATTTAATTTACCTATACCTCTAATTTACATATACCCATCTTGAATATATTTTACTTTTTAGTGGAAAGTATGACATTTACATAGCTTGAAGTAAGCCTACTGCAGATTCTTATAATAAACTAGAATAGCTATCTTTTGATTGTGAATAAAAAAAATTCACTATTTTACTATTTATTGCCAGTCAAATTAATTTATATTTCAATACAACCCTACTAAAAAACATTTTTATAACCAGCATTATAACCAAGTTTGATGACCCTAGACTGTTTCCTATACTAGCCTATATAATAATCCAGCCCTGGATATCCCCAGTACCTGAGAAGTGACAATGGATAGCCATTTTCACATAGTGAATTTCAAGGATACTTGAGTCTTTATGGTATAGTCCAAGTTAAAGGCATAGCATATTGGCCTCAATCCAATGGAGAAGTAGAAAGATTCAATAGGACAATCTTCAAAGAAATCAAAGTTGTAAAAATAGAAAGAAAAAGCTGGAAGATAGAAATTAAGAACTTTTTGTTTTATTTCTGCATTATTCCTCATACAGTAATAGGATTGTCTCCTGCCAGAGTCCAAACTCTTAATGAACCATAAATTCTGATGAAAAATGCCAAATTTTGCAGAAAGATCCAGCAAATACTAAAATGGATAGGTAAATAAAAAAAAATACTTTTCTCAAACTAAAATGTAACATCATTGCCAATCAAGGAAAAACTAAAAAATCAGGAGATAATATTGTGCAAGTTCCTACAATACATAGAAGTAGGGACTTCTAAAAAATGCAATACCTAAGGATTATTTTTAATAATGAAAAGTCTTTCTTAATGCTTTTATTTAGTTTTAATATTTCCAATAAACAAAATACTTTGTTGCATTTCAAAACTAATTTAAATTGATTGGAAGGAATTTTTTTTCAATTTGTAAATTCTTTAATGTAGCATCGTTTTAACAAAGTGTTTGTAGTGAACCCCTAGAGGGGTGCAATATAATGACTTGTGCACCCAAATAAACATGTCACAGAAAGCTCGCTAACATTTTAAAAATATAAGATGTGAATCTGACAAGTGAAACATAAAAAGGACAACAAAACGAGGATATTTAAAAATTATGCAAAATTTATTTACATCATATAGAAAAGTAATATTTCAATTTAAGGAACAAGAAGAAACAATGAATCAAGTAATGGAGGCAGAATTAAGTAAATGAAGTAAATCTAACCGGCTAGAAGATTTAGATAATATAATTGGGACTAAATGTTAAAAATAGTCCATGTAAGTTAAGTTGGCATGTGATATCATAGTTCAAAAGTTCAGTTCAAATATCCAGTGAAAGTGTTCAATGGTTGCTCGTTAAGTCCTATGAGGAAACCTTCCATAGTATTTGACCAAATTGTATGGAATAGTCTGTTTGAATCTGGACGATATAGCCAAAGAGGAAGTAAGTTCAATATGTATGTCCTGTGCTGGCATTGAGTAATTGCTGGTTAAATCCAATGGTGAACGTTCAGTAGTATTTAAATGAAGTGTACAGAATATGTTGTTTGAAGCCTGGATGATATGCATGCAGAAACTTCCTAAACCAGGTCAATTAGCTTGACAGAAAACACCGGAAGCTGATAGTTGAAATAGCTGTACAGTTTGGTGCAGGCATTGATGAAATCCATGATGATACAGTGAGAAAATAATAGGTAATGTCGCGTTAATCTGGGTAGTTTGCTGGTTAAGTCCAATGATGACCCTTCCGTGGTATTTAACAGAAGTGTATGGAGTAGATCGTTTGAAATCTGAATAATAAGCATGCAGCAGCATCCTAAATCAGGTGAGTTAGGTTGACAAAAAAGCTGGAAGTAGGGACCTATGCATAGTTGGAAGTTCAGGGCTGTTGTAAGGAGGCCCATTAACACAGATCAACTAGGTGAGTTATGGAGATTGAATGTTGAAGTAGGGACTAATGAAGCTGGAAGTTCAAAGGCCAAGAATGCCATGGAAGAGATCAACTAGTGAGTAGGTTGAGGTGAGGGCTAGAAGAAAAAGTAAGAATAAGAGTCTGTGTAACAAATGCGGAAGTAAGACTGGACAGGAAAGTTCAATTAGTATCCAGTTGGCAGACAAATAAAAGGGTTTGTCTGCATCCCCAAATGAGATTCTATCCTTCATTATAGCCTTGTCTGGGTTCCTCTCCACCCAGAAGCAGAGAGTTCAACAAGAGAGGAAAATTCCACCAAAATTAAGGTAGATAAATTAAGAAAAATGATTCATAGAGAACTAAAAAGTTTAAATCTTAAGTTTACGAGAAGTACTAATGTTAAACAAATTTTCTTGATGTTACATTCGATCTCATTAATGTTATATTTCAACCTTATATGAAAAATAATGCCAACCCAATTCATATTCACCCCAATTCTAATCATCCTCCATCTGTAATCCAACATATAACTTCATCTGTAGAATGTAGGATTAGCAACCATTCATTGGACAAAGATATGTTTGATAAATATAACAGTGTTTATAATAAAGTTTTAAAGAATTGTGGTTACAAGTACTCAGTATTTAGAAAAGTTTAGAAAATATGTAAATAGTGGTCCAAAGAAAAGAAATAGAAAGCTCATTTGGTACACATCTCCATTTAATCAATTAGTCAGTACTAAGTTAGGCCATAAGTTCCTCCATTTGATTGATAAATATTTTCCTAAAAGTAATGCTCTTAGTAAAATATTTAAAAGAAACACATTAAAACTAAGTTATAGCTGCACCAATAATCCTGAAAAGATTATAGCAGTAATAAAATTTTAAACCAGTTTAATAATCTGGATCATAATACATGTTTCAAGATAAATATTAATGATATTGGCCAATGTAATTGTACCAATTCTGACTAATGCCCATTGCTAAACAAACGTTTAAATAAAACTCTACTTTTTCTTAGTACTATCTCTACAATAAAGAATCCGACGGTTGAAAAATCCTATATTGGTAGTACAATGAATTCATTTAAGACTAGGTGATATAAATATATCTTGTCCTTTACTAATACTACTTACAGAAATAATACATCACTTTCTAAATATTTTTGGAGTTTAAAAGATGATGATAAGACTCCTATGATGAAATGGAAAATTTAAAAAATGGCAAGAACATGTAGATCTTTGTATGAACCCTGTTTTCTGTGTTTACATGAAAAACTCAAAATCATCTGATTTTTTGAAAAAAAAATTCATTGTTAAATCAAAGAAGTGAATTAACAGAAAATTGTAAGCATAGTTTATCATTTTACCAGGTCTGATGCTTGTGTTTAGCATGAAACAGTCTGTTACCTCTGAGTGTTGACTTCAGTGTTCACTTTTATATTTACATATGCTCTGTCTCTGATATTGAGCACTTTATCCTATAATATATCATACCTTATAACTATATTTCTTCATATATATATATATATATATATATATAATACCAAATCCATAGGTAGTTGTGATTATTTCACTGGGGTCATTTTAATATAAAAATATTAAAAGTTAAACCCATGATGTGTGCTCTCTGTATAAATTTATATATGGGGAAATAGAAAAAATAAATAAGAAAAAAGACTTAATTAGTCATCATATAATTGGTTATAAATTTATTTCTGCAATTATATAGTGTGTGTGTATACTTGCCTCATCAACGTGACTACATTTTATTAAATGATATAAATTCAGCTATGCAATTTGATAAAATAACAGACATCATTCAAATCTTATAATCTTCCATGTTTACTTGAAAGAATTTTATTCTGTCTTAATTTCTCAACAATTCATATCAAGAAATGTATATGAATTTTCTTTATAAAATTCAGCTATTTAATATATTTGTGTTTCCTGTTGTTGTCAAAATGATGTTAAACAAATTCAGTTTTTAAAATTATTCAGTTTTCCATTGTTCAATATTAACACATCTTTGCTTTCTTATTGTTACTTTATCATGAAACATGTTTTCTTCCTAATATTTCAATCTGTTACTCAATCTCTTTTCAATTTGTGATTTACATGCTAACATTAATGTTTTGTATCAGAAGTATTGAACTTAATCTTAGTAAATTACCACATTGGTTTTGTCACTTACTATTTTTTCTATTTTTAGAATGTCCAATTGGCAATTTTGGCAGTGACTGCATAAAGACCTGTCATTGTGCAGACAATAACAAGTGCAATAAAACTAATGGGAGATGCAGTGATGGAAAATGTGAAAACTCATACTGGGGATATAAGTGCCAAACTAGTAAGGAATTATTTTAATTCTTTAACCAAATTCAAATATTCATTTCTTTTCAGATGTTATATTATTAAAAAATGTGAAAGAATTTATTAGAAAATTAGATTTATTTTGTAGATGTCATGCCGTGTAGTGCATGGATGTGTATTGATAAAAATAATAACTCAAACACGTGTGTAGCTATGAATAAGGGACTGTCATGGCATATATTTATTGATAAAAGCGCATGAATGTTTGTATATATAAAAAGTAGATTGACGTTCCGGGAATCCGGAACGAAACAGTAGGCAATATCATTACATCCCCCTTTCTCTGAAACAAAGATCGTAATACTAGGCATCTAAAACAAAACAAACATAACAAATAAACAGAAAGGCGAGTTCAGGGTAGACTATCTGAACAGCTACAGCAAAGCAGGGGATTATTCTCCCCCATTAAGTGCTTGCTGTGAGGTTATGAGAATGTGTTCATCATAAGTTCATCTTTGATGGCGGTCGCACCATCCTACCACTACGGGTATGCTTTTGAGGGTCATTTGGCATGTTTGGGATCGCACACACAGGTGTATCCACAAAAGTCACACATTTCTGTGAAGCTGTTTTCGAGACGTCTTGCGACAGTTGTGGGTCAGGTGTCACTGGGATACTCCTTATGTGTTGCCGGTCTCTTCGCAGCACATCCCCATTGATATTCTCCAGGAGATATGAGCATTGACCATCTGCCTGGGATACTACAGTCGCTGGGTCCCAGCTTCCAGACATATGGTTTTGTACCCTTACCCTTTGGCCATGGTACAGGGGTGGTAGTTCCTCCTTGAGTGCATGTCGGTCAAAGTACCTCTTTTGGTTTTGTTGACGTTGTTGAATCGCACTATATATCTGATCCTGATCTTCTTTTAACATTTTTACCCAAGCCCAATTGGGGTAATGGAATTTATCCTTTTTATTGGGGTTGTCATTGGGGAAAATTTTAATTCCAGATTCTTTTGTGTGCCCCTTGTCCTCTTTGTGTTTTGGTTTTGGTTGGGGTTTGAAAGGGCAAAGGGAAACCTTTAAATTCAAACCCAAAATTTTAGGCAAAATTGGGAGTTTTCCAAATTAACAAATAACTTCAGGGGGGGGGTTTAAAATAAGTATATTTTTTAATTGGGATAAATAAAACGGGCATTTATTTAAAGGGTTATGATTTTGGAAATTGGGTTTTAAAAAAACCCTTTTAAAAACCCTTTCCAATTTAAAAATTTTGCTTTAAAAATTTTTTCCTAAATTATTTTTTTCTGTTGTGGTGTTTGGAATTTGGGGGGGTATTTTTGGGTATTGGGAATTTCCAGCTTTTTTTGGGGGGGCTTTTGGGGAAAGCAAATTTTTGGCCCCCATTCCCCTTTTAAAATGGGGGTGTTGGGAAATAAATTTTAAACCCCTGAAATGCCCCCCATTTGATTCTTTGTTTTATTTTTCCCTTTTTTTTGTCCCAAAAGGGTCCTTTTATACTTTTTTCCGGTATTTTGGTCTTATAACAACCTTCCTTTCCTGCCCAAACTTTGGTATTTGGGGGTTGTTTGCCCTTAATTGATTTTCCCCTTTGTCTTTTTTTTCTTTTTTTCCAAATCAGTTTTAAAGTCCAAATTTGGGGGGCTACTTGAAAAGTCTTCTTTTTTTAACGGGGGCCCCAAAATGGGCTTAAATTTTTCCCCAAAAACCCTTTCCATTTTTTAAAATTGTTTTACCATTTATTTAATTTTCATGGTAACCTTTAGATTGGCTCTTTCTAGGGTTCATAATTAATTTAAATTCCCGGAAATTTTTTTTTCAATAGTTTTTTGAAAATTTAGGGCCCAATTGAACTAAAACAACCCATTAAGTTTTATTATGACTTTTGGGCCTTTTTCTTTATTTTTTGGGGTTTTTTTCTTTCAGCTAAAATTTTTCGGTTCACTCTTCAAACAAGAAATTTTTGGGGGTCCTCATTTTAACCCAACTGTTTTGGGGGTTACCTTTTTGGGGCCCCCTCCGGGGAAATTTGGGTTTTTTGTTTTTGTTTTTTTGATTCCAATTTTCCTATTTTGGGCTTCACGATTGTTTGGGGGAAACCCCTTAAAATAATTTTTCCTGTAGAAATATTTTTTAAAAGCGGTTTTTATGTTTTGGGGGTTTAAAAAAAATTTTGAAATTAAAAAAAAGGGCATTTAAAAAAATATTTTTTTTTTTGGGCTTTTTCAAATTTTTAAATTTTCCATGCCAATGTTTTGCAGGGATTTGTTTTTAAAAATAAAAAAAACATTTGTATTTTTTGGGGAATGTATAGGGCATTTTTATTTGATTAAAAAGGTCTTTTTGGGGATATTTAAAGTAGAACTTGGGAAATCCCAAAAAAGATGGAAAAATCATTAACGGGGAAGGGCTTTAAAATAAATTTTTTCTTTTTTTTAATTAAAATGGCTTAAAATTTAAAAAAGGGTTTCCTTTAAAAAATTTTTTAACATAATTTTTTTCCTTTATTTTAGGGAAATTGGGGGGAAACATAAAACCATTTTGGGGAATTGTGGGGGTTAAAATATGATCTTTTTTTAGGGTGTTTGTCAATAAAATTTAAACCGGTATTTTACAATTAATTTGAAATTTTTTTTAAAAATTTTCTTTTTTTTGGAATTTAAATTTTGGGGATTTCCCCTTCCCCCGAACCCCTTTCTAATTAGGGGCCCTTTTCCTGGTTAAAAGGTGCCCTTTATTTTTTTTTTTTTTTCCTTGGGGTTTTTCGTTTAACCTGGAAATGTCCAAAAGGGAATCACCTCCAAAAGCCCAAAAAGAAACTCAAAAGACAATAAAATTTAATTACCCCCCCCTTCCCGTCTTTTCCATTTTTTTTAAATTTTATTAAAATTTTTGTAAAAAAATTTTACTATTTGGTTTCTTTCTTTAATTTTTTTTTGGAAATCAAAAAAAACCAATTAGCTAAAAAGGGCAAAGGGCCCTTACCTTTTGCCCCCCTTTTGGGCTTTTATAAAAATTAAAAGCCACCCCTAAAACAAATTAAATTCACAAAAAAGTTTTCCCTTTTCGGGGACCAAGGTGAAAAATTAAAATTAAAAGTGCAATTTTCTAAAATGTCCCAAGGGACATTTTTAAAAAGGGGAAAGGGTAGAGAAACCTTTTAAAATTTTTTCCAAAAGGGAATAAAATTTTTGTCTAATGGATGGGGGGAAAAAATTTGCAATAATTTTAAACAAAAAAAAACATTCACATTAAAATAAAATTTACTTTTTCATTTTTTTAAAAAAAGACTTAAATTTTTTCCCCAAAATTTTTAAACTTTTCCTATAAAAATAACTTTTGCAAAGCAAAAAAAATTTTTTTTTTCCAAAAATATTGTTTTGGTGGGGTTTTAAAATAACAAAAAACCAAATGAAAATAATTTTACAACACTTTAAATTAAAAGACTTTTTTTTTATTTTAAAAGAAACTTATTTTAAAAAATTTTTTAAATTTTTTTTTCTTTTTAATAAATTTTGAGTATTTTTTTTTGCTCAACCTTTTCCCCTTCTGTTTTATGGGGGAAAATTAAAATAAGTAAAAAAATAAAAAATTTCAAAAAGAAAATTTTTTTTTTTTAAAAATTTTCAAAAAATAAAATTTTATTTTTTTCCCAAAAATTCTTTTTAAACCCAATTCTCCCAAATTTGCATTGGTTCCCTTCAAAAATTTTCAATCAAAAGAAATTTATTTCTTCAGGGGGAGGTTAAATTTTTTTCAATTTAACAAATTTAAAAAAAATAAAATTTTTCCTTACTAATTAAAATTTAATTAAACGGTTTTTCAATTTAAGGGGGAAAAATCAATTGTTTTAAGAAATTTTTTAAAATTTTTTACTTTTTATTTTTGGAAATTTCCTTGTTGGGCATTAAATTTTTAATCAAAAGAAAAAAATTTTTAAAATTTAAAGGTTGAATAATTTAAAAAATTTTTAAAAAATTTTCAAAAATAAAAAATATAATTTTATTTTTTTTTAATTTTAAGAAGTTAAAATCATTATTCAACCAAAATTTTTAATTTTTCTTGTTAGGATTTTTTAATTTTGAATTTTGGGGAACATTAAAAATCTTTAAGTGCCCCAAGGAATCTTTTTTTCTGTTTGTGTTTTTTGGGGGAGGAAAAAGGGGCAAGGCGAAAGTCTGAAAAATTTTAAAAATTTTAAATTTTGACAAAAATTTTTTTCACAGAAAAAAAAGCCAATTTTTTTCAAAAATTTTTTAAACTTTTTTTACTTCCAATTTAAGGGTTTGGGTGAGGGACTTGTTTGTTAAAAGTTTATTTTATTGTTGGGGGTTTCTTTAATAAGGGAAAAAAAAATGAAATTTTTTTAAAAAAATTCAAAAAAGAAAATTTTCATTTTTTTGAAAGAAAAAATTAAAATTATTCCCAGAAAAATTTTTTAAAGGTATAAAATTTTCTAAAGAGGAGGGAGGTATTAAAAAAATTTTTCCTGACAACTTTTGTTTTTTGGTGGGGGGAAACTAAAGAAAAAAAAAGTGGAATTTTTAAATTTCACTTTAACAAATTTTAAAATTTTATTAAAAATTAAATTGATTTTAAAAAGAAACCCTTTTTTTTAATTTCCAATACTTTAAAATATGAGTCTTAAAATTTTAGATGAAGAACATAAATTTTTGGGAAAAGGGAAGGGTTTCTTAAGTTCTTCCCCAAAATTTTCCAAAAATTTGACCAAACTTTTTAGGGGAAAAATTTCTTGTTAAAAAACTTTTTTTTTTTTCAGCCCTAGGAATTTTTAAATTTTCTAATAATTTTAAAAAATTAAACTGAAACAAATAAATATGTCTCAAAAAAAGGTTTTAAGGGGAAAAGGTTAAATTGAAGAAGAAAAAAAATTTAAAATTTTAAAGAAAGAAAAATTGGGTTTATTCGGTAAAAAAAGGAGGAGGATTTTGGGGGGGAAATTTTTTTAATAGATTTAAAAACGAAGTTTTCCTTAATTTGGGGGTTTTTCAAAAAAATTAAAAATCGAAGTTTTAAATTAATTTCCCTTTTTTTATGTGGTGTTTTGTGTGGTTTCAGATCTTCTTTTTTATTTTTGTTTTTGTTTTTAGAAAATTTTTATTTTTTGACCAAACCCTTTACCTTTCCTTTTACAAAATTAAAAAAATTTTTGAATTTTTACCCCTGAACCCTTCCTTACCTTTGTTTTATTAATCGGGTTTTCAAGGCCCTTTTTTCCTAATTTTTTTAACCCTTAAAATTTTAAACTTTCCCCCTTCCCCTTTGGTTTTTGTTAAGAATAAGTTTCCTTTTTTTCCATTTTCTAAATTTTCATTGTTCTAAAAAGTTTTTGGTTGTTAATTCAAAAATCCAATTTTTCTGCCCCTTTCCCTTTTTTCTTTTCTTTGGGGGAATTTTTTCCCAATTTTCAGGGAACCAGGGGGTTTTCTTGGTATCTTTCTTTTTTTTTGGGGTTTAAATCCAATATTCCCCTTCAATTTAGGCCAATTTCCCCTTGTTAAAATTTTTTTTCCCCAGTTTTTTTCCTCTTCTTGGAATTTCTGGTTCCTATTTTCCAGCAAATTTTAAAAAATTTCCCTCATCTTTTTTCCTGTTTTTTCTTTTTTTGATTTGAAATTTTTCCCTTTTTTGTTTTTTCCAACCCTTTTCCATTTTTTGGGGTTTCCAAAACTTGCGGTAAAATTGTTAAAATAATTTTCTTAAAAAAATTTAAAAATGAAAGGGCATTTAAATTTTTGGAAAAAAAACTAAAAAAAATATTTGAAATTTTTAATTTCCTTTTAAAAAAATTTTTCCTGAAAATTTAATTTGTTTTTTGGGGAAGACAAATTTTTTTGAAATAGGAGGTGTTTTAAAGAAAAATTATTTCCAAAATTTAAAATCAAAAATTTAGGGAAATTTTTATTAAAGGGCTTTTTCAAAAATTTCAAAAAAGGAAAAAAGGCTAATTTTTTTAATAATAAAAATGTGTTCATTTTTTTTAAAAATGTTTGTTTGAAAAAAACATAGAAAAATTAAATTTACTTTTATGAAATGATGACTTTTCCTTTTGTAAAAAAAAAATTCCCAAAAACCCCCACTTTGGGCTTTCTTAAAAACTTTTAAAAGAAATCCATATTTGTAAAATTTTTGGGGGGCAATTTTAAAAGAATACCGGTCCCCCCTTTAAAAGGGGCCTCTGGGGAATTCTAAATGCCGAAAAAGGGCATTTTTTAAAAAACGGGAAAAGGTCAAAACTTTATGGCAAAAGAATTTAAAAAAACCCCTTTTCAAAATGTTTTAAATTGGAAAAAAAAATAATACTTTTTTAACCCGGCTAAAATTACGGGCCTTTTAAAATTTCTTTCCAAATTTAAAAGCGGAATTTTAAAAAAAACCTTATTAAAAAATTAAAATTAGTTATATATTTCCATTTTTGTTTTGGGTTTTTTTAAACCAACACACACCCCCCAAATATATATTACCCAAACATATTTGAAAAATGTTTTATTTTTAAAAATTTTTTTGGTTTGGTTTTTTTCAAGGCAAATTTTTTTTTGGGCTTTTTTCCCTGATTTTCGGGAAAATTTAAAATAATTTTTTAATTTTGCAAAAAATGTTTTTGAAAAAATGTCAAAAATTTTTTTTTTTTTTCCTGTCAAAGCCTTTAAATTAATTCTAAATTACAGGGTTTTTTTTGGATTTAAAATAGCATTTGGTTTTTAAATTTGTTGTTTTATATTTTTTTAAATTTAATATTTAAAAAATTTCATTTTGGGATTATTTTTTGGGTTAGCCCATTTTTCAATTTTCAGGTTACCCTTTGTTTAGAATTTTTTAATTTTTACAAATTTTTGGGCTCCCCCCAAAAAGGCTTATTTGGTTTAAAAAAATATTTATTGAAATTTTTAATTTTTTAACACAAATAAAAAAAATTTTTTTTAAATTTTAGTTTTAAATTCCAAAATCATTATTTTGAAAATTAAATTTTTTTCATAAATTTTAACAAAATTCCCTTTGCTACCAACCTTTATATTAAATCCTTTTTTTTTATTTTGGTTTTTGGGGAAATAAAAAAAAAACCCAAAAAACCGTAAAAATTTTTTAAAAAATTTGGAGAAGTAAATTTTTGAAAAAAAATTTTTATAAATTTTTTTTAAATTTAGAACTTCCCCAATTCTTTTTTGACAGGGAATTTATTTAAGTTTTTTTAAGTTTGGGGAATTTTGGGGTTTTCAAAAAAAATTAACCCCTTGAAAAAAACCACAAATTTTCTTTTTTTAAACAAGGAGTTTAAGCCATAAAAATTAGTTCCCAAAAATTCTGGCAATTAAATTTTTGGAAGTTTTAAAAATTATAGCTGGGTTTTTAAACCCCCTTTTTTTGAAATTTTTAAATTTTTTTTTTAAAATTGTTTTTACAAGGGGACCCTTTTCCCAACCTACAAAAATGCATTTTAGTTTTAAGAACCTTTTGGGAAAAATTTGAAGGCCCTTTGGGTTTTTCCCCCAAAAATCACCCAAAAAAATTTGCCCTGTTTTTTTTTTAAAACTTTTTGTTCAGTTTTAGAACCCAAGTGCACTAATAATTTAAAAAGGGAAATAATCACGGTGAAAAAAATAAAAATTGTTGCTAAAATTTTGGTCTTAAAAGGAAAAAAAAGTTGGGGAAAAAAACCCTACTTTTTTTTTGGTAAAAGGGGGGTTGAGGGAAACTTTTTTTGGGGGGAAAGGAGTGTTAAAAAGGACTCAAACCGGGTTTATTTTCCCAAAAATTTGGGAAATATCAAAGTTTTCTTTTTCTTTTTATGGGTTTCTTAAAGATTAGGTTTTTAATTTTCCCAAGGTCTTGGCGAAAAATTTTCCCCTTTCGATTTTTTCCCTTTCCCCATTTTTAAATCCCATAAGATAATACTTTTTTCCCTTTGGCCTCTTTTACCTTTTGAAAATTTCCCCAACCCCTTCCCTTCCCCAAGTCCCGAGAAATTTAACATTCTTTTTTCCCAAATTTAAAAAGTTTTTTTTTCCCTTTTTTAAATTTTTTTGGGGTTGTAATCCAACCGAACCCAACATAAACTGCCTTCCTTTTTACTTTGGGGAAAAAAATTTTTACATTCTTTTTTCAGGAATTTCTCTTATATTTTTTTTAAATAATTTTTGGGTTATAATTTTTTGGGTTTCTGAAAAACCCAAAAATTTAACCTTGTTTTAAAAAAATTTTAATTTTTTGGGTTAAAATTTCAAAAATTCGGCCTTTTGAGGTAATTTTAATTTTGGCCTCAGCAAAGAATTTCCTTTTTTTCTGAAGGGCCATTTTTTAAAATTTTGGGGTTACCCAGAAATTCATTTTCAAGGGGAGGGAAAAGGTTTCCAAAACAAAAAAAACCTCCCCGAGGAAATTAAAAACCCCAAAAAGAATTAACCTTTTTTTTGGGGTTTTGGGAAAACTTAAAAGTTTCCAAGGTTCTTTTCCCTTTTAAACTTTTTGGGAATTTTCTTTAAAACCAAAAGGTTTGAAATTTTGTATAAAATAAAATCATTAATATCAGGGGTTTTTTTCCTTTCTTTTTCTTCGGTAAAAAATTTTCCAAAATTTGGTTCCCCAAAAAAATTCTTTTTTAATTGGGTTCCCAATTTTGGAAACTTTTTATTTTTGTAAAACAATCTTCCCAAATTCTTTAAATTTAATCCATTTCCCAAAAAATTCCTTTTCCCAATTTTTTGAAAAAAAAAAAAACCCCTTTATTACAAAAGGCAAAATATTTTTCAATTTAATTTTTCATTTTGTTAATTTCTATAACTTTTTTTCTTTCCGGCAGAAACAGCCTTTTGGGAAACCACAAAAACCAATTTTTTTAGAAACATCCATTCGGGTTTTTGGAACTTTTCCCTTGTTTTGGGTTTGGAATTTTGGGTTTTTTTTGGTTTTTTTATCCAAAAACCCTTTCCTTTAATTTATGCACCCCTTTTTATTAGTCCCCAATTTTTTTTAAGGGCTTCCAACCCCTTCCCAAACAAACCCAAATTCGGGGCCTTCCTTTAAAAAGGGTGGACGGTGAAATCTTTGATTACCCTTTCCCAAAAGTTTAAAAACCCCTTTTATTTCCTTTAATTTTGGGTTCCATTAAATAATTTGAACCAATTTTTTTTCCTTTTAATTTCCAAATTTTTGCAAGTTCCAGTTTTTTGGGTTGAAAATTTTGTTCAAAAACTTTAAGCTTTTACCCAAAACCTCAGGGCCACTTAATTTGGGGTTTTTCCACAGCATAAGTTAAAAAAAATTCCTTCGGGGCCAAACCATAAAATCTTTTGTGGAGTTTTGGGTTAGTAAAAAAAACCCAAATCCGTTTTTGGGGTTTATTTTTAAAGGAACTTTCGTCCATCTACCCCCGGGTTTTTTCCCCTTACCTTTTCTTTTCATCCTTTTTAAATTTTTTTTGTGTAATTCTTTTTTCGGGGGTTTCTTACAAAAACCCTCCTTTTTGAGAAATTTCCCCAAAAACCCTTTTTTTGGGGTTTTACCCCGGTTCCACCCTTGCTTTTCGGCCTTTTTTTTAAAATTTTGGTTTGGGGCTGGGTAAAAAATTTAAAATCCCTTTTTTTTTTTTTCAAATTTTTCCCATTTTTTTTAATTTTTAAATGTCTTTTTTCCGTTTTTTTTTTTTCATTAAAATCACCAATTTTTTTTAGTTTCCAAATTTCTTCAAAAAAATTCCCCCATTTTTGTTTTAAAAAAAACCTTTTTTCCCCGGAAAACTTTCCAAAATTTTCAAGCTTTTTGGTTCTGGAAAAACCTTTTTTTTCCGGCAGGCCCTTTTTTAAACCCGTTTAAAAATTTTTTGAAACATAATTAAACTGGCCCCTCGAAAAAGGGGTTTGGTTTGGGGGGTTTTTCTTTTCTTAAAACCAAAGGGATTTAAAAAACCGGGAATTTTTTTTTGGGTCTTTAATATAAAAACCTTCCCCTTCCCTTTGTGTAGGGGTAATTTATGGGAATTTTTTAAAACCCCTTAAATTATTCCTTTTTTCCCAAATTTGGGTACTTTTTTCTGGGAATTTAAACCGTGGAAAACGGGCTAAAAAAATTTTGCCAAACCTTTGGGTTTTGCAAAAACCCCTTTTAAATTTACTCCTTGGTGCCCCCAAAACTATAATTTTCCTTTAGGGCCCAAAAATTTTGGGACGGCCCAAAATTTTTTATTTTGTAAACTTCAAACCCTTTCTGCCCATTTGCCCTTTTTAACAATTTATTTTAAGGGACCTAAGGCCCAAAAATTAAAATTTAAAACCCCCAAAAAAAGGGTTTCAAGCCCCAAAACCGGACCCCTTATAAATTTTTAAATTCCACTTTTGTAGTCCCGGACCCGGCCTTTTTCCCCCAAAACAACATTTCATAAAATATTAATTTTCAGTGAAAAGTTTGTTTTCCAATTCTTTTTTTTTTTTTAAAAAATTTTTTCTTTTTTAATTTTATTTCCAAATTTTCATTTCTTTTTTACTTTTTACAAAACCCAATTCTTTTCGTTGAAACAAAGTTCCCCCCTTTTTCCACCCGGTCCTAAATTTGGGAAAATCGGGGATAAAACCCAAAAGGGCATGGTTAAAATTTTTTAAAAAAAACCATTTTTGTATTTAAATAAAATTTCCCATCTTTAAACTTTCCTTGGGGTAATTTTAAACCAAATTTAAGGGGGCCTTTTTTGAAAATTTAAAAAAATTCTTCCAGGTAGAACCTTTTTAATTTTTAAAAAGCGGGGGTGAAACGCTTTTTCCCAAATTTTAATTTTTTTTCTTTAAAATAAGCCGGAGGCAGGCCCCACTCCAAAAAAATTCTGCCTTGTTTTTCCCCCCCAAAATTTTTCCCAAAAATTTTAAATTTTCCTTTAATAATTAAAATTTCCTTTTAATAAATTTGGAAAAATTTTTTTTTTCCGAAAAAGGTTTTAAAATTTCTCCCTTCCCCAAATTTCCCTTCCCTTTTTGAAAATTTTTTAAGGACCTTCTGAAAAAAAATTTTCCCTTGTTTCAATTTTTTAAAAATTTACCTTAAAACATTTTTTGGGAAAAAGGCTTGTTTTTTAAAAAAAGTTTCCCCGGGAGGTTTTCCATAAATTAAACGTAAAATTTTAATTTTCCCAAAAAATTTTCCTTTTCACTAAAATTTGAACCTTTTTAATTTTTAAAACCCAATAAATTTAAAGTTTTTTTTTGGGTTTAAATTTTTTTAAAAAAACCCCAAAAATTTTTTTTTCCAAGCCCCTTTTAAGAAAGGGTTCCAAAATTTTAAAAATTCAATTATTTTTAAATTAAAAATGGAAATTTTAAAATTTTGGTATTTATTTAAAAATTTAAACATTTTCCCATTTAATTTTTACCCCTTTGAAATTTTTTTTCCCTCCCTTTTTAAAAATTTTTCGGTAAACAAAAATATTCTTTTTGCTTTGCCCTTAAAAATTTTTTTTTTTTTTTTTTTAACCAATAAAGGGCAGGATTTAAAATTTCCAACAAAATAAAAAATTTTTTTCCAACTTTTAAACTTTTAAAAACCAAAGGCTTTTTCCAAAACAGGGTTTTTAAACTTTTCCTTTCCCTTTTTGGGTCGTTTTGGAAAACAAAGCCCCTTTTTAAAAATTTGGGAAATTTTTAATTTTCCGTTCTTCAAAAATTTTTTTAAACCCCTTTTAAAAAAAAAACTTAAATTTTTGGTTTTAAAAAATTTGGGACCCTTAAAAAATTTAAAATTTTTAATCTGTTCCAAAAAATTTAACTTTTTAAATCTAAAATTTAAATTTATATAACAAAAAAAATTTACAAAAAAATTCCCCTTAAAGAAATTTTCCCAAAACCTCATACCATTTTTTCAAACAAGAAACGTTAAAACAAACATTAATTTAAAACCTTCCCTTTAGTTTTAAACCATTAATTTTTCCAAAAAGTTTTTTCCCTTTTTTCCCCCTTAAGGAAAAATTTCAATCTTTTTCACTTTTCCTTTTGTTAAAAATACTTTTATTTTAAAAATTCCAAACCCCTTTTTTTTTTTTCCCAAAAAAATTTTAAATTTTAAAAAATGAAAATTTTTTGTTCCCCTTGGGTTTTTTAATTTTAAAATTTTTTTTTTTGGCCAATACCTTGGCCCATAAGTTTTTTCTTAAAAAAAATTCTTTTTCCCTTTTTTTTAATTTTCGCTTTAACTTTAAATTTTAAATTTTCCCCAAAAAATTTTGTTCCTTTTTCCCAATTTTGGCTCTTTTTTGTGGTTTTTTTTCCTTTGAACAAATAAAAAATTTTTCCCCGAAAAAATTTTTGGTTGTCTTTTTCCCAAATTTTGAACTTTTCCAGTTTTCTTTGAACACAACAGACACAGGGGAGATTTGCTTGTGACCAGTTTTATCTGGGTAAAGGAGAGGAAGATGGATCACTGGGATACGAAAGGAACAAGAATCACATTCCTTAATGTTAAATAGGGATCATGTATTAAATGATAATGCAACAAGGGAGCATTCATTTAATGGTATGTAACAAAAAATAACACAGGGAGTTGTAAAATAGATTTATAATGATTATCACTTTCTTTCATTTTGAGACATATTTGCCTTTTTTTGAATTCTTTTCATGCATCAAAATTTACTTTAAATTACATGCTTCTGATGATGTGAATAAACAATGAAATATTATCAAAATCTTTTATCAGATCATATGAAGGGTTTTCCTAATTATTTATCTCCTTTTTCTTTTAAAACTGTCTACATAACAAGCTAAGTTAGTTTGTAGATTTAAAAATGATTAGACAAAAAATGAACCTGTTGTCAACAGTCTGGGTAAATGGCCCTGGAAAAACGACTGTAAATTTTCTTTTCTGTTTCTTCTAATTTAGATTGCCTAAAAGATTTTAAAATATTCTTCAATTTCCTTACAGAATGAATTCCATTAAAAAAATACACTTTTCTATTTACAGGCATTTTACAAGAAAGCAATCAAGAAATTCTCACAGATGGAGACATTCTGACTGAAGATATTTACGATGATAATGTTGTATTGACAAAAAGAAAATTTCTTATCTTATGTTCAGCAAGTGAAAATGAAAGCAGACCCATTTTCAAATGAGTTTTCAGTATGTAATTATTTTAATGATATACATATATATAAATGTATATCAATTATCATGTATAGTTAGTTGATTATTTCAAATGTGACATTACTTGTAGTTGGCACATTTATTTTTATATCAGAATAAACCACTTTGAAAAGGTTTATTAAATCTAAAAATAAGTACAAATCTATTTAATATCTGGGTAATATGCATAATTTAAGTTAGATATTTTTTTTAAAAAATTGGTATTAATCGATGCAAAGGAGTAAAGACACAAGGGGTTAAAGGGTGTGAAAGAATTAGGAAAAGAATGGGAAGAGAAAAGAGTAATCAAGAGGACAGTAGATAGCAATTGATATTGCATTTAAATTTTTGAAGATTAAAGTTGGCTGAAAAACATGGAGGTGGACTCAAGTGAGGAAAGAAACTGCTAGAATAGAACTTATGGCTACATCTAACCAACTCAACTGTAAACTGATGAGATTCTGATACCAATTTAGTGCTGCACTTAAATTCCGAAAGTCTAGGTACCATAGCGAAGAGCTCATCTGAATAATTAACATGAAAGTATTTATAGAAAAGATATAGAGAGGCAAACTTATGGTAATGGGAAAGTGATTAAAGTTGAGGTGCCAGATCACAACCAATAATATTATGATTTTTTTTTGGAATTTATTAATCTGTTTAAGATAAATAGTAGGGGCATTATATGGCAGCAATATTCTAAATATGAACGAATGGTAGATTTACATATATATATATATATATATATATATATATATATATATATATATATATATAAGATAGATTCTGGAAATAAAATCTATTGCACTCAACACAGTAAACCAACTTTCTTAGCAACTGAGATAGCAATGGATTCAATATAATCTTTCCACTTCATATCAGCTGAGAATGTGAGCCCAAGAAGGTACAACAAGTCATTTTCTTGAAGGTTAGCATCAGCCATGCTGATGACTAGCAAAAAGGCATCTCTCAGATGATTAATGGAGAGAAGTTTAGTTTTGAAGGGGTCAAAATTAACAAGCCATCTTTTGCCCCAGTTAATATTAAGTTATTTTGTACATTGGCTGCCATTTTGAACATATACGTCTGATCAGCCTTACTATTGAGGCAGAAGTAAATGGTTGTGTCATCAGTGTAGATACCAAGTTGTGAGCTGATGTCATCAAGAAGATCATTAATGAAAATTACAAACAGTAGGACCAAGAATTGAGCCCTGGGGGGCATCCATATTAGTACAAAAGAATCTAGATGAGTGGCCATTCTGGATACCCTTTATTTCACAATTTCATATAAAAGACCGGATCAGCAAATGAAAATGAAAGCAGACCTATTTTCAGATGAGTTTTCAGTATGTAATTATCTTAATGATATATACATACATATATACATACATATATATATATATGGTGGGTGCAATGGGCAAATTGTTGCCATTTTTTTACTTTTAATTTTGAACCAAGCATTGTTTGTTTTTATTGACTGCTAATAGTAGGGTCAGTTGGGCACCAACTGTTGAAAAAAGATGCAATTCATTCCACCAGAAATTTGGAAATGGCATGCTGTATTGCTTGGCATTTTTGCTGAAAGCTCCAATATGAACATTTCAGACTGTTTGGGTGTCAATCTGAGGATAGTGTACAGGATTCAGGAAGAGTTAGATGAGTCTAATAGTGATTATGAAGGTACAGCAGCTCAGAAAACTCACTCTGATCATTTTGATAAGAAAAGAACTCCTGAATTTGTTGGTGAGGTCCACAGACTCAACATTGAGTACTTTGAGGATTTAGTGCTGCCCTGTGTTAAGAGGGTGGCTGATGGAAAATCCTATATTTGGCAACAGGACTCTGTACCAGGCTACACAAGCTGAAGAACCCAATCATGTCTATCAGACAATTTCTGCGGCTGCATTACTCCTTACATCTGTCCACTTAACTCCTCAGACTGCAACCCCTTTGATTATTATGTATGGGATTCAGTTGAGCAAGAGACCAACAAAACTCTTTGTAATACCAAAGATGAACTGAAGGTAAGGATTATGGCAGTATTCACCAATTTAAACAAGGAGACCATTCAGAAGAGTTGCAGGAGATTCTGAAGTTGTCAGGAGGCTGTGGCTGAAGCCAATGGTAATTTTATTGAATAAATTTTCTCTTTAGTATTGCAAGATATTTTTGTATTATTTTCATTTTTGCATAAATTAAACAACAATTTATCCATCACACCCTATATATAATAAAATTAGTTTTATGGTATTCTGAAGCAATGTATGATATACCTAGTGGGCTTAAGCAAGTGTATAAAAGAACATGGCCTGGGGGAAGTAGCAAATGGACAAAACTTACTGAGAGCTACAAGGGATAGGGGGAGTGGAGAGTTATGATTGCCTACATCTTGAAGACACACACAACATTAAAAAGATATTTATGAATGAAAGTGCTAAATATCAGGGAGAGAGTGTATGTAAATATAAAAGTGAACAGTAAGGTCAACAAGTGGTGACAGTTTCTTTCATATATGCTGGTCAATGGTGCATTATGAGTAGTAAGGTCTAATATATTATCCTAATGGTTGTTGGGTGGGTGGTAACAGTTATGTTTCAAATTATTCTAGAGGTTATTGCATTGAAATAATTGTGGATTTGAATGTGGTTTATTTATATCTATTTTATAGTGTTGTTTGTTAACGTTTTACTCATTATTTATTAATGATTACTTCATTATTCATTATTGATAATTATTATTACATTTACTTGTGTTTATGTAGGTAATAGTTTGTTAATTTGTTAATTCATTTAATTATTTATTTAGACTTTTTATTGTGAGACCGGAAACTACCTACACAATTTCTTCCAGGCCTATATTAAGTAGGCGACATAGCACTCTAGAGAGTGACAGTGAGTCAGAGAGACAGTGAGAGCAATTTACGACTACCAGTATTGGACACTAACATATAGTAAGCTCTGCTTACACTATATCTGTTACCTGTTGTTAATATATCTTTCTTACATCTAATTCATGTTCCCTGTTTTACTTCTGTGGTCCCAACTTTGGCCACACATCACTTTTTTGTTTATTTTATTGATTTTTGGGGTGTTGGTTATCTTATATGTATTGGTTTGTCTAAAGTATTTTGAAATATCTGCGTTGTACATATATTTGCTTTTTTATGGTTGTATTTTACAACGTATGTTTTCAGTTTTTGATTTTAAAGTGATGTAGTAAAAATTTGTTTTTGTATCTGCATTTTGAGATAAGTTTTGATCATTTATTTAGTAATTTGTGTTAATCTGGGAAGATAATTATTTCTCCTCCAAAGTAAATGTATAATTATAAGCTTATAATTATTATGACACAATTATATATTTGATAATAGCAATAATTTATCCAACTAACACCACAAAACCCAGAAATTTTAACCAGATAATGGCCAGTTCTTTTATGCCTGATGATTGCATAGTGCATGAAACTCCAAGTCATACAGTCAGCATGGGGTGTTATTTATTAATATATACTTAATAGCTCTGTTATTTTTAATTCAGCACTGTTTTATTTACATCAAAGGATATATATATATATATATATATATATATATATATATATATATATATATATATATATATATTTATTGAGTGAACACTTGCATGTACATTTATTTATATCTATTTTTTTGAATATATATATTTTATGAAAATGCACATGTATACAAGTTATCATGCATATTTAGTTGAGTATTTCATTTCTGATGTTACTTCTATTTGGTACATCTGTTTTCACATCAGGATAAACCATTTCACTTTGAAAAAGGTTTTATTAAATCTAACAATAAATACAAATCTATTTAATATCTAGGTAATTTCTATCATATTTATTAGTTTGACCTGTAGAAATTTCCTGAGTGTTAACAACTCAAATTATTCACTATGTCATGCCTTTTGTTCTTTCATTTTTGTCTGTATTTTCTTATTTTCTTCCTGATTCATTCCAACTTTTGATGAATGTCTAATATTTTTATCTTAATGTTATACAAATATGGATTAGTTTCATGTGTAAAAAAGAAATAAAAGATGATTATTTTTGTAATAATTAATTTATCAACTAAATCTAAGATTTTAATTAATAATAATAATGAATAAAACGTAATTATTTTTAATATTTGTTGTTATTTTTTACAGTGCCTTGACAAGCATGTTAAGTATCCATGTAAAACAGGCAAATCAGTTGAAAACATTTGTAAGAATCGTTGTAAAGCCATATTGCCCTGTAAGTATCATAAAGTTTTTGAAAATATCAGTCACAAAGTTTTAGATTATTTTTCTTGAATTTTACAACATTATGACAAACCAAGACTATAATGATGAAAAAATCATTGGGAATATTTTATCTATTAAGATGCTAATCAATGGATGGTCTTATTTTTAGATGATCATTCCTGTGTTGTTTTGCTCAGTGATGGAACATCAAGTGCAGATTATATTAATGCCAGTTACATCAATGTAAGTTATTTCTCCTTCAAATTTCATTTTATTTTTACACTA
The DNA here is from genome assembly GCA_903632075.3 of Acanthosepion pharaonis. Taxonomy (NCBI): domain Eukaryota; kingdom Metazoa; phylum Mollusca; class Cephalopoda; order Sepiida; family Sepiidae; genus Acanthosepion; species Acanthosepion pharaonis. The sequence continues at coordinate 824,406 of CAHIKZ030000699.1, read as the reverse complement.
TCAAGAAAGCTTTCCTAATATTTCAATAAAATCTTCAGTTGAAAGGATAAAAAAACTTAATCTATTATTTAAAAATTGAAGTTGACTTTGTGTCCATTTGATGTATAAGTGTTACAAGGCATAAAATCCATTTATTTTTTTTAATCACAAATAATTGAAAATGTGTGGAGTTGATGTGCATATTTTAAGGTTCTCAAGAGGAAATACATTTGCATATTTTTCAGAAAAATAAAAAATATTTTGGCAATAATTAAAACAAGAAGGCAACAGGATTAAAGAATTTCAGAAAAATATAAATTTTGTGGAGGTTTATTCAGTTGAATATAAATGTAATAAAAATCTATTAATAGAGAGTCATATCAACTAAATGAGAAAACATGGCTCCTCATTTACTGAAAGAATAAAAGAAAAGCCCAATGACATTAGAAGAATAGTATTTGATAAATAGATTTTTTAAAATGCAGTATCAAAGATTAATCATTACTTTCTTTATTAATAATCTTTATTAACAATGTTTAAAAACTAGAATATTGCTTTTTAAAAAGGATGACACAATTTCCTAACATTTGTGATTTTCAAAATTTGTTAACTGTTATGACTTTTTTCAAATTATCTGGTGCCAAATACCAATTCTATAATAAATTTTACATTGACTATTATAGAATTTCAAAGACCACTCATAACTTTCTTTCAAATATCCTTTAATAATTTTAAAAATTGGTGTGCAGTAAGGTTCAAAGAATTTTAACAGTGTGCATGAATTGAATAGGATACAGATTTTTACCACTACCCTTTGTGAGTGGAATTCTTTAGATCTTTGTATGCGTACCCAAGAGATTACTTCAAAGGAGATGATAGATGACAGGAGTTAAAATATTTTTTAATAGTCAAATTCCTATAATTTTAGTGTAACTACTTATAGAATATGAAACAACTTCTTTCATGGTTAAATGAATCATTATATTTAATGCAGTCATCTTATTTGATGGTGCTAACTTAAGACTTTCAGATACTCATCTGTATCAAGTCTCAGTTGAAGGTGGTTTACAGATTATTATTTGTAACAATATCAGTGAAATACACATTTAGTATTCTACTTTTCTATGTCAACTCTCTGTGGAGTATAGAGTTAAAGCCTCACCCAGCTAGACATTGCTGTTGTGGTTTCTATAGCAAGTAGGTTTTTTATGAGGTGAAATTGCTACCCTACATCCAACCAGTTTGGGATTCTGAGTTCTCCTAGACTGGTTGCCAACCAAGACTATGGAGCCCAGTCTATCCAGCTATTAACCGTTGCTATAAGAAAGAGACTGATTCATGTCTTTACAAGGGGGTATGTGTGCAAAAATGAATGCAGCAGCCCCAGCTGGAATTTAAAGCCAACACACCAATCCCACATTTTGTGCTGATAACCACGATGTTACACACATGCATCCATCTTTCAAATGACACCAAATATACAGAGCAGATGATTTCTACAGCTTTATTTCTATAACTTTTTGTAGACATCATTCAATTTGATATATTCTTTTAATAAATATTATAATCTACAGGGTGATTGAAAAATAACTCCCTCTTTTATGTATGATGGACTCATCTATGTTGTAAAAATTATAGTTAGATAGGAGAGTCCATCATACATAAAATATGGAGTTACTTTTCAATCATCCAGTAGATCAATACTGATATTTTGATAACTTATGAGGCCAGAAATTTGTCATTCTTGAAAAATGATCACAGGACATATAAGATTTCTGTAAAGACCAGATTCATTTCTTTAAAGATTTTACCTTATTTTTGCTTGTGTGTAATTCTGCATAGGAGTTAAATGTGAGATGTAAGAATCAGTAACAATGTCAAATACACAAGTACCAATAATTCCAATTTAAAAGAAAGTTCTTGGATTATGGTATCATTGTGTGCAAGATGTCAGACATTAGTAGTTTTATAGTATCTAATATGCAAATCACAAATGACAAAGTTGATATCATCCAGCAAATGTTTGTTATAATAAAAAGAAGTAAGGAAAAGAATTTATAGAAATTGTAAGAAAGAAATGGACTTGAAAAAGCTTTGACCCATGGTTATCTGATAAGTTTTTGTTATTTTAGATATTCAAATTTTTTTTTAATATATGTTAGAATTCTAAACTTAAAAAAATATTAAAATTAATCTGATCCTGTGATAGGTTATGTGATGTCAGTGAATTAATCTATGATCTAAACTTGATAATGTGACCTAAAAAATACATGACACCATATCACATGGCCTGTAAAAAAATTGTCTAACTTAAATGTTGAAATATCAAAAAATCAAAAAAATCACATAACCCATGGTTAAAAATAAGGGCATGTGGGTTAAAGTATCAAAATCTAATTTTAAAACTTTCTTCTCACCCCCACTGCCCCCAAAAATAGTTCTTTCATGCTTAACTATTACCAAGGACAATGCACAATCTTTGTTATTTGATTAAGACATTCCACCTTTGGGATGTATCAATGCATTTGCACTATTTTTTTAATCCATAATTCTAAAAGTTTACTCTTTTCTGCAAGTTATGTGGTCTTTCACATTTTTTTAATTGTGTAGGCCTGTACTAAAGAGTAAATGTTGTACTTTTATAAAATATTAATATTTATATAATATACCACTGTCTTGTAATGTTGTGAAATTTGTTACAAAATGTTTGTTGATTTTGTAAATAAAATCAAATGATAAACACAATGAAAATTAAATAATTATTAATTCATTGTTTGGAATAATTAATTTTGAACAATATTTAGATTTAAGCACTTTTTAGCATTTGTACTTTTAAGTCTTTTGAAGCAGCACTTATGGCTGCATTCATTAATTTTCTAATTTTAGAACATTGTTACAAATGTTGGAACACAGCATTTCTAATATCATTTGTAATTTTCTGGTGTTGTCTTACATGTTCTTAAATTTCCACCCATTTTTTTTATATTATCTTCTAAAATATATAAACACAGAAGATAGAATTTTGGAAATTTCAATTGTTGTTTACTTTTGAACAGTTTGTTTTAAATTGCAACTGTTGTGTTTAAATATCACAAAATGAAATTATCACAAGGACATGTTGCAGGGCCAATAAGGATGCCGCCCCTGCAAGCTTTTTGGAAGGAAGGTGTGAACAGTTACGAACAACGATATGTGAAAGGATTTATTCAAGTACTCCCTGGCTAGAGGGAGTAGAAAACCATAGATATAAAATTACTCCCCCATGTTGTTCGATGTTTGGGAAGCACTGCCTAATCCTATGCTCACGAGGTACAGTTTTGGAGGAACCATATTGGCCAGTGATCCAGTTTCTCACATACTGCTTGACTTGAATCTGCAAGATCAGAGGTTGTGAAGGTCAAGGTCATTTTTCTAATGGTGGCCAATAGACATGTAAACAACCTTGAATATGTAACATATATTATAGGACAGAGATATTAAAAATTTACTTCTATCTTGTACTAATTCAGAAATATTGCTCAGGATTTAATTGTTGCCAATTATTTTTGTTTCAGGTAGGAGACAATTACATTTTTTAACACAAGGTAGGGACATTTTATCATCTATATATGCACCACTGAATAATAGAAAATATTATTTATTTAAATATTTAAAAAAAAATAAGTATTTAAATATGCTTAATTTTAAAATTACATCCATTTTTAAAATGACTGAATTTACTTATATGAATATGATATTTAAAATTTCATTGTCATGTTCAGTGAAAATTCAACAGCCATTATTTGGGTTTTACTCTTGTGACAAAACTTACATTGTAATTGATAAAGATAATAACCACAGCATGAATTTTAATATATATTTTGATCTTTTCATTATCCAGAAATATAATTGCAATAATTATTGGTGTATATCTAATATTTTAATTTATTTTTATTTGTGATGAATACATAATATATGCTTGTTTAGGCAATTAATGAACGAAATGAAAATTAATCAGGATTTTCATATTATGAAAATTTTGACATGATCAGAGCTAATCATTTACTTTTTAGTATTAAATATATTGACATTAATATTTGATATTAAAGCAAGCTTTGAAACATAGTTTCATGAAACATTGTGTTTTTCATTCCATTCTGTATGATCTTTATCTTCAGTTTTGATTTTCTTTTTAATTCACCTCTTAATATATTCTATTATTTTAGCATCTCTTTTTCTTTGTTGCTAAGGATTCCTTGACTTCTCATGGGGATTTCATTTTTACATTCAGATTTACTATTCTTCTCTCACCATTCATCACATTTCATTACAATTTTATTACTTAAAATTTATTCTTTTTCATAGCTTTGCCATTAAGAAAGGCATTAATTGATTTTCTCACCTCAACTAGGAAAAGCAGAGAATATTGGGTTCTCTAAATTTTGGCAGTAGCTAATCTTGAAAACAGAAAACTGTATTCAAAATTAAAGAATTAATGAGAAATCATTGCAATAAGATTCCAAGTCATATATAACAAAGAAAGGAATGTGTGGAGAGCCATTAATGTCTATACCTAAGGAAGATGACATTAAATGAAAAATGTTCTTCTTCACTTAGAATATAGATTATTATATTTTGATCTTAATTTGCATTCAGCTTTTACATACATTAATTTTTTTGTCTTTTTTCTTTCAGACTTATAAAACTTTCAAATTTAAGATTTTTATCTTTTTTTTCATTTCAATTTTATTTTGCCTTCAGATTTCTCTTAGATTGAATCCCTTTCCATTTTGAATTCTTCATGTAGATATTTATCATTTTCTATTCTGATTCCACATAACCTACAGATTCACTATTCTTCTTTTAGATTGTGATAATTTTGTTTTTTCCAATTTGACATTACATTTAAATTCCTCATTAGCACTTTTAAAATTATTTTGATTTCACTTGACAATTTCTATTTTTTTATTTCTCTGTTGCTTTTAAAAATAAGCAGACTTACTCACTCTGCATGAAAGCAATCAGTTTTCATACTGTTGCACATGATCTTGTTAATATTTGCATTAATCACAAACTGATTGGGTACATTTGATTTCTCTCAACATTGTTTATAAATAAAAAATCTTCTGAATAATATCAACACAAAGTCTTTCTATTTTGATCAATTTAAAGACAGAACAAACTTATACCTATTAGGTTTATTACATATAAACTGTAATCATTAAAAATATCCCAATTTTTTATGCTTGGCAAGTCACTAACATTAACTGATTTGTCTTGCTTAAAACATTGTATGTCTCTGATTTGAAATAATTCCATCTCATGTGTGAAAGTAAGTGAATAGACACAACTGTTATAAAATAAAATGACATATCTCGGCTGATTTACAGGCAAATACTCAAGAGCGAGAATTTTTGAACGGGACAAAGCCCCGTCACAAAATGACCATTAACTTTCTTTACAAATGTTTCCGACACGTGTTCCGGTCAAAAAATAAAATAATAATTAAAGTGCTCTATTTTTTCGTCCAATAAAAAAATGCTTCCCTCCTAATTATACTCGCTTCGTTTCTCGAGCCTGTTAAGCCATAAAAAACGCTATAAAAGGGGTCAAAGGGAAGTTCAGGCAGTCAACAGGTGGCCGCTGAACAGACCTGACGGTCAGGCCACGCGATCAGCAGCAGGGAGCATCAACCACCGTCAACATGTGTGAACTACTATGAAAGATCGACCAGATCCAAAAAAACGGCTTATGAACTTTACCACAAGGTAGCTGTCCCAAACCCACACGTTCCTGTTGAAATAAACCACGTAAATCTATTTCTACTGTTGTCGTATTTCTTTCTTGCAACCATACACTTGTCTATAACACAACTTAAAACATCCAATAAAATACATTGAATTTGCTATTGGGAAATCCTTTTATCAAACTATAATAATGAAATATAAAACTAGCATCTCATCTTTCTTGTTTTGATCACTACCTCTTGGCTGGTACACTCTCCTGCCTTCTAACAACTTCTAAAGAATTTCAAACAGTACCTTTTATTTCATTCTGAAATTGTTTTTATCTTTCTGTTGGAGAACAAAGGTAATTACTGTCAGTTTCATTTGAAGAATTGTTAGACAAACACTAGCAAGTAAAAAGGTTGTGAGTTCAATCCCTAACAAGCTTCACTGCCTCTTGCTTTCATGCTTGTTGGAAATCCTTCTCTGTTGACCCAGTCTTTTAGACCTCAGGTGAACAATGTGACCCTTTCAACAATTGACCTATTAGTCTTCTACCTCTTTTTGGTAAGCTACTCAAGACAGCAATTAACTTTGAATTGGTTAAGCACCTCACATCACATGAGTGACTTGTTACACTTCTTCGCCTAACATACTCAGCTGATATGAAGTGAAAAGATTATATTAAATCCATTGCTAGATCTGCTGCTAAAAATGTTAGCTCATTGTATTGTGCTTGACAATTTTCTCTCCAGAATCTATGTTGCATATTTATAAGTCTACCATTCATCCATACTTTGAATATTGCTGCCACTTCTGCTAGTGTTTCCCAGTGTATATTTAGAAAATCTAAAGAAGAATCAGCAATATTATTGGACCTGAGCTGACATCTCAGCTTCAGTGACTTTCCAAATACTGTAATACATTTATCCAATACCTTTTCTACAAATAATTTCATAGTAACTGTTTGGATGAACTCTTCACTATGATGTCTAGACTTTATGAATTTAAGTGTACTACTAGATTAGCAGCAAGATTTCATCATATTACACTTGAAATGGTTAGCTGTAACCATAAGTTCAATGCAAACAGTTTCTTCTATCAAACTGTGCACACGTGGAACACTCTTCCGGCTTCTTGCTTTACATCCAATTTTGATCTTCAAAAATTTAAATGCAATGTCAATTCCTATCTACTGTCTTGATTACTCTTCTATTCTTTTTGCTTCCTAAGGCTGCCAAATTTCATAATTACTGGCTTTTTTAGATTGTATTTTGGTTTCCAATATATATGAAATTATAGCATCAATTTAGGAAGAGTTATTTTTTAAATTGTAAAAACAAATAATATGTTTGAGAATTCTACTTGACCTATTAATCACTTTCTATGTACCTGAACTTTAAATTTTAGGACCTTTGGAAGGAACAATCGAGGATTTTTGGAGGATGATTTGGCAAGAAAAATGCAACACAATTGTTATGTTAACTGAAATTATGGAAAATGGAAAGGTAAAAAAAAATCTACCTATTCATTTGAATAAGTTATGTATTTGACACCTAATATGCAAAACATATACTAGTACATATGTAAACACTGCATGTGCAACCAAAATTATACAGACATTATAGAAATTATAAGCACTTTCAGAAAGAGAGTGTTATTACAAACATCAACAAATGTCTGTCTTGTGATTCTACAATAATTCTCTCTGCTGTAGAGTTGATTATGTATAAATTTGTAGGTATTTTTTTTTCTTTAACATTTTGAACTTTTACAGCAACATTTAAACCTTTGATTTTCTATTGATCATTGTGCATTTCTGAGTTTCTTTCCAAAATGTTGTTTTTTTTAATTTTTCTGACATGGTAACAATATATAATCTCTCAAAATAACTATCATGAAAGAGCTGCCAAATTTCACAATTATTAACTTTTTAGTTGATTATGTATAAATTTGTAGGTGTTATTTTTTTCTTTATATATACTCACACATGAGGCATTACTGAAAAGTTCTCATTCCAATCCACTACCCAAATGAATTTATGCCAAGAACTTTTCAGAATCTCTTCATATTTAATAATGAATTACAAATTCAATTGAGCAATTTTGAGGCATAATATTTATAATTTTTTCCAACCTTTTCATAATTGTTATTAACCTTTTGGATCTTTCAATGCATGCAATGACTTGAATGTATCGCATCACTTAAAATTTATTCATGGTTGACATCAAATATTTTTGGAAGGAAAAAGAAAGTTCAGAACACAATGTTATATGCCTAAGTTTGTCTTATATGAACAAACAATGGCTTAAACTTATTTTGGCAAAACAAATGACAGAACTTTCTTTCCAACCATTTTACATATAATTTTTTAAATTGACTCATTCACATTTTTGTAAAATTTGTGAATAAATGTTTTTGATTCGATTATATAATGAAAATCAAATTTTTCTCTAAATGTTTACATAAAACTACATTTCTCATTTCAATAAATGCTGCTACTAAAAAAGTGTCTACATAATTTTTTCCTTTTGCTATTGTTTTCAGTTGAAATGCTGTGTCTACTGGCCAAAACTGAATGAAATAGAAAATCATGGAAAATTTCAAATCCAATGTGTTCAAGAGAAACATTCCATGGTCTATATTTACCGAATTTTGGCAATCAAGAAGGTAAGAAATAATGCCAAGAACTATTTGAAACTTGAAGGAAAATTAATGATTCACTCTTGAACCTCCAAGTAATATTTCAAATCCCAAGTCACAAAAAAAAAGAAGTTAACTTTTCTATATATTTGCTTAAAGAGCACAAAAAGAGAGCATTATGTTGATGTCAAGCCACTTTCTATTTATAGAATTTGTATTATAATTACTGGCAAATAAATAAAAGGAACTATATAATTAGCCAAAATACGTTTAAAATGTCAAGTTAACTTTACTTTTACATATACTAATCTCAATCAGCAGGAGTCTAATGTTATATGATTTTTGAACATACATGCACATTATTTACACTATATATTAACTATTGTCATCATTTATGTTGATGAGAACAATAGTCCTAATATAAATAGTGTAAATAAGATAATTCTTCATTTCTTAAATTCAGACAAAAGAAAACATGCTTACAATTTATTTTCTTTTTTGTAACAGTTTTTGAAATATTCATGATGAAATGGGAAAATATATAAAATTGATAATAATTTTGCATGAATAGTTAAATGAAATGAGTTATTTTGTTAATAAATTTTATTTTAACATAAAAAATATTAATCAGCATTTTTTTTTTTTTTTTTTTTTGAGGTGGGGAAATAAAGGTATTTTTTCAATTAGTTATCTTTTCATTTCCTTTCATTTTTTTTTTGTGTGTAGATGCTATTTTCATTTCAGCTTTTAAACACCAATACAAAAATTAAATCATTATCAATGTGAATATAAATGCAGACCAAATACTATTATTTTTAAGTTCTAAATTAGACTGCAAGTTGCTTTATTTTTTGTATTAGAATCATTTTAATGGAATTGTTCTAACAAAAATCTTGCTATGATGTGCTGTTTTTGCTCTTTTACAGTAACAAACAAAATTACAAACTATCATAAAGATATAGATAACAATAACAAGATTGAAACAAATAGAGTTAATGGAATGAATTTCTTCAGGATAAAAGTATTTATATTGAGATAAAGCACAAATTAAAGGCTTCAGCAAAATATTCTTATAAAAAGACTTTCTTTTCTGTACACTATTAATCAACAAAGACTTGAGCTTTGGGTGGGAAGAACAATTATTTCTCTTCTTTTAAGCAAGGGAATGACACTGATATTCCTAACTTCTACTGTATCTTATCATTGGCTATAAAATCATATCACTAGATTGTTTAAAATATTTACTAATTATTTAATGAACAGATTTTCTCATTGACACTAACAGGATGTTGTGCATTTTCAAAATTTGTCACTGATTTCAAATGGGTTGAAAACACATGACTATTAAGGACAATTCCGTGCAACAAAATTCAACTCATGAAAATATGTTTTATTTTCTCAAAGCATTATCTTGAAAATAATTGAAATAGAAAAAGAGAAAGGGGGAGATAAAGCTTACTTGTAACAAAAGCTTTTGACATTCAATAGCTGAAATCATTTCCTAAGTTAAAATCTGTTTTTGAAAAAGAAAATCATATGCTTTTATCATGCTTCCTTTTCTGTCTCAACCTCCAATGAAATATCTTTCAGATTTTATTCTTTTACAGTCTTGTTCATTGATTGTTGGAAAGAGGTAACACCCTGAATGGAAGTTGAATAAACAGATAAAGTCAAACATTGTCTTTAAATATGTGTACTTTTTTGTCAGGCTGCTTTAGTTTAACTTGATGACAGACACTTTTTAAGTTGAATGTTGAGAAATATTTATACTTTGCAAGCTTTGTAACTAAATCATTAATCCTTAGCAACTGGTAGGCATCAGGTTTAGTGTATATATTTTATATTTGCTACTAATCCACACACCATCTTTTTCTATATCTTTTGATTTCATCTTTAATGACTTGGGTATACCATGGCAAAATACTTGGCTCAATAATTTCATTGGCTAAAAGTTTACTTATTTCCATGTCACTAAAATCCCAGTCATTTTGACTAAAGTATCTAGATTTAGTAGTGATTGGTTAGATGTAATATTTGAGAATAATGTGGCTTCCTTCATATTTCAGATGTAGTCAACATAGGTAGAAATGTTGTGCTGAGGAGCTTAGCACTTCTTTTTAGTTCTCTATTGACTTTGAACTCTCTCTCTCTTGCTTTCACACACACATAGAAACATGTCTATCACACATGCTTGTTTCACAAACACACACATATACACACACACACACACAAACAAACAATCACATTCTTCTTATAGCTAGTTTTAATGTTATTTCCATTTGGTACAATTGTATACACGTGTAATTCCTTTTGTTAATAATATACATTATCATCAGTTTTGTATTCATTGTTTTGTGTTACTTATTTTTACCTGCCAATATTGTTAGCGGGATAAATGTTCCAGGAGCCTGTAAATATTTACTATACAAAGTACACATACTCATATCAAAAGTAGTGATACCAGCAACATAATTGTGAATATTTTTATCCAAACATATTAGTATTGTTGCAGAACTACAGCCTCTGTAGTAATTCCACAACAAATAGATTTAAAAGAACACAGAGAATGAAAATAAAATTAAATAACATTGATTTTATATAACAACAATTTTGGTATTTGATGAGTGAGTAAAATTCATTGTGTTTAAAAATGTATGAGTATTAATAAAAAATACCAGATAAATTTGTGTGTTCTGTTTTTTGTATTGAATGTTTATGTTAAAGAAAAGTAGTCTATAATATTTCTCTAGTTGTATGTATGAGAGAAAAGAATGTTTCAATCAGGTGAGAAAAATCAAATTCTACATGTTGCGTTCTTGAAAATGTATCAAAGAAAAGACTGACATGGCTTCCAATAGCAATGGTTGAAAAAAAAGGACCCAAAACTAATTCTGCTTTCCTTCATATACAGTTTATTGAAACAAATGCTGGATCTTATGTATTTCCAATCTTTTAGGTAGGGAGTTCTCTGATTCACTGAAATATGTGATCTGAATTTCTTATTTTCTTTAAGTTGAAAGAAATGGAAGCTCTGTACCACATATACTTGCGTATGAATGTGTATTAGTCATTTGCATTTTTGATTCTGAAGCATTAACTTCCTGTTTGATTAGATTTGTGTTTCCAGAGTAGCCTGCAACATATGTTAAGTAAAGGACATGATGCAATTTAAATATATCAGACAATGATAAAAAGCAAAGATATTGTTGATAAAAGAAAAGACATTCTGCAGAGATTCTGTCCATAAGCTATAAATCTTATTGTATGACAATCTTTGAGAGATATATTTTATTGAGTGAACTAATATTTTAAAATTGGAACACATTTGGAGACAAATCTCTAGACCTAAAATACTAGTCCACTTCTTCTAATCCATTTATCAGAAAAAAATATTCCTTGTATTAAAGAAGATGCTTGATTGGCTAAAAGTTTAGATTCTTCTAAGGAAACATGTTTTATTTTTTAATAAATTCACTTTCATTTGCATTATAGAAAAATGGCTCTCTGAATTTCTGGGATGAGGAGTTATCATTATTCACCCTATTTATATTCAGACTATAGTCTTCATACAATGAGGACAATAGTCTGAATATAAACAGTGTAAATAAATAGAAAATTTCTTAGTAAAAATCCAATTTGCACAAGGGGCTATATAGAAACTTTGTATTACTATTCTTTCTGTTTATTTTATCATGACATATAAATAATGTAAATTCCCTCCTATATTTTAAGATTAAATTATTCTTTATTTTAGTATTCTGTGAAAGAAAAAAGATTTGTACATCATTTTCAATGCACCATATGGCCGGATCATGGTATCCTAGAGGAACCAGCATCTTTCATTGAATTCCGAAATAAAGTACGATTTTCACCATCTTCCAAACCACCTTTTGTAGTCCACTGCAGGTATTTCTTGACTTACATTACATTCAATAAGCAATGTTTATTATATATTTTTATGTTTATAACTGATAAGAGTATATCTCTGTTGGAGGGTCAATCAAAATATAAATGACTTCATAAGTTTTAGGGACAATTTGTTTATTTTAAAAATACAGCTGATTAAAGAGTCCAATTTTATTTTAATATCCAAGCCTTTTAACATTTTGCTAGTATAATAATTAATAAATGGAAATTTTTTCAGATTGTAAAAACAATGCAGTCCCTAATACACAGATTAGAAAAAAAAAAAACCTTCAACATATTAAAATTATTAACATCATTGAAATAAATTTAATCATTTTAACAATTCATATATTTTCTTAATAAAATCCATCTGGAAATTCAATGATAGACATTAAATTATCAAACAGACTTTCAGAACAAACAATAAATTGACAATAACTGAATGCCATAGAAGGTCTATCATTGTTCCAAGATTATAACTTAGCTTTAATTTGAAACATCTCTTTTATTAATGTAAACATGCCCCACAAAAAGTTTGTTTTTTAAGGATGGAATTGCAAACTTATATAACATGAAACACCTTTTAATTCAAGAAATAGTAGCCTCAGAGTGACAATTCATACCAATTTTAGTATTTACCATATTATAATTTACAAAGGTGAAGGTCATTTCCCCCCTACCAAACAAATAGCAAACATCTACTTAGATTAATATTTATTGAAATAGCAAAGTATGGATTCCTCTTTTTTTATGTGCTTAGTTGGATTTTTTTACTAAATAATTTTTTTCAAATTAATAATTATATTTTCTATTACATATACTCGTTTCTTCCTCACATTTATTTCAAAATATGTAAGGGCTGCAAAGCAACATACCTCTATTTATTTATTTACCATTAAGTCATGTAAAACAATTTTCCAACCATACAGATTAGTTTCACAATCACTCTCACCCACATAGCCTCTTCATCTATAGTAGTAGTTACCAAACATACAAGGTATTTATTTTAAAAAAAATTCCAATGTAGTGTAGTGAATTGTTGTTATGTATATTTAAATTTTTCTCTCTTTGTTTTTGTATTTGGATCATTTTTTTTCTTTCAGTGCTGGTGATGGAAGAACTGGGACTTATATTGCATTAGATATTCTTTTTTTGGAACAATTATGGAAGAAACCAACCATTGATATTGTTTCATGTGTCAATCAACTCTTTGTCAGCAAAGGGCATTCATGGTACAAAACAAAGTATGTCAGAAGTTAGAAATTTTTTGAATTTTGTCTCTTTTTAAACTTTTTATTCATGTTAATCTTGTAAATTTATGAAACTCTTTATTGATCAATATAGAATAATGGATTCTTTTTTCTAAATCTTTCATTATAAAAACATTTCTTCAATTTAAATGTTAATCTAGTTGAACTTTAAATGTATTTTCTAACCAAAATTTACTCTAACTCTAAATAAATGCAATGTACATGTCAGTGTTTCTTTGTGACAAATTTTTAAATCATAGCATTTAATCGTGATATACTTATGAAAATCTGATTTTTTATTTTTAAATTTTATAAGGTTATGAAATATATTTTACTTCTAATATGAATTTTATTAAAAACTACTGAACAGTAAAAGTACATTAGTCTTGTTAATTTTATATGCTAACCTCCACCAAAAAAAAAAAAAAAATATACCATCTCCTACAGTACATCAATATAAGGGGGTCTATGTTCCATCTTTGCAGAGGTAGAACTTTATCTTCTGTCTGAAATGGGTATCAATAATTCAATCCCAATAAAGGAGCTTGCAATCCTGGGCTACTCACCCCTAATAACAAATGACAACCACCTAAACTGCCATGGTCACAGACTTGGCACGCTACATTAATGAAAGGTTCCCCAGTGGCAGACACACAAAATACGAGGACCCTGATCTCTTATATGTCCTTCTGCATGGCACTTAACCATTGTAGAACATTCATTTTCACTTTTTTTTGTCCTCAGGATGATGGGATGCTAATTTTTGACCAAATATCCTCACTGAATTTCCATCACCTTAGCTTTCATATCTGTTGTAACTTCATTATTCACCACAAAGAGTGGTTAGTCCACTTGAACAAAAGTGATGAAGTAAGCAGATATTGTAGAGACTTCTCCATCACCTATGAACTCACTCTGATCATGGAAGAATCCACTCACATTCCTGACATGATAGGACATCAGGCAAACCTTTGGCCGCTTCCTCACATCCTAAGGTAGTTTTTAATGGCCAGTCCTCCAAGGCTCTTGCAAACACACAGACATTAACTAGGGGTCATTTCCCAGATGAACCCTCTTTTTAGTTTACATAAATGATCTGCCAAAGAATATACTCCAATCATTTGTGAATATCTATGCTAATAATACAACAGTATATGGGTGCACATCTCAAAAACTGTAGATGATCAGATATTGGCAGCTGATCTCTCCTTCAGCAAAGCTCTAATATCTCAGTGGGAGAAAAACTGGTTGGTTACATTCAATGCTTCAAAAGCCAAACTAGTTACATTCCATCATCGCTGATTAGACCTTGAACCAGTCACAATGAATGGATATTCCCTCAGGGAGGCCCCATGCCTTGAGCAACTATTGGGTCTCTAATTCAACCCAGACCTCAAGTGGAACTCGTATATATGATCCATCACTAAAGATGCAGAAAAAAATGGTTGGTTCCCTGTACCACTCCAGCAAGTACCTGACTCCTCATATTATCCTCTATCTTTACAAGAGCCAGATCAGGCCTAAAATGAAGTAATGCTGTCATATTTGGCCAGGAGTTGTCCAGTAAACACTTTTCAGCCTCAATGGAATTCAAAAGCATCTCTGTGTCCTTGTGGGTGACAAATTATTTTCCATCCTGAAACCCCTCTCTTACAGATGAGAGGTCACACACCTGTCACTTACTCTGTTGCTACTTTCATAGAAAGACGAACTATATTACATAGTGCCACTAGTTCTAAGGAACTACCAAGCTGTGATATTATAGTGAACCATCCTCATTCTCTCCATAGTTCATTGGTGAGAATTATGTTCCACTCAAACAGCTTCTTCCTATAAAGCACTACTCCATGGAACTGACTCCCAAGGAAATGTTTTCCTGATTACTATGATCTTAACCTGTTCATGTCTAGGGTTAATCATTATCTTCCCCACATATCCACATAAAAAAGTGCCTTTTACTCTGTAACCCTCTGTTTCAAGTGGCTCCTTGGCCTTGTAGAGGGTGAACCTCACTGTAAAACAAAATATGCTAGTTCCATCTTTAAACAAAATTCTTTTAGTTATGAACATGTGTCTGATGATGATGTTAGAAATACCAATTATTATTATTATTATAATTGACATCCTTGGTATCTAGTAGTCATTACTTTGAAATGGAGGACAACTATTGTTGTCAAAGATTTAACATTCATTTCTTCAATCAATGTCATTTAATTATCTTCCAATCTCTTGATAAGTTTCCCTCATGCTGTAGAATTATGAACATTTTTTTAAAATTTTTATAGATTTTTCTATTAACTCTTTCACTTTTAACCACTGAATCATGAGAAACTCTATATTTAATGTGGTTGCTTTTTAAAGTTAGACATACTAAACTTGTTAAATCTTAAAATCCAATAATATTTGATGTTTTTATTTTCTTGGACAGTTTCTATTTTCTGTTCATGTCATTTGTTTATCTGTTTGATTCTTATTTGCAGAGTCAGTATCAATTTATCCATGATGTTTTAGCTGAAGAGATTTTGACTGGCTTCTCAGAGATTTTTGTTACTTCCATTCCTGAGGAGTTTAAGAAACTGCAAACAAGCAAAGCAAATGGGGAAAAATCAATACTTAAAAAGCAATATGAGGTAAATTATGACATTTCTATAAAAGAGGATTTTCCAAACTAAATTGAAAGAAGACGTTTATATTTCAAACAATAATTGCCTTTACCTTCTTGTCATTAAATAATCATTTAACATTTATGATTAAGAATGAAACCATTGCACTAACGCTAAACACATTTGATGAGTTATTGTTTCTAAGCCAAGAGATAATATCAAATATTGTTGTTAGTTTTCTGGAAACCAATTTTTATTCAATGGCTCTTTGGTTTCTACTTGATTTGCTCCTCAAAGAACACACACATGTTCCTCCAAGATACTTGAATTTCTTTCTTAAATTTATGCTTATTTCTCACCTGTGTTGAATTAAAGCAAAAATTGAAGAATAATCAGGATAAAATTAAAATCTGTTGATGGTTTTTTGTTTTTTTTTTAGAGTAGCAGAGGCTCCTTAACATATGGGGACACACATGCAGACATATAGAGCAATAGATATTTAATATCATAATGACACTTTCTTTCTAAAATCTTTCATGTATACTTTATGCCTAGAAAACTATTTAACAGCAGAAGTGGAACAAGGTAAATATGGTTTATAACTTGGGTTATTTCTCTAACAAATACTGATTCAGTCAACCAATGGAAAGAGAAAAGGAAAATTTTGAAGGAAAGTTCTCATTATATCAGTAGCTTTATTTTATAACTGGAATAGTCTTAGAAAATGTAGAAATGGCTAATTGCAAATTTGAAAGACTTGGAAAAGACAAAATGTCTATAGAAAAAGAATTAATCCAACTATAATTAAATGAAGTTATGTACAACATTTCTCATAAATATAAAATTTTGGAATAACTGCAATTGAGTAAAATGTCATTGAACTCATGTGTCAACTCTATACAAAAACAAGAGTCGATTAAAAAATTTAACTCTACTGAAAATCAATAGGAAATTGCTAACATGCACTTAATAAAGAAGATGAAACCAAAATGCAAATATTTTAATTACAAACACACACCAAAATGAGAAAAATGTCCAGTATTTGAACATCTATGCAAGACTTGTAAAAAGGAAAATAATTTTCAAACAAGGTATAAGTTTGAAAACATTTGAAACAGACACTTGATTTGAAATTGTTGTTGATTGAAAGAAAAGTCATGGCCTCATGAGAGCTGATGTAATTAATGTTAATAGTATGCATTTAATTCATGCAATAAATTCAGATTTGATAAAAACTGAAATGTTAATAGATTACGAACACAGTATTAAAATGAAAGAAAATTTTCACCCATCTCATTTTGAATCTCATAAAATACCAATTCACATATTGACCCAAGAAATTGCAAAATTATGAAAAATAGTACAAGGCATTTTACATGTTTCCCTAGGGGAAGCATAAGGATATACCATTAGTTGTGTTGAGAAAACTAAATGGCAGTTGATGTACTTGCAGAGATTATAATATAGGTGTGAAACATAAGACCGATTCAGATTCATATCCTATTTCAAATCTTGAATTTGGAATTAACATTCATTAGGAATCAATAAATTTTTGCAAAAATCAATTTCAAAACCACTTATTACCAAATCCAAATTGATGATAATTTTAGTGACATAACAAATATTAACACCGCCATAAGTTTACTTAGATGAACCCAAATGCCATACAGAGTAAAAAAACAATTACGATATTTAAAAAAGCAATCAAAAATGTTTCAAGAGGGAATATGAAAAAATATAATAATATTCAAGATGAGATATGTTTGATGACAACCAACAAAGAAAAATAGGAGTCAAAAACAAACTATGTACTAAAAAACAATGAAGAATATCTGTATATTCAATTATGGATAAAATAGCATATTTTGGGTACTAATTTTCAAAAGATATTTCACCAGACCCAGTAGGTATTTACCAAAATAGTTAATATTAAGTAAGCCTTTTTTCCATTTTGTGTTAAGAAAAATGTTGAATTTAAATGGACTAATATCCAACAAACAGCATTTGATAGTTTGCAAAATATACTTGCTAAAAAATTTATTACAAAAATCCCCCAAAAAGATGTTACATTAACTAAAGATGCAAGAGACCATTGCATATCAGCAATTTTATGACAGGAATTTATTTTTAATCCAAGAAAGAAATTACAAATTTTAGGTGTGAGACATTGTTGTAGAGTAAGTGGAGGCTTGTATTTCACTAAATCAGTCCTAAAATAGGTTCGACGTACAAAATGTTAGGAACTTGATATAATAGGTAATGATGCAGTAATCTAGTTGTGACTGATACTTTAATATCCGACTAACGGTCGTCCGACATCGACTGACTGAAACTCCCTAGCGACTGCTAAATACTTATTATAGGTGGGAGAGTCTATTAACTATAGAATAGGTGTGTTCCAAATAACAGACATAAAACCGAATCTCTAAATTGATTAGTATTAAAAAAAAATCAGAAGACTGTGATTATCAATGTCGACCAAATAAAACCTTGACAAGAATTTGAAGAAAAGAAGAAACAACACCAAAATCACAATAATTAATAAGATAAATCTAAATCTCTCTAGAGAGGTGGTGAGATAAGGAGGTCAAAGAATCATCAAAAATGAAACAGCATATAGAAGAAGCTTAACATTTATGGGGGGCATAAAACTTTAATTTCTGGGAGGTATAGTAATATTGAAGTAATTCTTACCTCAATTACATATGATTGCCTAGATTTGTTGTGGGATGCTAGTATGTTTGGGTAAATATTAGTCACCATTATGCTGCAGGAATCAACACTTTGGATAGTAAATATTTATGGGTTCCTGTAACATTTATCCTGCAAACAATATTGGTAGACTCAATGAGTTCAAGTAGAATTTTAATCTACAACTATATCTATAAATTTTGAGTATGTTTTGTCCTTTGTAGGCTGAAAATAAAAGACTCAATTGATGTATTTGAGATGTGTGTGATTAAACATATCAACAAAAATGTACTTGTTTGAAGTACTGTAACATCAGGGTTCTGTAAAATTTCTAGTGACTCAGAATGTAGCACATTCTGGAAAATATATTGGTAGAGTTTTATATTGAAAAACAAGTTAGAGAGAGATAGTCCAGTGGTTGATACAGTTGTTAAACTTCTGTGGTTGTTTTCCAATGCTCCATGCTGAGTTGATTTTTGTTTGAACAGCCATTTGCTATAACGTGCATGGATTCATCTTGATGATATAAAAAATTCAAAAGTTAAAAAAAAGCTTTGATTTAAATGTTGAGCTAATGCTGGTGAAATTGATCCCAAGTATCAAATTATGTTTTGTGAGAATTTTTTAAGATGTCTAGTATTATTGTCAATTTTTCTTGAAGGTGCAGCTATCATTAAATTATACTTGCAGATGTCTTAGTCATTATTGTTCACATCTTTTTCTGTTAAGCCTGAGAGAGATTGTAGTTTTGCAGCATAGTGAAGAGAGAAGTTGTCTTAATCCTTGCTTGAGTGGTATTTTCTTGTATGGTTCACATAGGTTTATTTCTGAATTCTGGGCAGTATCCTTGAAGAAAATGAGCTGAGTCTCAAACTTGTTAGGCAAAAGTCATATTTTCACATCATGTGTCAAGTTGAGTTTAAATGTTAAGCCTGCCAGTGGTAGTAGAATCAGGCATAATTGTGCCTGGCAGAAAGAAAGGGTTAAGCAAGTGACAGTAGATATGAAAAGAGTGTTGTTTGTCTGCTGACAAAGGGGTTAAAATGAAGCAGTCGTATTACTACTAGTAATGTCTATTGGTAATTTTTCTTTGCATGTGGTGAATATTAGAAAAATATTTTCTGATTTGCAGACCATCTTGTCCAAATAGTTGCTCTGTTATGTAGATGTGCTTTAGAATATTGAAACTTGTGATTTTGCTATTTGCATCAGGTTTAATCACAAATTTGTAAAAGTAAATTATTTTTTGGTGTCCACATGGTACGGAAGATAGAGAGGTTGGTCAAATTGCTTTTTTTGGTAGATAGAAAAGTTGATTGAAGTTTTTTCTTCACTGGCTCTTGGTTTTGAAAAGTGTCTAAATGATGCATTGTTCAGTTTGTTTATATAGTTTTGTGTAATTTTGTATCCAGAAGAAAATATTGCATTGTGGTCACTGATTGTAACAGGATGCTAGTATGTTTTGGTATCTATTAGCCACCATTATGTTGCAGGAATCAACATTTTGGATAGTAAATGTTTATGGGCTCCTGAAACATTTATCTCACAAACAATATTGGCAGACTCACTGTGAGTCAAGGTAAAATGAAGTAATGCAAAACAATAAATATAACAAAAACAACAATGTATGTATTAAGAAAAGAAATTATATGTATAGACAATTATAATGAAAGGAAAAAAATATTAAAACAAGTTATAAGAAGAATATGTTTGTTTAAGTATGTGTGAAAGAAGTATGTGTACATGCAAGTGTGAGAGAGTTCAAAAGTCAATGGAGAAAGAATGATGTGAATGTGCCTTAACGGCAGCGTTCCTATTTACATGCAACTACATCTGAAAGCCAGATCTAAAAAGGCCAAAATAACATTGCCTATTTATTGTCTTAAAGAGTGCCTTCTAGAGAGTGCTTTTGACAAAGCCAAATTTAATAACCCACAAGTTTTGATATATTGTCCTACTACTAAGATGAAGAATTCAAGTAGGTAACTTTGAG
This sequence comes from Acanthosepion pharaonis, assembly GCA_903632075.3. Taxonomy (NCBI): domain Eukaryota; kingdom Metazoa; phylum Mollusca; class Cephalopoda; order Sepiida; family Sepiidae; genus Acanthosepion; species Acanthosepion pharaonis. Next base: position 803,636 of record CAHIKZ030000699.1, on the reverse strand, counting down.
CAACATGCATCACAATATATAGGCTGCAATGTGTAAACTGTCACCATTTTATATTTTTAATTTTGAATATCCATATTGTTTTTGATTTTGTCAACTGCACAGTATACTAGGGTCAGCTGGGCACAGTCCATGACAAAAAGAGCACCATGATGCAATTCATTCTGCCAGAAATTTGGTAATGGCATGCTGTACTGCATGGCATTTGTACCAGAAGCTCCAATATGAACATTTCAGAGTGTTTGGGTGTCAATCTGAGGACAGTGTACAGGATTCAGAAAGAGTTAGATGAGTCTAATGGTGATTACGAAGGTACCGCAGCTTGGAAAAGTCACTCTGACTTTTCTGATAAGAAAATAACTTCTGAATTTGTTGGTGAGGGCCTCAGACTCAACACAGAAGCTTACACCAAGTGCCTTGAGGAGGTAGTGCTACCCTGGTTCAATAGCATTGCGGATGGAATGGCAACAGGACACTGCACCATGCTATACAAGCAGGAGAACCCAATCATGTCTGTCAGATAATTTCAAGATAATAGTTCTGCAAAATGTGCACCTCAAACCACATCACCTCTTACAACTGGTTACCTAACTCCTCGGACTGCAACCCCCTTGATTATTATGTATGGGGCACACTTGAGCAAAAGACCAACAAAACTTGTAACACCAAAGATGGACTGAAGACAACTATTATGGCAGCATTCACCAACTTAAACAAGGAGACCATCCAAAAGAGTTGCAAAAGATTCCAAAGTCGTGTGGAGGCCATGGTTGAAGCTAATAGCAATTTTATTGAATAAATTTACTCTATATTATTTAAAAATATTTTTGTGTGATTTTGGTAAATATATCTGTTAACATGAGATGTTAGTGTTATTTTAATTTTTGCATAATTTAGATGACAATTTATCCATTACATGATGCATAAATTAGTATTGTAAATCAGCAAATTGGGCAGTGTAGGGCACTAGTATCAGAAAACTGAGAGATAATGTTAAACAAGTCCATAATATATTTTATCTATATGCTTAAATAATCAAATTTAATATTAAATATATTCCAAGATTTTTGTCAAAATATTTTCTTCATATAAACTCATAACATCAATCATGAAATTATTTTCTTTGGCTTTCTTTGATCTCACCCTGTCTTTAAGGTAAATTATATATTCCATCATAAATAAATGATTTTAAATAATTTAAAGTCTTGAAACTGTTTAGATTTCTGATTAGATAAGAAATGTTTTCATGTAATGAAAAAAGTGCTACTTTAAAGAAGATACTGTATGTTGATCATCTTATGATAAAGCAAATGTCACATTAAGACAAGTGTCTAAAGATAAGAATATATAGGCTTGAGTTTCACTGGGGTATTGTTGTTTATGATCTGTGCTGCTTGATAGCAATTATAGCAATGTTAGTCTAAGAGTTAAATATAAGTATTATGTATTTTACATTAAATAATGAGCATTGTTATAACACATTATTTATTACTATGATTGTAAAGATATTACCAGTTTAACAATATTTTATGCTTCTCATGACATTCATACTTTGTGTGTTGCTTAATTTTCTCTTTTCTATGAACTCAATTTTTGTTCATTTATCTTTCAGGAATTCATATTTCCACTGAATCAATCTCATCCAACAGAATCATATCAAGAGCTAATACATACAAATGTTGAGATAAATAATGGTAAGGCTTTTGTAGCATTCAGCATTTCATTTTATATATTTAAAAGAAAAGATTGTATGATGACATGGTGAAAAGTTCTCAGCCTGACCAAGAAGCCCTTTCCCAAAATTTTGATGTTTGGTCATTTGGTCAGATTTTGAGAAATGGGCCAGGACAAAAATACTTGTACTTCAATGTCTGTTTCTTGAGTTGTGCAAAAACTCCAACAAAACCACTTGCAAATTTGTTTAAAAATCCATCTTCACAATTGTAATTAATGTCACTTCAAGTGCACTGCAGTTATCTATAGATTTTATGGCCATGTCTCAGTAGCAGCCATCAGTCATTTGGTAACAACTTGGTTGTCTTTAGTAAGTTGAAATATAAGTATTTGTATATGCAAAATTTTACTGAAGGAAATAATATGTATTTCTAAACAAAGTGGCCAGTTGTTGGATTTGAAACCACACTATCAGTTCTGTATTTCAACAAGTGAGATCATCACACTTCTCATATAGAAACTCAATTGACTTGAAAGAGGCTTTGTTTCAATAAAAGACAATCTTTAATAATTCCTTTATTCTTCTTTTATTTCTGTTTTCTTTTATTCTTCACTGAATTTTAATTTTCTTTCAGTTTTTGAAGCCAGTTGCAAAAATTTCCATGAACCTATATTTGTTGATGTAAGTAAATCAGTCAAATTGACTTGGGTTGTCAAAATTAGATTAAAAAAGATGTACATTGTAAATAATGATTCTATTCATGAGGTATTTATGTGTTAGTTAACCTAAAATTCACAAATTTAATAAACTGATCAGATAAATCTTTAATTGCTTACATGAAAACTTAAATGAAAAGAATATTGAGTTTAAATTAATCTTATCAAGTAAAATTGAAAGTTGTAAATATTCTCAAATCTTAGCAAAGGAATTTCTACATACAAGAATTTATCCAAGGTTTTATGTACAAACAAAATATTTGTTATTTGGAATGTTAAATGCCATAATTGATATCAAATAAAACTAAAGTTCAAATCTTTAAAAAAATAAATTGATGATGTTAATTTTAACAAACATTAACATCATTAATAATGATGTTAACCAGATTAAAACTGATTGGCAAAATGTAGATGTTTGTTTTGTTTTGAAATATTTATCTATTTATCAAGAAAGGTTTTTGTTTTTTTGTCTTTTAGGGTTTCTTCATGAAGAATGAATTCATGTTAACCCTTCAACCATCCAAAAAAAATGCAGACATGTTTTGGAAGCTTATTTATGAGAAGAGGTACTCAATCATCGTCATGCTTGATGATACACCTAAAGTGAGTTGCTCAGAAATAAAGAGTTTAGCTTTTTATTATTTGTGCTATAATTTTATAAAATTTATTTTTTTAAAGTTTTTTTGATTAAAATTAAAATCTGTTTTAGTTTAGACTGATTAGAAAATAAAATAAAATTATAGCAAAAGAAATAATGAGAAAAATATCTAGCTTTATTCAAATTACCTTTCTTCACCCCACTCTCTCTCTCTCTCTCACACACTCTCTCACACACACATACTCACATGTACATGTATGTGTGGCCTCTCCAGGTCAAATAGAAGATGAGAAAAGGGGCCCTAAACAAATGCTTTTCTAATCCAGAATGCAGATCAGCCTTCATCTGTAATGCACTCTGCAGGATCAATACCTTGGCCATCTGTGAAACATGTCTCCCTGGTACATCTCAAATAGAGAAGGATGTACAATAATTGGGGCTTGTAAAATCCAAGAAGAAGCATGGCTGATTATGTATACAAAGAAAAGAATAGTCATTAAATCCTGAGGAATTAAGTAAAAATACTGGACAGGAAGGAACACTAGAATAACAGACATCTAAATAAATAAGTGCATATGTTAAATGAATAATTGCATATCCTAGACCATAAGTACAACATAGGAGCAGTTAATAAAGACACAAAGATAAATGACAGCAAGGCTTCAAAAGTAGCAGCACCTACAGTAAAAAGTGAAGCCTAATGAATTGAATTATTGGCTCATGAATTTGGTAACATAGCAGTTACATGCTTCATTTTCCATTTTGGGTTGTGTATACTTGGACTCAGCAAGCAATTGAGCAGTACTAAATAAGAACTAGACAAGATATTCCTGAACATAGAGTATAGATTAAGAACAATCTCTGTAGATTAAATGAAAGGTTCAGTTCAAAATTCTCTGATTACCAGGATTAACAAGCACCTGATGAAGACTGGAGAACATAATGGCTAAAATGTTGTGATAACAACAACAAAGATGAGGACAATAGTCTGCATGTAAATGATAGCACCTCATTGTAGAAATTCAAATAGAAATTAAATCAACTTTACTATAAAGACAAGTTGAAGGCCCTAGACTTGATGAAATCTGTGTTTAAAATCTCGGATGATATTAATCTTGAAGTGGGTCCATTGGCTCTTAACTTTTGCAAGCCTCATTTTCAGAATTTCAATGCATTCAGCTCTGTAGCTCTCCATGCATTGTGTTTATTGAATACACCAAAATGCATTACAGTTCTGAAAGACAACAAACTCCTTGAAAAGTACGTCTATATTTCTGAGATGAGGTGAATACATTATTCGAACTATTGACCTCATCAGTTCTTTATCAGAAAGTTTTATGTATGACTCTTCTTGAAAGTTTCGACATTGTTGAAGGGTAGACTGTTTCTAGTTCCATGTGCCATGTTTGATGGATGTCAGTTTTTTGTAAAAAATTAAACAAATTGATTTTTACCACTGTGGCAGCTCATTTTTTGAATTTCCACTGTTCCTCAATTAAACAAATTGATTTTTATCAAAGCAGCTTTGTTTAACTTTTTTAAAAATTTAAATGTCAAAAATAATTAATTAGTTAATACCAATTGCTTTTGGAAAATATTGACCATAGGTTACTGTAGTATATTGACCATAATAAAATTTGATGTATATACATACATAGACACATCATCAACAGACTTTAGGGATTTTAGTGGATATAATATATATGGTATTATTTAAACTTAAATTATATGGTTTTTAATTCCTCCATAGAGAAAATGAAATATTCAAATCTCATTTCTTTCTTTTAAAATGCATTGAGTCACATGTTACTTAATACTCCCACATTTACTAATGAGTCTACTGAAATGTTCAATAAAATCTCTATATCTATTCAGACCCAAAGCTAAACTTTCAATAAACCAACAATATACATGTTTAACTTTTATTTAATTTACAACAAATTTGAATTTGCTTTTCCTTTCATCTTCTCTTGATATAAATCTTAAAGGTTTTCATTTTTACTTTTAGTTTGCCTCAGTATATTGGCCACAAAAGATAAACTGTACCGAAGTGTATGGGTCCATAAAAGTGGAGTTGAAAAATACAACTGAAAGTAAAACATTTTTTCAAAGATATTTTCAGGTTTCTTCAACTAAACAGGTGATTATTTGAATTTTTTTCTTCTTTAAAGTAAGCTTTCCAGAATTAATTTGTTTAACAAATTTAATGAAAATGTCAGAATAAATAATGAAATTAATGCTTCAAAAACTTATTTTAATTAAATACAAGGAAAATTGAAACCCATCAAATGATTTACAAGTAATAATTCTCTATGGAAATGGTTGTGCTTCCTTTCTTTTTACCATCAACTTGGATTTCTTCAGCATTTCATATCATTCAAATTACAACACCATATTCTTTTCAGTCCACTGTATATGAGCTCAGATTGTTTTATGTCATGGGACTATTCTGTTGTTACAAGCTGAAATATGCAAATGTCAACTCCCCCAAAAGATTGCAGAGAAAGTGATGATGAGTTTGTGTAAGTTTCTAAATACCAGCAATGTTTTGTTAAAAAGAACTAAGTATTGTGAATCAAAAAGAAACATCACACATTGTTCTTACTCTTTTTTTTATATTTTTTCATCATTAGAAATTTCCACTCGGATACAAGGGGTTACTGAGAGTGAAAGAAACAGAATTATAAAAGAACAGAATTCAACAATACAGATGATGATGATGATTGACATTGCATTTAAATATTTGGTGATCATAGTTGACAAGAAAGCAAGAAGCTGCAAGATAGTTCCACAAGCAAAAAGTGCAAGAGAAGAATCTATTATCCTCAAAACTTATGATTACAATTAGTAATTTTATAACAGTGAAATCATGAAAACTAGCGGTCAATCATGTACTGCACTTATATTCATGAAGTCATTAGTCATTTCTTACCCCAGTTAAAAACAGATTGAATGTCATTTTCGAGATTTGTGAAGAAGACCTGCATGCCAAACCCTGTTAAACAGCTTTAAAATATCTAAAGCAACAGTCCAAGCTTTATCATTCTTATCTCAGGCTTGACAAACTCTTTCAGCAATAACCATCACCATATCCTTAGTTGACCTAAAGTGAAAGCCATGTGGTTTGTTTAAAAGAAAACACTACAAGGTGAGATGCTTAACCAATTTGAAACTGATTAGAGCCTTTAGTATTTTACCTAAAAATGGTAGAAGACTAAGAAGTCAACAGTTCAACATGTCAGATGTTTTACTAGTGTTCTTAAAAACAAGAATTACATAAGAGGAGGATTTCCAACAATCTGGAAAACAAGAAGTAGCAAGGCATCTATTGTAGAGATTAGAGAGATCAGGAGCCAGTTTAAGGGCACAGTTCTTAAGGATAATTACAAGGATACCATCAAGTTCACATGCTTTGGGGTGATCAAGTTTGAAGATGACAGTAAAAACAATAGATGGAGTTATATGCATATCCTAGTAGAAACTTAGTTCTAAGTGCAAATGTATTCCTGATAAATTGAGTGAAAAATTGGAAAAAAGAGAATTTGCAGGTTAAGCACTCTGTTTTATTAGCAGAAGATGTTTGCACTTCAAATTGATTGAAGAGAGGAGGGGTTAAGGATTACCCTTTTTTGAACACACTAACATGTGATAGGCTCACTCAGCAAACAACAACAACCTCATTGAGGACATGTTTGCACTTATTATGAGCAGGCACAAAGAGGGCCTCTGTTGTGACCAGAGTTATCACTAAAGTGATTCCTGTGGGCTATAGCAGCTGAACAGGTACATGTGAATCAAGGTGAAGATGGCAATCTTATCTTGTATTTATGAGATGGTATAAAAGCCTAATGCCAGCTTTTCTCCCAAGTGAAATGAATCCCAATTTGCATGCATGTAGCAGAAAGAAGTTTTGTGAATGGGAGGTGTGTGCCTAAATACCCATTAAATCTTAACCTTATTAAATCTTAACCATATGAATATAAAGGCGGGGGGGGTCTGAAAATCTCTTGACCCAATCCACTAAAAAATATCTGACCACATGTCCAAACATCAGGGGTGTTTTTTATAATGGCTTTTTGAACAAGCTAAGAACTTTTCAACACTCCATTGTATAATCTGAAACAAAGTTACTCCATATAAGAATACTTGTGATAATAAAGTAGTTGGTCTTAACAAAGTAACTGAAAGTCAGCTTGAATCTTGCTGAATGCTCTAAAAATATGTCATTCTGTTAAAATTTGCCTTAAACAACAAAAAATCTATTTGTTTCAAAATCTATCATTTTCAAATATTTCTTCTTTAGGTGATCACCTGAGTAGATGTCCATTTTTGTTCTTCCAATTTTTTTTTTTAAAAATAATTAAAAAATATCTTTGCACTTTGAACCTTGTTTAAACTCTTCACATAAAGACTTTGGAACCTGCATCAATCTTGAAATCATTTTTAATTCAACATAAATGCTTAAATTTAACCTAATTTCAGTTTTTTTTGTCTTGATTGTAACACAAAAATAATAATTGTGTCAAATCAATAGGATTTAGAAAACTAGTATTTTTGCCTATTATTGTCCAGTTTGCAAATTTAAAATTCCCCAGTCTTTTTCCATAAAAGAAAAAAAACTCAATAGACAATTGTAGACTGAGGTTTATTGTTTGTTTCCTGTTCAAGGAAATGATTTTTTAATATAAGTTTTTTTTTTAAAAGTTTTTTCTGGATACTTAAATAAAAAATGTGGGTGTAAAAAATTTTTTATTTATATATATATATTCATTTCAGTAGCCCTTTACATCTGAAATGGCATTATTTGTATTTTGTAATTATATTATCATTATTATATATATAGTCTATAAAATGTGAATAAACTGATTTAAAAAAACAAAAACTTTTTTTTAGTCAAAATGGACTCTGAAAATTATGAAATCAAGGCAAATAATGCAATAAAGAAACTAATCAATTCAATCTTACTTTGGAATTAAAAGATTGGAAAATCAAAAGCAATTTAAGACATTTTTTAAAAATGTACCAGAAGAGGAAAGGTAGAGGGAACTTTATGTCACATACTTTGGAAGGTGATTTGAAGAACAGATTGTATGGTCTTAAGGCTAAATTTCAAAATACAAATTCTTTCTTTGTTGTAAATAAATTTTTCATTCACAGATTTTGTTCCAAATTTTTGTTCCTTGTGTTTGTCAAATTAAAACTAAATAACAATTAATGAGAACATTTTTGTTGCCTTTGACCAACTTTTTAATATTCAAGGTCACTTAAACCCAATTATGTGTTTTTCCATAATTGTGGAGGCGCCTTTTCTGTTTTTTTAAAATCACAGTGTCTCCCCAGCAGCCAGAGAACACCCCAAAAATAATGTTATTTGATTTATACAATTTATTTACAGTAAAGACTTGCCTTGAATAGGCCAAAAAAAAACATTTATGAAATCAAAATGACTTTTATTACAAAAAATAATTTTTGGAACAAATTTTTGAAGTTCACCTTTAACTAAATATTAATGAAATTTAATTTTCAATTGGGGAAGGATAAGTTGTGGCAGTATTTGATCAGAAGAAATACATTTGTGCTTAAAAAAAATAAATGAGGTGAAGAAATATTTCCCTTTAAGGCTGCAACCCCTTTTAAAAGGAACTCCATCTCTCTAGCAGGATGTCCCAGTGTAGAGGCAGGCAAAATTTCCTTAAAATTTTTGTTGCAGCTTAAGACACTAATGTTTTTGACTGGGGAAACAGCATCATAGCATGTTGCAGATACATCATTCTAAAAATAATTTGTGGAAAAAAATAACCTTGTCCTCCCAATTTTCAGTAAGGATTTGAACAACAGAAGCAAATCCTTGATCACAAACATAACTTTACAGTTGGAACAGCAGCAGCAAATAAAAACATCTAGACTCAGCATCAGCTGAAATTAATGTCTTCAAAATGAAGGAACACAGAAGGAAAATCCAGAACAACAACCGAAAGAGGAGGTAAAATTTTTGTTATTTATGTCAACTGCTTTTTGATGGGTTTTTATCTTGACCTTTTAATTTCTGACATTTTTATTTTTAGATAGAGGAGATGCTCCCATCTAGATCCTCCACAAATGAAAAGGGGGGCAGGGAAGAAAATTCAGATGAGGAAGAAAAATGGTCACCCAGAAATAGCCAATTTCATGGATGTCTTGTGGATCATCTCCTCAAGCTCAGGGCAGAGATTCAAAAAAATCAACATTTTAACCCCTCCTAACAGGAAAATATAACTGTATCTGCAATACAAAGAGATAAAGAGAAAAGTTTTTTGCAAGAGGAAAACTATATTTAGTTGAATGGTATAAATGGAATTTTCTTGATAGATGTCACCTGGAATTATGATATCACCCTAATCCATTCAAAACATAAATTTCTGAGAACGATGAGACAAATCCAAATTAAAGAAAAGAGAGTTTGATGGCTCTTTCATCAAAACGTTAGGTTGTTTTGAAGGAACTTTTGAGACCGACACACACTTCAAAATTATTCCTATCAATGAGAAATGTAGTTGATTATAAAATCTAAATAAATTAATTATATTGCATAGAAGAAAGTGGATTGATGCAAAGAAGAAAAGTTCAAATATTGATCCTCTTCAAGTAATAACTTGTCCGCCATAAATTTAATGAATGGGAGTCCAAATGCCATAAAGAAATGTAAAGAAACAAATTTGTTAGAACCAATATGATACAAACAAATGATAATTTATTAATAACAAACGTTTTGATACAAGCCACAAGATAAAGATGTATGTGTCTCTTGTTGAAATGAATTAAATTTTTTTTGAAAACCCCATTTAATGGTTCAAAGTATGTGTTGACATGTTTTGAATCTTTTCACTTCCCAGTGCTGCTAGTTGTGTCTATATATGTATTGTTCATTTTGCGTTTCCCAAAAAATAAAGTTGTAAATGATTTCCAATGTTAACGCGTTCTCCGCTTGAAAAGGTTACATATTGACGAATAAGTAGATAAGTTGAGAAGAGGTGATATAAAAATTAACGCACCAAGCATTTATAATGTCCTGAGAGCGCCTCCAGCAACAGTTTCCAAAAATTAGAGGAGGCTTTCATAAATCCCGAAGTGTTTTGAATACTTCCTCAAAAAATGGGTTGCAGAATTTTTTAATCAGAAAGATGTCCATACCATAAAGTTCGTGTGTCCAGTTGTTTATGAACCTTTCTTCATGAGCTGAAAACCTAATTTCCTTGTCGAAAAAATAGTGTGGCTGGGATGTGTAATTTCTCACGAAATGTACTTGTTAATAATGGGTATCATCAGGTTTTCCTTGTTGTTTTATTTCCTTTTTCAGTTGAATGTAGCATGCTCTGGAAAAACTGTGTCGGTAATACTGGAAGTAAATTGTTCAGTGTTTACACAAATTTCAATTAAAATTTGTCTTTTTTGATTAAATGTTGTTCCAATGCTTGTACATTGAATTTTGAAAAAGACTATCATTTTGTCGTCCCAGTCCTATTTGTTTCCTGGTCGTTCCAGTTTTATTTGAGAAAGAGCTCCGTTTGTTTGCTTAATACGCGTGGATAAAGTTGGCTATTCATCCATCTCTCTAAATGTTTAATAGAAGCTACTAGAAACAGCATCAGCGTTGTATATATATAAAGTTGAATTTCAGCACAATCGAGTGTTGATTGCATCCCATTTGACAAACTTTAGATGATGAGAAAATTTGCTTTTATTATTGTCGATTGCATATCGTATATAAAGAGAAAAGTTCAAATTTTATATGTAGATCTGTATTGTTCAAGTAGTATCGTCGATGAATGAAAAAAAAGACAGTGATTCACCTTTTGAGATGTGTCACACTTTATCTGATTAGCCCAGAAGAAACAGTGTCAATTAAAGTTGAAGTTTGTATATTCGTTTTGTTGAGAATTTTTTTTTAAGATTTTTTTTTTTTTGAGGTCAAGTCGAATACGTGTGATAATAATGCCTGAAAAAAAAGAAAATATATTCATATAATGGGTCAAGCAAAAAAAAATTTAGGGATATTGGGACGAGGGTTGTGTGAACAAAAAAAAGCCTGTTGGCTAATTTTTTATGGACCAATGTAGCAGTGATTGAAAAGCAATTAACATTTTTTCCGGGTCCCACTTGTTGCAAAAAAAAAAAAAATCTATTTGCCGAGTCGGAGAACATCATGTGTTACGTAGATATGTTGTACTATTTGAAATTTGTGAATTTTCATTTTCTAATAACAAATTTAGTAGCTGTGTAAATTGATTTGCTATAAATTTATAATGTCTGTTGTGCATGGTAGGATAGGAAGAGAAATTTAATTTGTCAATGTTTTTCTTCACTGGTTCTCGGTTTGAAAAGGGTATGTAAATGTATATTTAGACTTGTGCGTTTCCAGTTTTCTTGAGTTGTAGATGGAAAAATATGATCCATTAAAATATTCAAATTTTACTGCATTCAAAATGTCTTAAAAAGCATGTTGATTGGTAAGAATACATTCAAAATGTCTGACTAAAATGTTGGCGGGGATTCAATCGTACATGCCGGAAATGGTAAGGTGTACAGAAACAGGTTGATATCGTGGAAGTCACTTGATGCGCATGGGCGATTATTGTTGTACAGGAAAACTGAAATGCGTAGAGATACTCGAACACTGTGTTTTACCGTGTTGGGTAGCTAATGGTGTTGGTTAGAAAAGGATCAGAAGGGTTTTTAATCAAGGTTGCGTTTTTACATTAACATTCCACATTTAATTTGTAGAGAAAACACAAAATGGAATGACGAGAGATCAATGAAAATCAACAAGCTAAACATGTATTGAAACAAGTATATACGTACATATAATTCCGTTAATGACAATAAAGATTAAGTCACACGAAGTGGTTTCCCTTGTATTATGTGAAGAACAAATGTATGTTGTAATAATGTCTTTTGTTTAAATTTTGTTGGTAGTTTAAGAATGTTTGATGTTTGAGTGTGGCGTGTTAGGGATTAACAAAATGATGTTAGTAAATGAACAAGTATTGGGATGGATTGCTCGACAGTAAGACAGGAAATTAATCAACCGCGAGACCGGGGTGAAAGGAAAGAATAGCTTAGAAAGAGGATTCTAGATGAAAAGGTTGGAAAAGTATTTTTTCCAAGAAAGAGATGTGAAACGGGAGAGAAAAAGCGAAAACAGGAAGAAGTGTCTTGTCACCACTAAGGCAGAGGTCAACTGCTACTCTTTTGAGGCAGCTTCCGACAGAATATTTCCTTCCAGAAGAAGAACCTTTATTTACACGACCTCCCCACAAGGAAGGATGTGGCACAATACCAGTTTTTATGTGGGGCAATCTGAGCCCGTAGACACGAGTAAAAAATTCCCCAGAAACTCCGTATACACGGACTACACACAACATTGAAGATCTGAAGGAGATACTGACAGAAAAACACAATGTAATAATCTTAGGTAAGAAGTTTTTTATTAAAGTCAGACAATAAACCTCTTGAGTTTATTTTTAACCCTAAAAAGGAGCTACCAAATGTTACTTTTTCCAGAATTCTAAAGTGAGCAATAAAATTAATGGCTTATAATTTTGATATTGAGTATTCAAAAGGAAATACAATACCACATGTTGATACGTTGTCATGGTTACAATATAATAAAGATCAAAAAGAAAATATGGAATTCCCGGATGAAGAAATATTATACAGGGTTGAAACTGACATATTATCTGTACAAAGATTGGCATCAGAAATTTATATGATCCGACATTAAGCAAGATTGCTGACAAAACACGAAGAAACAGGGAAGTGATTGTTCGAAGGCTGAAAACCTTCTAAAGAAATAAGGCATAACTTAATGATGGCAAACGGTGTTATATGTAATGGAGATGTGATAGAAATTGTAAGAAAAAGATATTTTAAAAAAATGTACACGATGATGTTTTGATGACATTATGGGATAAAAGCTACACAGATTAAAACTGGAAATATGGAGGCCAGGTTATTAGTGCGATATAAAAGATATGTACATAAATGCTCAAAATATGCATAAATAAAGTATTTTCGATGAAGGAGAATAGGTACACTCATGGCCTAAAGAAAACGGAACCATTGTCTTTAAAATTTGTTTTCATATTTACATCTTAGACTATGCAAACATTAATGGCATGAGACGATTTCTAATTTTAGTAGACTCACTTTTGGAAGGTGAAATCAATTACAATAAAACAAATATTAAAATTATATTTTCTAGAAATGGGGTCCGTAAAACGTTTTATATTGAACAACGCATCAGAATTTTGTGATGAAGATTTATGTAATTGGTTGAGGTTGATTGGTTGCTTCCCTAACAAAACACCAGATTGCAGAAAGTATGGTGCAAAGAGTAAAAATGCAATTAAAAGCATTTTTTCCCATGCAGAGATATTATAGATGGTTACTTCCCAAGGTTAGTGCTCAGTTATAGGACGATTCCACATACAGATTGCAAAAGCCCTGCACGAATAAACAAATAAAATCTCTATTAACAATATCTTACTTGACAAATGAAAAGGTGTAGTGAAGAAAGACAGAGTAAAAAACAAAAAACAAGAGAGGTTTTAGTGTTTTACTTCAATTTAATAATATTTTATTTGTTTTCTAACTAATTCCATTGGTTAAAAAAAGATTCCAATACATTTCTAAGTAGATAAGTTAACAGTACTGCAATCGACAAAATCTGTAAAAAAGTGGTTCATAGAGCCTTGATATTTCTCTGACTTCGTGATTGGTCAATTAATCCTAATATCATGTTTTCCACTACATCCACACGGTTAAAATTAATTTTGAATTGTTTTGTCAAAATTTGTTTTTCACCAAAAATCTATGTGTTTCGAGTCTATCACGTGACATACAACATTAAATATACAAGCAACATCTTCAAATCTTTCTTTTCCTGTTTTCAGACCTACACTAATGTAGTTTTGTGGAAAGGTCGCATTTGTCCCTTTAAGGGAAAACACTATGACACTCACACACGTACATACGAACAATGAACATCTCTGAACCCATCTCATTCACTTTTTCGGGTTTGCACAGAAACTTATTCAACTCTTATCAGTGAGCTTTGCGGCATGAAACAATTTTGTATCAAAGAAATTCACGCCGTTCATTTGAAGAAGTTTCTAAGTTGTAGATTTCCTAACATAATACCAAACTTCAAATTCACTCACAGACCAGCAAACTACATTTCAAACATACGATTTTTATTGAGACAAGAATTCTAGAAAAAGAACATAGAGTTTGCGAAACAAACATTTCATTCAAAAAAGCAACTTTGAACATAACCCTACGCAAACTTACTTCATGCAAGAGTTCCCTTATCTTACAACCAAAAGATTTTTTAATGTTTAATGCAAATTTACTGAAAAGTTATAAGCAAAATAGTTACCTTTTAAACACAAAATTCAACTTTTGATATCAATTGAAATACAACATTTCATTCCCCCAATTTCGATTACAACAAACTTTCCTAGAAGAAAACAACTTACTTTCTTCGAAGGACTTACTTTACTCATTTGTTGAATTCACTTAATTCCCATAATATTTAAACTTTCAATCTTTTTATATTTCATCAACAAAAACTATATATTCAATATTCAACAGGTAACGGGAGAGAACTCTGACCTTAATCCCCAATATCAAATGTTAAAGATGTAAAATATTAATCTGAACTGATTAATTCATTGAAAATTCTTTTTACTGACAGGAACACTGAACAAATACTTTACTTGACCTAAAGAACATTCTCATTCTCATGTTGTATATATTAATGTTATAAATATTTTATTCTTGTTTATTTCTAAAAATCAGAATATTGTTTGTTTTATATTTTGTCATTGATGACCTTGTGCCATACCCAAAGTTAAATGTTTGTGGAGAAGTTTATATTCACGCAGCCAACACAAATAATACGTTCATATATATATATATATATATATATATATATATATATATATATATATATATATCCTCTGCAACAACAGTACAACATAAATACAGGTTCTACCTCCCAGGGCTATATCCATGGACTTAATTTTTTCCTAATTTTCCTGATCAACGTTTCCAATGTCAGCAGTTCTCGTCTTGGTATCTGTCAATCGTCATCTTTGGTCTTTTTGAAGAGTGTTCTTTTATTGTCCTTTCTCTTCAATAAAATTTTCTCATTTTCTTTCATTCTCAGTAACCTTCTTAGGTTTTGGTGGCTTTATCGTTTTACTTGGGGTGAAATGATTAAAAAAGAAAATAAGACCAAAAAAAAAAAAGCTCAATCAAATCGAAATATTTGTTGATTTCCAGTGGAAAAAGAACAACTCTGTTTAAAGTATTCGAAGTTATCTCCCTTAGACGTAACAAGCATCTGTTTTGATTTGTTTTCAATTTTTAAATATCATAGCGTACAATAAATAAATTAATCGATGCATTATTTTAATTATTTCTCAAAAATATTTTCTTATATCTTTTCTTTTACGTTATATTTTTGAATCGTTGGTTAAATATTTCTTATCTTTTCATCAGGAAAGTATTTCTTCATAATGAAAAAAATAATCTGATATTGCAAACAATTTGCATTTCATATTGGAAACATTTATCATCTCAATTAGATTGAAAAAATATTTATCTGGCTGAAAAATGTCTTCACTTATCTTTTTCAAATATAACCCTTTATATTATATTTACTTTTTACAATGAAAAAATGAAGTAAACAAAATCATTTTGAATTGAATTTTCATCTTTGTCAAATTGTCACTTACAAAATTACTGAGTCTATTTATCAGAAATAGTTTTTTTGAAAATAGTTTTATTTTGCTTAAAATTGCATGTTCTTAATTTATGAAAATTATTCAAGAAGAAATTACTTTAGGCTTGTCAGGGCTTAAGATAAAAGTAAAAAGAAAAAATTATTACTGATCCATTAAATTTCTTATAGTGATTTCACAATGCTTAACTCGACAAAACAGCGTCATTTTTCCTTGAATCAAAATTATATCTTTCTTTATTTTCAGATACCTGAAAATTTGTTATATAGTATGTTGGTATAATATTTGTTGTCTCACGTCTTTTTAATATATGTGTTGTTCCAATGAAAAAAATTAAACAAATTTAGTTGGGAATTTAAGAACACAGGTATTTTATACATTTATGCATATATCAATGAGTGTGTCACCTAATGATGAGAAAGCCATTTATTATATGCAACAAATCTCTAAGCAACTTCCTTGTCAATGCACTCAATTCTGTGGTGAATATTAATCACAATGATACAGTGGAAATATTAGATCAAAATTCAGATAATGTGTTAACTATGAGCATTTATTTTCCATCCTCATATACATATAGACCTGCATATATTCATATACACTTTATATAGATATATTTCTTTCAATAAAAAAAGATCTTTCACAAAACAACACACTCAATGCATTAGATGTTCATTTCAATATCTCTGAATATAATTTCAATTTAAAAAATGCTGCCTTAATTAAAGGAGAAAGTTATTAGCAAAAGCAAAGATCTATAGAAAGTGCACTGATTTCTGAGCTTTCTATGATAAATTTGCATCCAGTCTTTTAAAACATTTCACTTTTCTTAAAAACCCTTCTATTGTCACAGTGTGGGATATTTAAAAACAATAATAATAATAACAAAAGAGTTAGAAAATTAAATGACTTGTTGCATTGAGGTAAATCAGGTACCATATATATCGTGTATCAGATGCATCTTCCTCGCTCTCTCTCTCTCTCTCTCTCTTCTCTCTCTCTCTCTATATATATATATATATATATATATATATATATATATATATAAAGATACATTTATATACTAGTTAAGTTATATATATTTAGTTGAGTATTTTAATTTGATGTTAGTTCTATTTAGTTAAATCTTGTAACAGGATTAGCCTGACAGATGAATCTAGTAGTGCATGCATATTCTTTTAGGTTTACAAAATATAAACCTGATATAAAATCCCTGTCTTCATTGATGCAGCATCAGAAAACTGACTGATAATATATAAAAAATGTCAACAAATTTTCTGTCTCTAGTTTTATCTAATGTTTTCTTTTTGAAAGTGGCAATGGTTAAGAGCTGCTAAAATGTAGTTTTGAAGGTAAATAAATATATATTTTTAATACATCATTTATATAGATTTAAAATCAGCAAATGATTATTTTAATAACCTTTTACTGTATTTTAGTAATAAAATGTATAACTGTGAAAAAATGATGTTTGATTAATCAAAAAAAAAATAAGTGTTAACATTTTGTGTTGATTCTAATAATAGTGTCTTTAAATTATGTGAGTATGTATGGAGTTACATTTATACTACAGACTAATAAAAATATCACAAAAAACATTTTCATAAAAACCTGTCATAATTTTTTATTCAGTCAGTTTTTACAAGATTTACATAATTTCTTACAATACCATGTCTTTATTGCTCTGGGGTAACTTTTTATCATTTAAAACTTTGTTCATATACTTAACAGACATTAAATAATATGTTCTCAAAATATTTTTGTTGGTATGTAGAAAATCTTTGTGTCAGTGATTTGGCTGGTTTTAGCATACATTCTCAAAAAAATCTGCCCATCTCTGGTATACAATTACGATAACTATGTTGAATGACTTCCCATTTAGTCTTCCTAAATGAACCCTAACCTCTGACAACTGTTACAATCCTAGAACACATTTTCTTTTGCTTTTACCTAATATTAATCCTATTTCTATTTCATTTCTCTCAGCATACATATATGATTCTGTGGTCATCATTTGTCAAGTACCCATTGTTTATTCATCTAGTCTCTCAGAATGTTGGTATGTAGCCTATCCATTTCCTGTTTGACATGTTTTATCTTCCTGTATTGATACTGCATCCCAAACTCTTTGTCCCAATTATAATTTCGCCTTTTTTACAAACATTTGCTGAATGACAGTCAGGTGACTTATGTTGTACATGTCTCTAATTACTGGGGGAAGAGACAGTTCCAATGTAGTTGGCTCACTTCATGTTATTTTGGCATTGCATATTGGCAGAATTGTTATTGGGAAGGATAATGGAATGGTTTCCTATCGCTTTCTATATGATTTTTGCTCATCATCAAATTTTGGTTGCTGGGTGTTGACACTTTTGAAAACATCTGCAAATTTGGTAGGTCTTATTTTTCTTCCTACTGGATTGAGGGTCACATTGTCATTTTGAGGGATTTCCAACCTGGATTCTAAAATCCATAGGAACAATACTTCTCGTCATGTCAAGCAAATTAATCAAATTGTTTTGAATAGCCTCTTGCTAAATAAAATTGATTTAATGCCTTTCTCATGATGGCGAGATATCAGAGAGGACAGTCTTTGCCTAAGAGGAGATGCTCAGTGCATTTCAAATTTCATTTCAGATAAAAAGAGCACTCATTTTAGGGAAAACAGCAGGCCTCTTCTCCATCCAAGTGCATAATTCTCAAGGCTTTCTTATAATCTTCTTCCAGAATTTACTTTTGCTCTCATCTTATGTACATATTTGTCCAAGTAAATGCATCTCAATGCTGAATATTAAAAAATTTTGATACTCAGTATGCTTAGATCACTCTCAGAAAAATGGAATTAACAGATTTTGCAACACACAATGATAGCTCTGTGACCCCCAAATAAGGTTGGTACATGGAAGTAGAATTACTGACAGTGGGTAAAGGATGAGGAGTAGATGTGTGATACACACACCTCTGTCCTCCCCCTTAAGGATTGATCCATCAAGGTCACAGATTAATATCTTGAACAAATTCTTCTCGAGTTAGTGACCAGGACTGAACCAGATATCAAGAATTTTTCACAACACATATTTACAACTTAAACAATCTAAGGATAGGACAGGTGTGCAGATATTATAAACAGAGATAGAGTACCTGGTCAAGATTGTGGTATCAGTTAATATAATTCCACTTAAGACCATGTTTTGCTCTCAACTTATGCAAGAAAGAATCCAACATAAGCATGTCAAAACCAGGTGAAAATACTGAGAACCTAAACAAACAGATCTGGACCAGATGAAAATGTTCAATCTTATCCTATTCACTTCTACCATAGATCCAAAGTTTACATACAAATGTGAATCCAAGTACAAAGATTTTTTTTTCCTTCCTCTTTTATTTCATTACAGGAGCTTTTTGTCACTTTTTTTGGTGCTAAAGGTGGTGGAGGAAGAAGTCGGATGAGGAAGGGAGATGTTAAAAAATTGAGTTGAGATTTTGGAGTCTGAGTTAATTTTTCGATGTGTGCAGAAATCAAACATGCACTATGTGCATTGTTTAGATGTAGGCATTATCTTGTTGAAATAGTACTAGTGGTGCTAAAGGTTACAATGATTATGGTGGCAGTGTCTCAAGGAATGGCAGGCAACTAGAGGAAGCAGCCACCCATGCTGACTTTTCTTTCTATTGGTTCAATGATTTATTCTTTTTTTTTTTTTTTTGCTTTTTTTAAGAATTAATAATGTTTGATTTTTCCTTCTTAGAACTGGCATAGCCACCATGGTGTGACACTATTTAGCAGTCGCATGAAAATGAAAAGCGAGAAATAATTAAGGCGAGAAGAAGCTGAAATAATTATTCATAAGATATCGAATCTGTCAAATTAATTCATGTTATGGGGCGGCGAAAAAGAGATAACCATCTGCCCATGGCAATAATGAAAGTTTCAAATTGGTCAAGTGGCCTACAAGACAGAATGCTAAGAGATAATGGTAATCAGGCCACTCAAGAGAGAGAGAGAAAGATTAAACCATTAACTATCCTTCAGAGATATCATTTGGTTTTGGGAAAAAAACACCTGTTTTCTTGTCCAGACATGAACATGATAAAAGTTTGATACCAGGATAGTTAATTAGTGACAGAATGCGAATACATCCAGTTAACCACCCACTTGACGCTGTCAGAAATCTCGACTGATAAAGTCCAGGTGACATTCTGTTAAGATAGAGATTAGGGACCACACTATGAGTCATGGGAGGTCTGCTTGGGGAAGAGAAAGAAAGAAAAAAAAAGGAAGATAATTTTTTTTCCTTTGAGCAATAATTGCAAACACCCACGCTGCTGAGCGTTCATTGGCTGAATGGTGGTGTGAGCAGTAGGCGAAGGTAAACATGTGAGAGAGAAGGGAGGCCTGTTGACGCCTCTGAGGGGATTGGTGTGAGATACCAATTTGAGAAAGGAAGAATTTGGGAGGACGATTCCTTTAAAGTAGAAAGTAATGGACTTCCAAAAATGGAAAGTAATAAATTTTTCTGTCAAAGAAAATCCTTATTGTGGATTTAGAATTATCAAGGAACCTCAAACCCCGACAAGCTCACCCCGGATTTGGTCGGCGTCCATATAAGCAGAGTTGCAGCGAGTGGACGGCAGTAACACAGAAAGCAGTTGGAGAGAGAGATGCAGAGTTGAGCTGTGAGCTCTGAGACCCACCTCGCAGGAAGCTGACTGAAGATCCATGCATCCCGACCTCAACTTCTAACCAAGAACAATTTATTTTTGAAGAACGACTTAGACTCACACCACCAAAACAAGTTTTACGAATATCGCCTGAAGATACACCAAAAACCAGTTTCTTAAAAAAAAAAAAATTTAAGATGTTAAGACTCGCCTAACAAATGCAAAGTGTCACGTATCCATATTAGCGGTTTGGGAGAAAGACACAGTCCTGTATTCAGCAACCAGATATAAAATATTGTTATTCTTTTTTTAACACATTTGAACTTTTCGAGTTGTTACTTTATTTTCTTTACATATACTTGTGCGGTGTTACCATTGCTCAGACTCGGCTTGCATTGTGGCCCGGCGACTGATTGATTTCGTCTACCTAAGATCAAATCACAACGTGGATAGGTTAGACTAGAAATCAAAGCAGTTACTTTGGTAACCAGACATTGCAGGTGAGCTGGGAATGACAAAGCTGAAACCGAATCTAACCAGATTCCCATCCGAATCAGCAAAGGGTTAGAACGTCACATTTGGTGCCGCAACCAATACCAAGTCACATTGGTCATCACAGGATAGCACAGCGGTGGGTGCGGAGAGAGGCCGGGGTGATGTCACAGCAGCTTCTTATAATCAAGGCTCACTCTCACCTTTGGGACTGTCTCAGTAGTTGAACATAGGTTCTAAAATGGATTGAGAGTTCATAGATTTGACAATCAGGAGAAGTTGCTGACTTTGTTTTGTATACAGACTGGCTCAATTAAATGAGATTTTGTCCAAGACCTTTGACATCCATTTATTTGACCAGTGCCTGTTTGTGTTGGAGATAACTCTACCAAACTCTTTTTCTTTGAATCTTTTGGCATAATGAGAACTTAGACGGAAACAATGACCCCCATCACCCCCACATCATGCAAATCTTACCACAGTAATCCCACAATCATGACAGAAAAAGCTTTCAAGGTAATTCATAGTAGCCATTTGAAGAGATATGGTGAATATGATCATAAACAGTTGGTCAGAAACTAAGGTTCACATAGAGAAGTGCAATAAGATGACTAAGAAATGTGTTGTGATCAATAGAAGAGTATCAGTGAATGTGATAAACCATGATAATGTGATATCATTCTGTTATACAGAAAGAAAATGGTAGCTACTAACACCGAGGTTTGAGTGTGACAATCTGGACTTATGAATATGTTTTCCATCAGGTGTATAAATAGCAGTGTCAAGCTACTGATGCCAGAGTTGACTATTGGTTGATTAGTATGTTGATTACAAGTTGCTTACGAGTGGATTACATGTTGATTACCGGTTGATTGTTGGTTTATTATTGAGTGACTCTTGGACGTTAAGCAGAGCTGTGCAAAATTTTTTACTAAGTTTGATTAACTCTTACTTCTTTTGTTTCTGTGACATATTTATTTGCAGTTTGTAATAAAATACTGTTTATTCAACATTGAAGTCTTGAGTTGTACTTTATCATTAATGACCACCCATACAGGTCACAAAAACATCCATATTCTACATCATAAGTAGAACAAGGTTTTAAAGAAATGAAATTTTAACACGCATTCAATTTAGACTCTTGAAAGCTCAACTTAATACTCTCAAGCTAGAAATACAGCATTAAAAACAGAATAAGATTTTAAAGAAATGTGTAGAAGTTAACATGCACAACTTTTAACAGGCATTCAGTTTAAACTCATGAAGACAAAGCTATAACCAGAAATGCCTTTAAGTTATGAAAATCATACACAAAATAAAATGTGTTCATTTTTGTCTTTTAGTGAATTTGTAAAGTAAACATTCAAATGGTATATTTTGTTGACATTTATAGTTGGAAAAATGAGCTATGTGACCATTTTATCTTATTATCGTATAAAACTCTGTGAACTTTGTATTTTGTGTGTTTGCTAGAATTCATATATAGAGTGGGGGAAAGAAAGATATAAAATTATATAGAGAGAGAGTTGGGAAAAGAAAAATGTAAATTTATTATCGTGTAGAACATGGGGGATGGAGTCAATTTTTTAATGAGAAAGTGTATAAAACACACAAAATGTGGCCCCAAACAGGATACACACAGCTGTATCAAGGCCCACACCACTCTCACTTGTGAATTTCACAACCTCATGCTAAAAGTGACAGCTCTGACAAATTTCAAAGAGACTGCTTCAGACTAGGCAAAATTTTCCATAGTTAGAAACAAATTCTATCTCTTGTATCCTCTTTACTATGAACCACACACACACGTGTTGACTTTTTTCACACAAACACACATATAACAACATTTCATTGTTTTTCACATATGTACACAAAGAGAATTTATATTTTATTTCAAAATTTTATTAACCTAAACAAAAAGACATTACTTTCCAATCTATGACCAAATGCTTGTATTATTGTTATTATATTAAATTAATGTTCATTTGTTGAAACTACATTGTCTTTTCTACTGAATTTTATTCTTTCATTTAATTATTCTAAACAGACAAATTATAACACAGCCCACAATATTTTATGTTATTGTATCGAATCCCAACACTCTGAATTTTGTCATTTCAAGCTTTTATTGTTCAACTTTCTTCAAATAGACATTTTTTTTAATGTTGAAAGCAAACTTAATAACTGCAAATAAATGTATTTTTAAAATATCTCTTTCACAAACTCTTCATGAAACTAAATGTAAACAGTAAACAAAACAAGGTTGACCAAATGTATCATAGGTGATCTAGTCAAAAATTAAATTAATAGAATATCATTTAATGTGAGTTTTTAAGTGGATCGTGTCAATCTATAGAGTAGATTTTCAATCTGCATTGTTTTTCTATCTCAAAATATATTTCTCAACATGTTTACAGAAATTTGCTAATAAATTAATAAATTCAGGGGAAGTAACTGCTACTGTAAACTGAAGATTAAAAGATATTTTTGTATATTTAAGTTTTTCAAATGTATAAATGTCTGTCAGTAGAGCTTGTGCTCATAAATAAATACACTCCAAACACATTAATCCAGTACCCTTGGGAGCAGGCTACTACTGGACCACAGAAAATGCCAGAGGACAGAAGTCATCCCTAAAATGAGCCCCTATGTTGCTATATTTCACATATATAATTGCTGTGTTATCAAATGTAGATTAAAGCTTAAAATGGACCATCCATTAATGCTTTTAAACAAGTTTTTTTTTTATTGTTTCATGCAACACAAAAGATAAAAAAAGCCTAAGACTAAAAAATAATATATGCTTACTATACTGAATGAGTAAATATATATAAAAAACAAACAAGATCATATTACCAAAACACACTGCTGTTGTCAATTTAAGTGCAGTACTGGATTGGCAACAAGGTCTCATCAATTTACAGTTGAATTGTCTAGAAATAACTGCAGGTTCTATGTAAGCAGTTTCTTTTTTTGCATTTCTTGACATTTCATGAGATGGAAGTGTGTCTCTAGCTATGCAACACTAAAAATTATCAACAAAATACAGGAACATATCTCTCTTGGATTTGGGTATGTCTCTAGCTATGCAACACTAAAAATTATCAACAAAATACAGGAACATATCTCTCTTTGAATTTGGTATGTCTCTAGCTATGCAACACTAAAAATTATCAACAAAATACAGGAACATATCTCTCTGGGATTTGCGTATGTCTCTAGCTACGCAACACTAAAAATTTTCAACAAAATACAGGGACATATCTCTCTTTGATTTGGGTATGTCTCTAGCTACACAACACTAAAAATTATCAACAAAATACAGGGATATATCTCTCTTGGATTTGGGTATGTCTGTAGCTATGCAACACTAAAAATGATCAACAAAATACAGGGATATATCTCTCCTGGATTTGGGTATGTCTCTAGCTACGCAACACTAAAAATTATCAACAAAATACAGAGACACATTTCTCATGGATTTTGGTATGTCTCTGGCTGTGCAACACTAAAAATTATCAACAAAATACAGGGACATATCTCTCTTGGATTTGGGTATGTCTCTAGCTATGCAACATTAAAAGTTATCAACAAAATACAGGGATATATCTCTCTTGGATTTGGGTATGTCTCTGGCTGTGCAACACTAAAAATTATCAACAAAATACAGGACATATCTCTCTTGGAATTTTGTGTGTTCTCTTTCTATGCAACACTTTTCAACAAAATTATTTTTTCATCTTTTTTTTTTTTTTTCCAAGAAAATATATTTTCAAAATTCAAAGATCATTAAAAATTGAATTTTTGTCCATATCAGGATTATGTATCTGTTAAAAGATGGATGCTAAATAGTTGACAGCTCAATAATATGAGTGGATTTTACTCTTCATTTAACCTGATCGTTAATCAGAGGGTCATAAAATCGGTTGAAACGAAGCAGATATGGGCTCTTGAGAAAAATAATCTCAGGGAAGAGGATGGGCTTTCCTTAAATAGGGTAAAAAGAGCCTTGCCTGCTGTGATGTCCTTTGTGGCAGAGTGGTAAAGCATGACAGATCAAACAGTAGTTTTCCTGCTGGCTCAATCCTCTGGGGGACCCATTTTCTGTATTTAAATTCTGTGCAGTGTGCAAACTATAGACATAATAAACACTGTTTAAGAAAATAATAATATATTATCAAGAATAAGATGAGGTTTGAAAATATCACTGAACATGACTGAGGAATTTGGTCTAAGATTAGATGCAGCAGAAAATAGTGTTGAATATTATGAAGATACCTGATCTGAGATGAGACATGGTTGAAAATAGCACTGAATATTACAAAGAGACTTGGTCTGAGAATAAATGAGGATAAAAATATCATTGAATATTAACAAGAAATTCTGTCTAAACCCAAAATATTATTCATTATCAATAAGAAATTCATCTTATAATCTACTCAGAAACATATCCATTTCCAATGACTATTGAATACTGATTACTTTGTACCAAAAGTACAAAACATATCTCATGTCCAAAATGAGTATGTGGTAGGTTGGTCTTTACTAGTCCTACCTTTATCTAGCTAGTCTTATATCCTAGATAATTAAACAGAGAAAAGGTCAACTGAAAAAGACAAACTGTCCTAGACTATCCTAATGTGAACTGGGTTTTTCTGCACAAACTTTTTTGTAAAAAATAAGGAATATTAAAGACAAAAAACATTTTTGTCAAGTTGAGAATTCCTCTTAGCTAAGTTAGTATAGAATCTCATTTCATGTGCAAGTGTGTGTGTGTGTGTGTGTGTGTGTGTTCTTTTTTTAATATGTTTGGGATCACAGGACCTGAATTTTTGTAAATTTCTGAGGAAAAAGAAAATTTTCAATGCAGATTTTTTCAAGACAAGTAGGCAGTTTTTATGATTTGGAAAACTTTCAAAATACAATCTTTCTCACTTCTCATGTTGACCTGTCCTAAACTGAGGTAAATTTAATATAAATCTTTTTAATGTGAAATAAACTGAGCATATCTGTTTACAGACATGTGTAAAGGCTTGAACATAGGTGTAAATACATAGAAAATCATTGTTATAGTATAAAAGGGTATTGAAATTTCATTTGAGAAAATGCAAGGGAAGCGTTGAAAATGCTCTTTGAGAATAAAGAACAGGTTTTGAGAAGTTTGAATAAGTTCTTAAAATCTGTCTTTTATTCTCTCCAGATAATAGATTTTAACATAAAAGTTGAATATGGAACAAAATAAAATATAGTGATGAGGATTTAAGAATTTGTTTTTCAACTACAATTGACTTCCTTAGATTAAAATCATGAAAGTTGAGAACAGAACATAATTGCTGTATATGATATCCTGGATTCAGTTATAACATCAAACATACATACAAAGTTTTAAATACATAATATATAGATATTCATTTCATACAGTCAGAGTCAAAACTTGAGAATAGAATTGTAAATGATTTCAAATGTTAACAAGAATGAGGGATGAATTATTAAAATAAACAATAAACCTTTATTTTTAACCCTAAAAAGGAGCTACCAAATGTTACTTTTTCCAGAATTCTAAAGTGAGCAATAAAATTAATGGCTTATAATTTTGATATTGAGTATTCAAAAGGAAATACAATACCACATGTTGATACATTGTCATGGTTACAATATAATAAAGATCAAAAAGAAAATATGGAATTCCCGGATGAAGAAATATTATACAGGGTTGAAACTGACATATTATCGGTACAAAGATTGGCATCAGAAATTCTACATGATCCGACATTAAGCAAGATTGCTGACAAAACACGAAGAAACAGGGGGAGTGATTGTTCGAAGGCTGAAAAACCTTCTAAAGAAATAAGGCATAACTTAATGATGGCAAACGGTGTTATATGTAATGGTGATGTGATAGAAATTGTAAGAAAAGATATTTTAAAAAGTGTACACGATGACGTACATTATGGGATAAAAGCTACACAGATTAAAACTGGAAATATGGAGGCCAGGTTATTAGTGCGATATAGAAAGATATGTACATAAATGCTCAAAATATGCATAAATAAAGTATTTTCGATAAAGGAGAATACACTCATGGCCTAAAGAAACGGAACCATTGTCTTGTGTTCATATTGACTATGCAAACATTAATGGCATGAGACTATTTCTAATTTTAGTAGACTCCTTTTCTGGAAATCAATTACAATAAAACAAACATTAAAAATTATATTTTCTAGAAATGGGGTCTGTAAAACATTTTGTATTGGACAATGCATCAGAATTTTGTGATGAAGATTTATTTAATTGGTTGAGGTAGATTGGCTACTTCCCTAAGAAAACACCAGATTGCAGAAAGTATGGCGCAAAGAGTAAAAATGGGATTAAAAACATTTTCCCATGTAGAGATATTATAGATGGTTACTTCCCAAGGTTAGTGCTCAGTTATAGGACGATTCCACATACAGATTGTAAAGGCCATCTGCACGAATAAACAAATAAAATCTCTATTAACAATATCTTACTTCACAAATGAAAAGGTGTAGTGTAAGAAAGACAAAGTAGTAAGTCATGAGAGAGATTTTAGTGTTTTACTTCAATTTAATAATATTTTATTTGTGATCTAACTAATTCCATTGGTTAAAAAAGATTCCAATACATTTCTTACGTAACAGTACTGCAATCGACAAAATCTGTAAATAAGTGGTTCACAGAGCCTTGATATTTCTCTGACTCCTGATTGGTCAATTAATCCTAATATCATGTTTTCCACTACATCTACACGGTTAAAATTAATTTACCACCAAAAATCTATGTGTTTCGAGCCTATCTCATGTCATACAACATTACAATACAAGCAACATCTTCAAATCTTTCTCTTTCCTGTTTTCTCAGACCTACACCAATGTAGTTTTGTGGAAAGGTCACATTTGTCCCTTTAAGGGAAAATGCTATGACACTCACACACGTACATACGAACAATGAACATTTCTGAACCCATCTCATTCTCTCTTTGCACAGAAACTTATTCAACTCTTATCAGTGAGCTTTGCGGCATGAAACAATTCACCAAAGAAATTCACGCCGTTCATTTGAAGAAGTTTCTAAGTTGGATTTCCTAACATAATACCAAACTTCAAATTCACTCACTCACCAGCAAACTACACTTCAAACATACGATTTTTATTGAGACAAGAATTCTACTCAAAGAACATAGAATTTGCAAAACAAACATTTCATTCAAAAAGCAACTTTGAACATAACCAAACGCAAACTTGCTTCGAGTCAACTATCTTACAACAAAAAGATTTTTAATGTTTAATGCAGAATTTACTGAAAAGTTATAAGCTTAAAAGTTTACCTTTTAAACACAAAATTCAACTTTTGATATCAACCAACATTTCATTCCCCAATTTCGATTACAAAAAAAATTTCCTAGAAGAGCACAACTTACTTTCTTCAAAGGACTTACTTTACTCATTTGTTGAATTCACTTAATTCCCATAATATTTAAACTTTCAATCTTTTTATATTTCATTAACAAAAACTATATATTCAATATTCAACAGGTAACGGGAGAGAACTCTGACCTTAATCCCCAATATCAAATGTTAAAGATGTAAAATATTAATCTGAACTGATTAATTCATTGAAAATTCATTTACTGACAGGAACACTGAACAAATACTTTATTTGACCTAAAGAACATTCTCATTCTCATGTTGTATATATCTGTTATATAAATATTTTATTCTTGTTTATTTCTAAAAAGGAATATTGTTTGTTTTATATTTTGTCGTTGATGACCTTGTGCCACACCCAAAGTTAAATGTCTGTGGAGAAGTTTATATTCAAGCAGCCAACACAAATAATATATATATATATATATATATATATCCTCTGCAACAAGGTAATTTCATCATGCAAAGGGGACATAACACGGCCATTATATCAAAGAAAGGAAAAAGCCTAATGAGCCATTCTGACCAATTGAGACCCAGAATTAAAGAGGAAGATATCGTGATGGAAGAAGATCTTGGCAGAGAAAGATGAGTTCTTCAGATCAGGATAATGTAATAGAAGATAATAGCAGGAATGACTTAGACACGAAAGAAGATGAAATGAGACCAAG
The DNA here is from genome assembly GCA_903632075.3 of Acanthosepion pharaonis. Classification (NCBI taxonomy): domain Eukaryota; kingdom Metazoa; phylum Mollusca; class Cephalopoda; order Sepiida; family Sepiidae; genus Acanthosepion; species Acanthosepion pharaonis. Next base: position 774,595 of record CAHIKZ030000699.1, on the reverse strand, counting down.
ATCTCCATTAAAAATACAGGGCATAATCCTCAAGGTGGAGAATAGAAAAGAGGTTGTAGAAGAAGTTCAAGAACAATAAATGCCATTAAAACTCTTTCGTTCAGGGAGGTGTAGTGGGATTGACAAACAGGATTGTACCTATTTGCATATGTTGGTTATAAGAGAAATAAAATGTAGAGTAAAAAGTCAGAAAAGAGGAGGTTGGCTACTGACCACGTGTTGTAGGACAACATTTACCCAATGTCAGCTAATTGTCAAATTCATAAAATACATATCTTGAAAATTATGACTGAAAGAGACCATTTTTGGCGTTTCGATTTCAACCTAACTCACTTCTTGGTTCATTACAACACCTGTACCGGACAGTACAACATAAATACAGGTACCTCCCAGGGCTATATCCTTGGACTTAATTTTTTCCTGATTTTCCTGATCAACGTTTCCAATGTCAGCAGTTCTCGTCTTGGTATCTGTCAATCGTCATCTTTGGTCTTTTTGAAGACTGTTCTTTTATTGTCCTTTCTCTTCAATAAAATTTTCTCATTTTCTTTCATTTTCAGTAACCTCCTTAGGTTTTGGTGTTTTTATCGTTTTACTTGGGGTGAAATGATTAAAAAAAAAAAAAATAAGAAAAAAAAAAAAGCTCAATCAAATCGAAATATTTGTTGATTTCCAGTGGAAAAAGAACAACTCTGTTTAAAGTATTCGAAGTTATCTCCCTTAGACGTAACAAGCATCTGTTTTGATTTGTTTTTAATTTTTAAATATCATAGCGTACAATAAAGAAATCAATTGAAGCATTGTTTTAAATTATTACTCAAAAAATCTTTTACATTATATTTTTGAATCGTTGGTTAAATATTTCTTATCTTTTCATCAGGAAAGTATTTCTTCATAATGAAAAAAATAATCTGATATTGCAAACAATTTGCATTTCATATTGGAAACAGTTATCATCTCAATTAGATTGAAAAAAATATTTGTCTGGCTGAAAAATGTCTCACTTATCTTTTAATATATAACCCTTATATTATATTTACTCTTTACAATGAAAAAAAAATGAAGTAAACAAAAATCATTTTGAATTGAATTTTCATCTTAAAATTGTCACTTACAAAATTACTGAGTCTATTTATCAGAAATAGTTTTTTGAAAATAGTTTTATTTTATTTTGCTTAAAAATTGCATGTTCACAATTTATGGAAAACTATTTCAAGAAATTACTTTAGGCTTGTCAGGCTTAAGATAAAGTAAAATAAAAGTTTATTACTGATCCATTAAATTTCTTATAGTGATTTCACAATGCTTAACTCTGACAAAACAGCATCATTTTTCCTTGAATCAAAATTATAACGACTTTATTTTCAGATACCTGGAAATTTGTTATATAGTATGTTGGTATAATATTTGTTGACATGGGAGTTATGTGTTGTTCCTGTGGACTTTAAGTTGGGAATTTAAGAACACAGGTATTTTATACATTTATGCATATATCAATGAGTGCATAACCTAATGATGAGAAAGCCATTTATTATATGCAATAAATATCTCTTCAACTTCCTTGTCAATGCACTCAATTCTGTGGTGAATATTAATCACAATGATCAAACATTATACAGTGGAAATATTAAATCAAAATTCAGATAATGTGTTAACTATGAGCATTTGTTTTCCATCCTCATATACATATAGACCTGCATATATTCATATACACTTTATATAGATATATTTCTTTCAATAAAAGATTATATTAAACATAAAAGAGATCTTTCATAAAATAACACATAATGAATTAGATGTTCATTTTAATAAATCTGAACATAATTTCAATTTAAAAAATGCTGCTTTAATTAAATGAGAAAGTAATTAACTAAAGCAAAGATCTATAGAAAGTGCACTGATTTCTGAGTTTTCTATGGTAAATTTGCATCCAGTCTTTTAAAACATTTCACTTTTCTTAAAAACCCTTCTATTGTCACATATTTAAAAACAATAATAATAATAACAAAAGAGTTAGAAAATTAAATGACTTGTTGCATTGAGGTAAATCAGGTACCATATATATCGTGTATCAGATGCATCTTCCTCTCTCTCTCTCTCTCTCTATATATATATATATATATATATAAAGATACATTTATATACTAGTTAAGTTATATATATTTAGTTGAGTATTTTAATTCTGATGTTAGTTCTATTTAGTTAAGACTTATAACAGGATTAGCCTGACAGATGAATCTAGTAGTGCATGCATATCTCTTAAGGTTTACGAAATATAAACCTGATATAAAATCCCTGTCATCATTGATGCAGCATCAGAAAACCGACTGATAATATATAAAAAAATGTCAACAAATTTTCTGTCTCTAGTTTTATCTAATGTTTTCTTTTGAAAGTGGCAATGGTTAAGAGCTGCTAAAATGTAGCTTTGAAGGTAAATAAATATATATTTTTTAATACATCATTTATAAGGGATTTAAAATCAGCAAATGATTATTTTTAATAACCTTTTACTGTATTTTAGTAATAAAAATGTATAACTGTGAAAAAATGATGTTTGATTAATAAAAAAAAAATAAGTGTTAACATTTTGTGTTGATTCTAATAATAGTGTGTTTAAATTATGTGAGTATGTATGGGAGTTACATTTATACTTACAGACTAATAAAAAATATCACAAAAAAACATTTTCATAAAAACCTGTCATAATTTTTTTATTCAGTCAGTTTTACAAGATTTACATAATTTCTTACAATACCATGTCTTTATTGCTCTGTACCCCAGAGCAATAAAGACATTTTTTTTATCATTTAAAAAGTTGTTTATATACTTAAGAGAATTCAAATATGTTCTCAAAATATTTTTGTTGGCATGTGGAAAATTTTTGCGTCATTGATTTGGCTGGTTTTAGCACGCATTCTCAAAAAAGTCTGCCCATCTCTGGTATAGTTACAATAACTATGTTGAATGACTTCCCATTTAGTTTTCCTAAAAGAACCCTAACTTTCGACAACTGTTACAAGCCTAGAACACATTTTCTTTTGCTTTTACCTAATATTAATCCTATTTCTATTTCATTTCTCTCAGCATACATATATGATTCTGTGGTCATCATTTGTCAAGTACTCATTGTTTATTCATCTAGTCTCTCAGAATGTTGGTATGTAGCTTATCCATTTCCTGTTTGACATGTTTTATCTTCCTGTATTGGTACTGCACCTCAAACTTTTTGTCCAAATTATAATTTTGCCTTTGTTACAAACATTTGCTAAATGACAGTCAGGTAACTTATGTTGCACATGTCTCTAATTACTGGAGGAAGAGACACTTCCAATGTAGTTGGCTCACTTCATGTTATTTTTGCATTGCATATTGGCAGAATTGTTACTGGGAAGGATAGTGGAATGGTTTCCTGTCGCTTTCTATATGGTGATATTTTTCTAGTCATTAAATTTTGGTTGCTGGGTGTTGACACTTTTGAAAACATCTGCAAATTTGGTAGGTCTTATTTTTCTTCCTACTGGATTGAGGGTCACATTGTCATTTTTGAAGGATTTCCAACCTGGATTCTCAAATCCATAGGGAACAATACTTCTCATCATGTCAAGCAAATTAATCAAATTGTTTTGAATATCCTCTTGCTACCAACCCTTGATTTAATGCCTTTCTCATGATGGCCAGATATCAGAGAGGACAGTCTTTGCCTAAGAGGAGATGCTCAGTGCATGTCAGCATTCATGATAAAAAGAGCACTCATTTTAGGGAAAACAGCAGGCCTCTTCTCCATCCAAGTGCATAATTCTCAAGGCTTTCTTATAATCTTCTTCCAGAATTTACTTTTGCTCTCATCTTACGTACATATTTGTCCAAGGAAATGCATCTCAATGCTGAATATTAAGAAATCTTGATACTCAGTATGCTTAGATCACTCTCAGAAAAATGGAAGTAACAGATTTTGCAACACACAATGATAGCTCTTTGACCCCCAAATAAGGTTGGTACATGGAAGTAGAATTACTGTCAGTGGGTAAAGGATGAGGAGTAGATACACACACCTCTGTCCTCCCCCTTAAGGATACATCCATCAAGGTCACAGATTAATATCTTGAACAAATTCTTCTCGAGTTAGTGACCAGGACTGAACCAGATATCAAGAATTTTTCACAACACATATTTACAACTTAAACAATCTAAGGATAGGATAGGTGTGCAGATATTATAAACAGAGATAGAGTACCTGGTCAAGATTGTGGTATCAGTTAATATAATTCCACTTAAGACCATGTTTGCTCTCAACTTATGCAAGAAAGAATCCAACATAAGCATGTCAAAACCAGGTGAAAACTGAGAACCTAAACAAACAGATCTGGACCAGATGAAAATGTTCAATCTTATCCTATTCACTTCTACCATAGATCCAAAGTTTACATACAAGAAGTGAATCCAAGTACAAAGATTTTTTTTGTCCTTCCTCTACGCTTTCATTACAGGAGCTTTTTGTCACTTCTTTTGGTGCTAAAGGTGGTGGAGGAAGAAGTCGGATGAGGAAGGGGAGATGTTGTGCGAGGAGTTGGAGATTTTGGAGTCTGAGTTAATTGGATGTGTGAGAGTAAGGAAACATGCACTATGTGCATTGTCTCTAGATGTAGGCATTATCTTGTTGAAATAGTACTAGTGGTGCTAAAGGTTATAATGGTTGTGGTGGCAGTGTCTCAAGGAATGGCAGGCAACTAGAGGAAGCAGCCACCCATGCTGACTTTTCTTTCTATTGGTTCAATGATTTATTCTTTTTTTTTTTTTTTTTTTTTTAAGAATTAATAATGTTTGATTTTTCCTTCTTAGAACATAGGCTCTAAAATGGACTGAGACTTCATAGATTTGACAATCAAGAGAAGTTGCTTACTTTGTTTTGACATCCATTTATTTGACCAGTGGCTGTTTGTGCTGGAGATAACTCTACCAAACTCTTTTTCTTTGAATCATTTGACATAATGAGAACTTAGACAGAAACAATGACCCCCGCCACTAACACACATATAACAACATTTCATTGTTTCTCACATATGTACACAAAGAGAATTTATATTTTATTTCAAAATTTTATTAACCTAAACAAAAAGACATTACTTTCCAATCTATGACCAATTGCTTGTATTATTGTTATTATATTAAATTAATGTTCATTTGTTGAAACTACATTGTCTTTTCTACTGAATTTTATTCTTTCATTTAATTATTCTAAACAGCCAAATTATGCACAGCCCACAATATTTTATGTTATTGTATCGAATCCCAACACTCTGAATTTTGTCATTCCAAGCTTTTATTGTTCAACTTTCTTCAAATAGACATTTTTTTTAATGTTGAAAGCAAACTTAATAACTGCAAATAAATGTATTTTTAAAATATCTCTTTCACAAACTCTTCATGAAACTAAATGTAAACAGTAAACATAACAAGGTTGATCATAGGTGATCTAGTCAAAAATTAAATTTAATAGAATATCATTTAATGTGAGTTTTTAAGTAGATCGTGTCAATCTATAGAGAAGATTTTCAATCTGCATTGTTTTTCTATCTCAAAATATATTTCTCAACATGTTTACAGAATTTTGTTAATAAATTAATAAATTCAGGGGAAGTAACTGCTACTGTAAACTGAAGATTAAAAGATATTTTTGTATATTTAAGTTTTTCAAATGTATAAATGTCTGTCAGTAGAGCTTGTGCTCATAAATAAATACACTCCAAACACATTAATCCAGTACCCTTGGGAGCAGGCTGCTACTGGACCACAGAAAATCATCCCTAAAATGAGCTCTACGTGAATAGTCTTGCTATATTTCACATATATAATTGCTGTTTTTTCAAAAGTAGATTAAAGCTTAAAATGTACTATCCATTAACGCTTTTAAACAAGGTTTTTTTTTTATTGTTTCATGAAATACAAACGATAAAACAAAAGCTTAAGACTAAAAAATAATATATGCTAACTATCCTGAATGAGTAAATATATATATAAAATGAACAAGATCATTTTTACCAAAACACACTGCTGTTGTCAATTTAAGTGCAGTACTGGATTGGCAACAAGGTCTCAACAATTTACAGTTGAATTGTCTAGAAATAACTGCAAGTTCTAAAAAAACAAAATACAGTTTCTTTTTTTTGCATTTCTTGACATTTCATGAGATGGAAGTGTGTCTCTAGCTACGCAAAACTAAAAATTATCAACAAAATACAGAGACATATCTCTCTTGGATTTGGGTATGTCTCTAGCTATGCAACACTAAAAATTATCAACAAAATACAGGGACATATCTCTCTTTCTTCTATTTTTTTTTGCAAGAAAATATATTTTCAAAATACAAAGATCATTAAAAAATGAATTTTTGTCCATATCTGGATTATGTATCTGTTAAAAGACGGATGCTAAATAGTTAACAGCTCAACAATATGAGTGGATTTTACTCTTCATTTAACCTGATCATTAATCAGAGGGTCATAAAACAGGTTGAAACGAAGCAGATATGGGCTCTTGGGAAAAATAATCTCAGGGAAGGGGATGGGCTTTCCTTAAATAGGGTAAAAACAGCCTTGCTTGCTGTGAAGTCCTTTGTGGCAGAGTGGTAAAGCATGACAGATCAAACAGTAGTTTTCCTACTGGTTCAATCCCTTCTGGGGGGACCCATTTTCTCTATTTAAATTTCTCAAGTGCAGTGTGCAAACCTATAGACATAATAAACACTGTTTCAGAAAATAATAATATATTATCAAGAATAAGATGAGGTTTGAAAATATCCCTGAACATGACTGAGAAATTTGGTCTAAGATTAGATGCAGCAGAAAATAGTCTGGAATATTATGAAGATACCTGATCTGAGATGAGACATGGTTGAAAATAGCACTGAATATTACAAAGAGACGTGGTCTGAGAATAAATGAGGATAAAAATATCATTGAATATTAACAAGAAATTCTGTCTAAACCCAAAATATTATTCAATATTAATAAGAAATTCATCTTATAATCTACACAGAAACATATCCATTTCCAATGACTATTGAATAATGATTACTTTGTATCAAAAGTACAAAACATGACACAAGGCCAAAATGAGTATGTGGTAGGTTGGTCTTTACTAGTCCTATCTTTACCTAGCTAGTCTTATATCCTAGATAATTAAACAGAGAAAAGGTCAACTGAAAAAGACAAACTGTCGTAGACTATCCTAATGTGAACTGGGTTTTTTCTGCACAAATGTTTTGTAAAAAATAAGGAATATTAAAGACAAAAAACATTTTTGTCAAGTTGAGAATCCTCTTAGCTAAGTTAGTATAGAATCTCATTTCATGTGCAAGTGTGTGTGTGTGTCTTATTTTTTTAATATGTTTGGGATCACAGGATCTGAATTTCTTGTAAATTTCTGAGGAAAAAGTTAAAATTTTCAATGCAGATTTTTCAAGACAAGTAGACAGTTCTTTATGATTTGGAAAACTTTCAAAATACAATCTTCTCACTTCTCATGTTGACCTGTCCTAAACTGAGGTAAATTTAATATAAATCTTTAATGTGAAACAAACTGAGCATATCTGTTTACAGACACGTGTAAAGGCTTGAACATAAGCACTTTCATAGGTGTAAATACATAGAAAACTATTGTTATAGTATAAAAGGATATTGAAATTTCATTTGAGAAAAATGCAAGAAAGCATTGAAATGCTCTTGAGAATAAAAAACAGGTTTTGAGAAGTTTGAATAAGTTCTTAAAATCTGTCTTTTATTCTCTCCAGATAATAGATTTTAACATAAAAGTTGAATATGGAACAAAATAAAATACAGTGATGAGGATTTATGAATTTGTTTTTCAACTACAATTGACTTCCTTCGATTAAAATCATGAGAGTTGAGAACAGAACATAATTGCTGTATAGGATATCCTGGATTCAGTTATAAATTCAAACATACATACAAAGTTAACAAAAATGACTGCTGAATTATTTAAACAGACTTCAAGGATGTAGCAGTGAGTCAGATATAAAATTTTAATTTCAAGTACTGAATGTGACATCAGAAATACGGAAATATCCTCTTTCAACTAAACTTGCATAATATTGTTATTGTTATATTGAAAACAGATTTTACAACTTCCATTTAATAACATACACTGACCAGAATAACTGAGAGAATGTTTTTGATGACAAAAGTGACAAAAGGAAAAATTCAACTTGAATTTTTATTTATGTTTCTTTTATTTCTGAAAGTCCAGGCTGAAATTCGTAAGTTAACCTTTTTTCTTTCTATTCTCTTGTTTATGTTATCAGAGTGGAAATGAGAATGAAATTTTATGACAGTTCTTTTGTTTTCTTTACTATTGATTTTTTTATTTCATATTCAATTCTTTTATATTTTATGCTAGTCTCCTAACACTTTTGATATTAAAACTTGAATTTTGTTTCAACCTGTTAAATGATTGGCATTAACCTTGGTTCAGTCTTGTAAAGATTTAGCTTAAACATTGTTTCACTCACGTAAAGGATTGTCTTGTTCCTTGTTTCAGTCACATAAAGGTCTGTGTTGAACCTTGTTTCTGTCATATAAAGGTTTGTCTTGAACCTTGTTTCAGTCACATAAAGGTTTGTCTTGAACCTTGTTTCAGTCACATAAAGGTTTGTCTTGAACCTTGTTTCAGTCACATAAAGGCTTGTCTTGAACCTTATTTCAGCCACATAAAGGCTTGTCTTGAACCTTGTTTCAGCCATATAAAGGCTTGTCTTAAAACTTGTTTCAGTCTCAGAAGCAAAAGTTTCAAATGTGTTACAGGATTCATTGAAAAACACTTTTCTATATTAATGATCATTCATAATAAAAAAATATCTGCTTTCATTTGAATAGAAATTACTCTGTTTTTCAAATTTGTCTTCTTTATGTTTGATATGTTTTTCTTTGCTAAAAATATTTTTCACACAAAATAGTTTCATTCAATTTATATGTTTTGTTCCCTGGAAAGACACAACCAAATTTACCTTCCCCTGTTAAATGAAGAAATTCTAGTTTTCATTGTTGGTATTTCTTCAAAATTCTCTTGGCTTAAGACTTTGTTTTTCATCAGTTTTTCATTAAAACTAATCAATAATCAGAGGGTCATAAAAAATTACTATTATAGATATTGAAATATATTTCTTTTTTGTTGTTATTATTCAAGGAGGATAATGAAAAGAGAATGTTTCAAGTCAAACATTAGATTTCATTTCTAAATCATTTCTACTCCATATAAGAAAATTAAGAAGCATTCATTTTGTTCTGATGTGACAAATAGATGGAAATACCAATTAAGAATAATTGATTTGTTTATTATAGCCAATAAGTTCAATCTATTATAAAGTATGCACCTAATACTGGTGTGGTAAATGTTAGCTTGGATGAAAAGCCACAAAAAATTTCACCACATATCCAGGTTGATAGTCACTGCTTTCTCACCAAATGTATAAATTTTTGTACCATTTGTAACTTGAAGTTTGTAAAGTCCTGAATTTGAATTTTGTTTTTGGTCCGGTGGTAAAACACTCACTTCAGCACAGATATCTATTAAAAAATTACATCTACGATTTCTATCCAGGATATAAATCACACTTTTGTGAGAGTCCAGCAACAGTTGATGTCTCTACTGGCTGGAATTTAAGTTTACAAGCGCCATGTTTGCAAATGTACAAGGTTTCAAACAGCATCTTGTCTCTGTATCAAATTGACAATGGTAGTAGCAAATGTCAAATTTCTGTCCTCCTTCTATCATTGCTAAAACTCCTGCTGTTACTCCTTCATCTGTGCTTAGGCTTGCTCATTTCACTAGGAGTTCATTATTGTAGGTTCAAAAGGGAGTGCATCTATTTAGCTAAACTTGCAACCTTAGCTTGCAGTTGATCAAATTGCTTGTTTTCTTGTTGGTTCATAAGTTCATAGGTTGTGGTGTCAATTTATTTACCTCTCTGTCTCTGAAACCCATGTGGATCCCGTCAGTAGACTCTTCAGGTTTCTCCTGTTCTGTTTCCTTATCCATGGGTGCTAAAATTTGTCTTATTGTGTTGAATAATTTGTCCAACCATAATCTCTTTAGAATATTTTCTACAATAATATTGGGTCCTAACAGAGTCTTCATATGTTTTCAAGAACTGAGGAGGAGTTCAGTCACCTAGCACTACTTGGGCAAATAAGTCATGTAACAATGTCTCATTTGAAATTCCAATTTGTTTAATAATGATCATTTTCAATTTACTGTAGGGTTTTTCTTCTGGTATTGTCTTGAGTAATTTTTTGACCTCTTCTACAACATCTGCTGGTAGTTTTCCCACTAAATAGCAGTACAATGCTCTTTATGAAAAAAAAAGTTCTTTATGTTGAATATGGCCTACAATTTTATAAACCATGACTATGTTTTTGGGGATATATGCAGGTAAATTTAAAGTGGCCATTGTCAAAGAAACTTCCAGACTATTTGTGCTTTGTTCCATGTTTAATTAAGGTACGTATATTTGTGTGAGCTGACTGTCACCTTTGATGTTTTCACAAGGTAATCATGTCAAGGTCACTATTTCTAGGGATCTTTTAATTAAGGGTTTTGTTAAAGGTCAAAATTCATAGTGTCAGAATTCAATACAATAACATAAAATATTGTTGCAGGACTGCTCGTAATTTGGCTGTTTAGAATAATCCCAGGACTTTCATTGAAAGAATAAAATCCACTAGGAAAAAACAAAATAGTATTAACAAATACCATTAATTTTATAAAACAAAAACAATACAAGAAGTTGGTTCAATGTATTGAATCAGTAATGTCTTATTTTTGGTATTAAGTTCTTGGATAGAATATAATGTGTAGATGGGTTTTAATGTTTATGTAGCGACTGTTATCTGAAAATGCTATTCATGTTTAAAATGAGCTTATAATTAGGATAATAATTATTTATATTCTGTGAAATCTATTGCATATTTTATGACATATTTTAGTGGACACATCAAATTAATTCAAATTTATCATAGCTTTTAGACCAAGAGCATAATGCTAACGGCTTTCCTGAGATGGAACAAATAAACTATTTTTTTTTAGTCATTTATTCTCAATTGAAAATTGACTTCATCCACCTCAGAAGTTTGAAAGTTGGCATCCTTTGCCACGCCAGAAAATTTACTTCTCCAATGACAGAATTTTGCGATCCTCCAGATTCTTTTTCATCAAATTCACCCTTGCATGGCCATTGATCGGAAAGTTTATTTTAGCTCTTCATATTATTACAGATTATTTTGCCCCTTCTTTGAATTTTTAGTCTCATAGTTTGTTCTTGATAGGCTCCAGAGGCGGATATACAATAATAATTGGCCCTGATCTTGCATCTCGTCTACAGACAAAAATTTCTCACAGACTGGAAGAGCTAATTTATGCCTGCCTGTAGATTGCCTCTCTCTGCCTGTTTTACAAATACTTTCAGATGGTGGACATTGACTTGAGGCAAGGAGCTGCATTCACTGGTTCCCAGACTTCATGAGTTTAAGTGCCCGACATGAGGCTGGCATCCCACTCTCACCACTTCACTGTTGAAACTCCTAAATGTAGCTGTCTAGATGTGGTCCAGTAGATATCTTCATGTCTGCACCTCTCGTCTATGGAACTCCCTTCCCTATTCTAGTTTCCCTGTTTTCCCACCGATGAGAGCTATCTTAATCTCCAGCTATTCAAATGTAATGTCAATCGACATCTCCAGTTGCCTTGATCTATCCAATACCCTTCTCCTCATCCTTTCTTCTTAGATCAGGCTCCTATCTGATCTTTGCTCCAAATTTTCTGTAACCCCTTTTGACGTCCTACTGGCTTCCTAAGTCAACAAACTTGTTTGGGGAAAACATATTCTTGTTAAAAAAAAAAATTTAACATAGCTTTTAGACATAGAGCATGATGCTTGATGACTGGTTTCAGGAGATTGATACCAGACTTGAATTAAACTATTTTTGTTTTATTCATTTATTCTCAATGGAAAATTGACAAACCAGCATTGTTCTGCCTAATTGTTATTCATTTTTTTTTAAGATAGTTCTACATAATCATCAGATCCTCTTCATAGATGTAGTTTGAGTTTGTCATTGTTTTATCTTTGACATATTTTGCTTTTTATTAACTCTTCTTCCTTGTCATATATACTGAATTTTTGTTTATTTACCATTCAGATTTGGCAATATTTACTATTGTCTTTTTTCTATTTTTAATAAATTTTATGACAGATTATTTTGTTCTCATTTTAGTTTGACAATTACAAAAGGGAATTTATCTTTTAGTCTCAGTTACCTTTTCTCAAATATGTTACTTCCGAAATTTTTATTCTTCATTGGGCCATTGATGGAATGTTTACCATAATTTAGTCTTTTCTTTTATCAATGATTATTACAGATTATTTTGCTCATTTCTTACTTTGAATCTTTTTGTTTTTTATAGTTTGTTTAAAAATCACTGATATTTTTTAAATTTTCAGATTTTTTATTTACCCTTATACTGAAAATAAATGTCAAGGAAAATGGCAATGATAATAGTAATTCATCAAAACACTTTATTCTCAAACCAAATATTTTCACAATACAAATTATTTCAATAAAAAATACCTGGCCCTTGGCCAAACCAACTAAAATTTCAATATATAACACTTTGGAAGAGCTAATTTTAAGTGTCTTTTTCGCCTCTAGTATCAGAAGTCCCCCCACCGACTTCCATTTCCAAAAACTCTACAAAATTAAATACAAAACCAGGAGAATTTAAATTGAACCTCCTATTCCCCTCAAAAAGGAAAAGGAACTCATATCCAAATGCAGGCACAAACCATTTACCATTAAAATATAGAAGAACTACTTATAGGGACAAATGTTGCAACAGAACGAGAAAACCCAAAAATAAAATTAGGCCTCTCTCAATCTGGAATATTGGGGAGGTCTTTTCAATACCATTAAATTCCAGGCGGGTGGTGTTTTCAATAATTAACTGGCGTAACATTGCCTTCTTCTTTTACTGCTAAAAGTGGCAAAATGTTCTTGGGTCTGGCAGATGAAAGAGAAAGCTCAAAAGAAAAAAATTTTGAACTTAAATATTTTATTCAACATAATTTTGAAGGGTATATTTTCTAAAAAGGAACTCAAACCAGTGGAGTTGCTATTCCACCCCATTGAAAAATGAGCAAAGTTATGTGACACGAAAGGAACAATGTCCCTTTCGTCTAAACAAAGAGTTATTCTTCAATGTTTCAGTGAAACTCTGTAAAAAAGAAGTCCTTCAAATCTCTTTTTTCTTATCTAACATTCCCAAGCCCTAGTTTTAGAAACAATCAAAATTGTCTTTCCTCTCTTTTCAGGTATCTGATCTCAAAGGTCAAATACAATAAGCTGGTTTTGAAATACAATTCTCCTAAAAAATAATGGTCTGCTAGTCTATTATTTAGCATTTGGATGATATACAGTTCAACAGGATTATTATTATGGTTTTATTTACAAGAATACGGATTTAATTTCTGGATTTGTACTTTTTCATTTCTTTCTGGGTCCTAACCATCCAGAAAGACCTAAGTTCAAATATGAAAACGTTGGTATCATGACATTTTCTACCAAGGGTTCATTTAGAACATGCAAAATTTAAAAAAAGGACAAAAAAAAAAAAAAAGAAAACTACATATTTTTACATAGATAAAAGGCCTTTGTAAGGTGTGTTCTGTTCGCGAGTTGTGAGAAGAAATTTTTCTCGACATGTATGTCTTTAAGGCATGGGCTATCAGGAATCTCTTCAATGTGTCTATTTTTTCTCTCCTTTTCAAAAAAACTCTTTCCAATCAATCTGAGGGCTCCATCTACAACTGGATTGTTGATGTCCTCATATTCCGTGTTTTTCACATTATTCCCAAATTTGATTTATATTGTATTTTTTTATAGCTTTTTATAATTATCTTCAAAAAATTATTGGTAATCTGTATACATTTTCAGTCTATGGGACTGCCATATCAAAAGGAGGCAAAAAATTATTATTTTATTATTCTTCTTCTTTTCTTTTTTTAGGATCTAAAAATCCTCAGACCATCAACAAATGGTGGAAAAATTTACTTTAGGTTTAAAAATTAATCCTTGCTTTTGATTTCAAATTTCAGATTAAAAAATGTTGATTTTGAAAATACGTTTTAAATTTACATTAAATCCTTTGATAATTAGACTGAAACAGTCTGGCAGCAAAATTAGGCCAAAAAAAAAGTCTTTGTCTTTTTTTTTTTTAGTCTAAAAAAACCTTAATAAGTTTCAATGACTGAAGTACTAGATATTAACCTTTGGCTGTGAATAAAAACCAAGTGTCCTGTTGGGCTGGGTTGATATGTCCAAAATATGGTACATGTTTTCTTTCAAAACTTTTAAACCTTCTACATTGGAATATCTGTGATGATGGAAAAATGCCTATAAAATCACTATGTTTCAGAGTCACATTTGTGTTCAAATTGTTTATCCCAATAGCTAATTGACAAATGTCTCTTTCCCAGAAATTGAAATTCATAATGTCTGCTCAGACATAGTTGTCTTATAAACAACAAATACAAAAACATTGAACCTCTACGGGAACTCATAAAACCACAAACATTGCCTTAAAATATAGAAGAACCACTTATAGGGACAAATGTTGCATACTCTCTCATGTGGGAGGAGTCTTGACTTGGGCGATGGTGTTTAACATTGCCTTCTTCTTTTTAGCTAAGGGCAAAATGTTCTTGTGTCTGGTGATGAAAGAGATCAACAAAAAGTATTTTTTTGAACTTAAATATTTTATTCAACATAATGAAGTGTATATTTTTTAACTAGCCAGAGCAAGTTATTATTATTCTTCAATGTGTGAAACTTAACTCCTTGAAATCTCTTTCTCTAACATTTCCAAATAGTTTTAGCCATGGAGATCTGTGTGTGTGTGTGTGAAGTCAGAGTATAATATTCTCTAAAAAATAATGATCTGCTATCTATTATTTAACACAAGTGGTTTAACAGGATTATTATATGGTTTTATTTCCTTTGATTTCTGGTTTATATATATATATCTGGGTCCTAACCAGAGACCTAAGTTCAGAAATTCATGATTTTACTAAGACAATTTAAACAAAAAAAAATATGATATATTTTACATAGATAAAGGCCTTTGTAAGGTGTGTTCTGTAGTTGTGAGAAGAAATATTTGTATTTCTTTTATTTATATGGGCTATCATAATCTCTTCAATGTGTCTATTAGAATAATCAATCTGAGGGCTCCATCTACAACTGGATTGTTGATGTCCTATATGCCACATTATTGAAATTTTGATTTCCTTGTATTTTGATAGTCTTCAAATACATTGCAGTCTGCTGGGACTGTATAGTAAGGAGGCATTTTTTATTATTCTTCTTCTTATCTTTTTTTAATCTATGTCCAGCATTATGTATTTATTAAGTTCTGTTTTGCAAAATTAGAAAAAATCTGTTTTGAAAATTTAAATTCTATTCCTTTGACTGAAACAGTCATTAATATAAAAAACATATAGAATAGAGAGCAGTTAAGTTTATATATGAAAATGTGGGTACATGTTAACTTAAAACTTTTATACCTTCTTGAAAAGATTTCTCATGATAAAATAATAGATAAAAAAATCACTATGTTTCATAGAGTCACATTTGTTGTTCAATTGTTATCCCAACTTAAAATTGTAACTAATGTCTGCTCAGACATAGTTGCAGATAAACAACCGGCGTTCTACGGGTGTTAAAAAACACAAATTATTTTTTTTAAAATTTTAGAAAAAAATCTTTATTTTTAACTTAACGTTTATATTATATTAATATAGTCCATTCAGGCCGTAAATATTATTTAATACTGTTTATCATAAACAGAGCATTTGTCATAAATATATTGTATCTATAAAATAACAACGTTAAACATAAAAATATATTTCTTTAATAAATAAATATATATATATATATATATATTTATATATAGAATATATATTATGTATACATTTGTTTACATTCGATATATATATATATTTATAGTTATGATATTTATATAAGATTCACATCATATTTTAGTATATATATTATATATTATATATTTATAATATATAAATTCGACCTTGTCTATATATTGGTTCTTTGTATATCATTATATAAAGGCATATATCAGCGTATATATATATCCGTTTATAGGATGCATATATATTCGAATATATCAAAGAACATGCAAATATTTTATATATAACATATCTATATATTCAGGCCGGTAAATACATATATGTTTATATATAAATAGAGCATTTGCTTAAATACTTGTATCTATAAAATATCAACGTTAAACATATAAATATAATATATATATATATATATATATATATATATATATACACACACACATATACACACACCTCAATTGCAGTATATCTATATGTATATGTATGTAAAATATTGCTGGCTGGTTTGTATAGGTTTATTAATGTGTTTATGCTTGAATTTGGACAAGTCTGATGATTCATATATTTGTGAGTTTGTGTGATTGCTTGTATATACATATGTCTGACGTAATTTTCTTTTTCTTTTTTTATATGTATGTTTTTATTATTTGTGTTTTTCATTCCTCTATTTTCTGTTTGAATATACTTCCCTGTATTTGCGTTCTCATATATTTACCCAACTCTACTTATACATATATGTTTGTGTATTATTATGTGAATGTATTTGTCCTGTCCTTTGAAAATTTTCTTCCCTCTTTACATCCTTATTTGAATTCTATGTATCAAATTCAAATATGTGTAGCGATCAGAGATACTTTTTTTTATCAGCGTCAAGCTTAAATGATAAATTGACACTTTGTTAAGAACAATAAAATATATATTTTCTCCTAGTTTCATTTCTAAATAATTGTTGTGATGATATAACCCAACTTCCCCATTCACGATAATGGACGGACTGGTTGCCGATTAAGTACGACCACAGCGGACAGTCGAAAGGTCTTCGTTTGTTAACACCTATTGAGGTTAGCATACTCCCGACTCTGTCTCTGTATTTGACACACCTACATCCGATTATAAACCTATTATTGAAAACCAACTCTCGGGTTACTTTTGTTTATTATATCTTGCACGAGATATAACAGCTGGTGACGAGGATTGTGCAACGTACTTAAAATATATATATAAAAATATATATATATATATATATATATATATTTAGGATTTCAAAAGCGGAGTCACAAGTCAAAAGGAAACTTTTTGAAAAATAAGAAAATCTTTACTGTTAAATTGTGATTTGAAAAATATATATTGAACCGCGACTCAAATGCGAGCCGGTCTAATAATTGATTATTCAAGTAAAAATTACGGGTTGTAAAAATATTACGGCTGTAAATTGTCTGTTAACCGTCTAAGAAAAAAAAAAAAAAAAAAAATTTTTTTGTCAAATTCTAAATAAAATCAGGATGGAGCAATTACTCGAAATGACTAAAATGCTGTGTACAAGCTTGCAACAGCAACAACAACAGCATCAAGAGTTACAACAACAAACAACAACAGCACCAAGACTTACAACAACAAATACTGCAACAGCAAAAAGTCTCGAAAAATTCTGAAACAGGTGACTGGAGAAAGAAAAAATGCTGTTTTTTCTGCCGAAGGAATAGCAAATTCATTATCCGAATTTATATATGAACCTGATTCGGGCATTACATTTCAAGCATACTTTAAACGTTTCAAAACTATATTTACCAAGAGATGTCAACATTGGTCGGATGAGGAACGAGTAACATTATTAGTCCAGAAACTAGGGACAAGCGAGAATACGAAGTACTCAAACTTGATATTGCCCAGAAAGCCAGAAGAAGTTTCGTTTGAAGAAACAATAAGTATTCTGTCAAAAATATTTGACGAAAGGAATAGTCTGTTCCACGCGCGATACAGATGCCTAAACATCATTAAAGCAGATAACAAGGATTTTCTGACATACGCGGGAACAGTGAACTCTATGGTTGAACAATTCAAGTTAGAAGAAATTCCCAAAGATGTATTCAAGTGCCTAATTTTTCTTCAAGGACTAACCGATCCTAAATATAAAGAAATTAGGTCGAGAATATTAATAATGGTCGAGCAAGACTCGAAAATAACATTACAAAGGGTGACCGAAGAATGCCAACGTCTCATAAACGTAAAAAGGGATAATACACAAATTGAGGAAAAAAGTGTTGCTAATGTTCGACACGTGAAAACTCAAAAAACTCCAAAAGCCAAAAAGATAGAAAAATGTGAGACGCGTGGAAAAAATAACCATACCAAAAACACGTGTTGGTACAAAAATAAATTCTGCCAATCGTGCGGAAATAAAAATCATACCAAAGACGTGTGTTGGTACAAAAATAAATTCTGTCAATCGTGTGGAAATAAAGGGCATAAATATTCGGTTTGCCGCAAGAAAAAGAAATTACAAGATGTAAGTCTGGTATTATCAGAAAAAGAAATTCAGAACGGTAAAAATAGAAAGTACGTAGATGTACGTATAAATAATCATACAATTACTTTCCTATTGGATTCTGGTTCAGACATAAGCATCATTGATGAACAAACATGGGAAAATATTGGAAGACCCAAATTATCTGAAACCAAAAAACCGCTAGAGGGGTTTCAGGAAAGAAATTGAACTTTAAGGGAGAATTAAAGTGCGATATTTCGTTATGTGGCAAGACTGCAAAAACGAAAGTGTATGTAACCCAAGGGATTAATTCATGTCTTTTTGGAGTAGACTGGATAGTACTTTTTGATTTGTTTGAACTCCCGATTAACTCATTTTGCAACGTAATAAACAGTGCAGAAAAACAAAAAAGTATTAAAAATGAAAAATTCATGAATGAATTAAAAGAAGAATATCCCAGAGTTTTTTTTCTGAGGGATTGGGTTTATATACTAAGACGGAAGTCAAATTTGAACTCAAGGAAAATGTGAAACCAATTTTTAAACCTAAGAGAAACGTTCCTTTTTCCTCCTTAGACACAATTAATAAGGAATTGGAAAGGCTTGAAAAAATGGGAGTGATATCTAAGGTTGACCATGCGGATTGGGCCTCGCCCACAGTTTGTTAAGAAGAAAAACGGAAAAATAATAGTGTGCGCAGATTTTTCAACAGGGTTAAATGATTGCCTTAAAAATCACAGTTATCCACTACCTTCACCAGAAGATATTTTTTCAAAGGTGAATGGTGGTAAGATTTTTTCAAAAATCGACCTGTCTGACGCATACTTGCAGATTAAAGTGAGTGACGAATGCTCAAAATATTTGTGTATAAATACACATAAAGGTATTTATAAGCTAAATAGGCTTCCTTTCGGCTTAAAGGTCGCCCCAGCTTTGTTCCAACAGGTGATGGACACTATGCTGGCAGGCCTTGAGTTTGGTACCGCCTATTTAGATGACATTCTAGTCAAAAGTAAGAATGTTCACGAACATAAAACGCACATCAGAGCGATATTCAAAAGACTAGAAGATTTTGGTTTTAAATTAAGCCACGAGAAGTGTAAATTCTTCATGGAAAGAATTACATACCTCGGACAGGTGATAGACAGTGAAGGCAGGAAACCGGACCCACAGAGAGCCGATGCAATTAAGAACATGCCTGCACCCGACACAGTTGCGAAACTACAATCGTTTCTGGGGTTGGCACAATATTATGCAATCTACATACCTAAAATGTAGGATTTAAGAGCCCCCCTTAACGAATTGTTGAAAAAAGACAAGAAATGGTTTTGGTCAAAAGATTGCGAGACGGCTTTTCAGAAAATAAAAAAAAATGCCTACTCTCAGATCTCGCCTTAGCACATTATGATCCTGAGAAAGAGATCATTCTGGCAACTGACGCAAGTTTGTACGGAGTGGGTGCTGCACTGCTACACAAATATGAAGATGGCACTACTAAACCGATCGCGCACGCGTCGAGGACTCTTCTTCCGGCTGAAAAAAATTATAGCCAGATCGAGAAAGAGGCTTTGTCGATTGTGTTCGGGGTTAAAAAATACCATCGCTTTTTACATGGTAGATCATTTGTACTTCAAACGGACCATAAACCATTACTTATAATATTTGGAGGTAAAAAAGGCATTCCTACGCATGCAGCTAATCGCTTACAGCGATGGGGTGTAACCCTGCTTAATTACCATTTTAGGATGGAATACATCAAATCTAAAGAACATGGGCATACGGATGGATTGTCAAGGCTGATTCCCAAAAATGAAGAAATTTTAGAAGAGATGGTGATAGCAGCATTAACTGAGGAAAAAGAAATATCAGGTCTCTTGTTGAATACAATCAGGGAATTGCCGGTAACTTTGGACCAAATAAAAAAAGAAGTGGAAAAAGATCACTATATTGTGAAATTAAGGAACCAGACAAGAGGGAACAAAAGACAGAAAAAGGGAACTCAGATTTCACCTTTTTCAATTTGCGACAACACATTGATGTACGCAGATAGAATTGTTATACCTCAATCTCTACGTACAGATATGCTGAAAGAATTTCATACCGGTCATCCTGGAATGTCTCGGATGAAATCACTCATGCGTGGTTACGTATACTGGCCAGGAATGGACAAGGATATTGAAGGTTTTGTAAGACTATGTAGAGGTTGTCAATTGGCTGCAAGGGCACCTCCGGTCAAAATGAATCCTTGGCCGAAAACGGATTTGCCGTGGGCACGTCTACATATAGACTATGCTGGACCAATTAATGGGTACTATTATTTGATATTGGTGGACTCTTTATCGAAATGGCCTGAGGTAGTCAAGTGCAAGCATCCTACATCTAGGAACACCATCAGTGCATTGGATGAAATTTTCAGTCGTTTCGGGGTTCCCAGGACATTGGTTAGCGACAATAGTACAGCGTTCACAAGTATGGAGTTTAAGGATTTCTGTACTGCCTTAGACATTGAACACATAACTACACCAGTGTGTCATCCCAGGTTGAACGGTTAAGCCGAGAAATTTGTTGACACTTTTAAACGTGCTTTATGTAAAAATAAAGGTATGGACACAGAAGAAAGAACTATTCAGAAGTTCTTAGCAATCTATAGGGTAACTCCTAATGAGAACAACGATGCGAAAATGTCACCGGCGGAAATTATGTTCGCAAGGAAAATTAGATCAATTTTCGATAGATTGTTACCCTATCAAAACAAAAAAGTTGCTAAGAAAGAGGAAAAAGTCAACATAAAAAAATACACTTCAGGAGACAAAGTTTTTTAAAAAATTTTAAAAGTGGAAAAAGCTATTGGATGGATGGCATAATCCAGAAAAGGATTGGTAAAGTGGTCTACACGATTAAAAGTAAAAAAATTACGTGTAAAAGACACATCAATCAGATTAGACCACGATATGGTGAAGAAAGTGAAAAAAGCGAAGAAGAAATTCCGATGGAAGTGTTATGCGATGCTTTTAACATGACACTACCCAAGAGTGTATATGAACCTGTATCTTATGGACCAGCCTTACAGGCGGAAAAGCGGAAATTATCTTCGCCAAAAAAGGATCTAATTGTGACGACTAAAAGAAGGAGCACACGGGAAAGAAAACCAGTGGAGCGTTTTAGCCTGGATCCAAAAAGAAGACGACATTAGAAGCAGAAATTTTCAAAAGGGAGAATTTCAGCTTCTGGGGGAGGTGTTATGATGATATAACCCAACTTCCCCATTCACGATAATGGACGGACTGGTTGCCGATTAAGTACGACCACAGCGGACAGTCGAAAGGTCTTCATTTGTTAACACCTATTGTCTCTGTCTATGTATTTGACACACCTACATCCGATTATAAACCTATTATTGAAAACCAACACTTGGGTTACTTTGTTTATTATATCTTGCACGAGATATAACAATAATAATAATGGTTAACTTTAGAATCTGAAATTTGAAATTTTTAATTATAAATTTAACTGTTAACTTAAAATTCAATTTTATATTGATTTTAATTTAATCTAATCTTAACTTTAATGCACTAATAGACTGTACTTATACTAGAGTATGTTATGTTATTTTAAATTACCATATACTTGTATTCTGATTGGTCATCATAGGTTACGTAACAAAGTTTCCCCTACTGATGTACTTTGGTTGACTTTTGAACTCTTAAAATCGTTATTTTCCATTCAACATTATCATTTGATAAGACACCTGTGTTGAAACAAAATTGCAACGTATAACATGCATATTTAATAAATTTGAATAAATATTATTAGCTCTACTTGGTATTGAGCACTCTATTAAAATAGTGTTTTTGGTTATTGGAATTTTATTCCATGTATACCAACCCTGTACTTAAAAATTCATATTACATATATATATATATATATATATATATATATATATATATATATATATATATATATATATATATATATATATATATTATATGTATATTATATATACAGTGGGCTATTAAAAGGTTTTAGATAAGAAATTTAATGAAGAGGGCCATTGTCGTATGAAACAACGTTCAGGAAGACCAAGCATTGTGTCAGAGCGAACGAAAAGGACACTGAATAGGGAAGTCATCAGAAACCGTCGTCAGAGCATCAAAGATGTTACCAACAGCATGGAAATGTCGCCATATGTGGTGAGAAAGACTGTGAAAGAGCTAGGCTATCAAAGAAGAGTTACAAGAAAGAAACCCTTGATTTCAAAGGTTAACAGGAACCTTCAAATTCGAAAGCATAGATTATGAATTTTGGCAGTTTGTAATTTGGTCAGATGAAAGTAAATACTTCCAATATTCTAATTTGAGATTGGTTTATGTTTGGAGAAATCAGAATGAGATTTGGAACACTGAATGTCTACAGGCGACTGTGAAACATGGAGGAATTGGAGTAATGGTGTGGGCACTGTCTGGTTTGGAGGGAAATCTGAGCCGATTCTTGTTGATGAGTGATTGAATAGTCAAAAATACTGTCAAATGTTAGAGAAAGGACTTCTCCCACTATTTGAAACCAATAAGATTGACAAGAATGTCTACCTTTTTCAAGAAGATGGAGCGCCATATCATACACGCAAATTAGTAAAGGCCTGGAAGGAATCTCAAGGAATCAAGTCACTGCCATGGGTAGCCCAAAATCCTGACATGAATCCAATAGAGCACGTTTGGGAGCACCTTGACCGAAAACTTCAAGAGCGTGCAATCAATATCACGTCAGTGGCAACCCTTAAAGAAACATTGCTCAAGGAATGGCAAAATATGGCTCAGACGATTGTTGATAACTTGATCAAATCCATGAAAAATCGAATACAGGCACTGAAACTAGCAAATGGAGGACCTACTCCATACTAGTTCCAAATACTGTTTATGTTGAATAGGGATTACGTAATTAAATTTTGAAATTGGATGTAGTTTATTTCTCCTGGCTAAAACCTTTTCTTAGGCCACTGTATATTACGTAATACATATATATGTAATACATATATACATTTATGTTTGGCGTTTAGGCGAAAAAAACAGGATGCAGTTAGGAGTCATTATGAAAAAAAAAAGAAAAAGTAGTGGAAAATTGTATCACATTTGAAATTTAAAATTTGAAGGTGAGACGCTGTTCGTTTGCGCAAATAGTGGACGTATGTAGGGTTAAGTGAAGATGATCAATGTGAGCCTGAAAGTAAATTAAGTCGAAAAGGAATTTGATCAGAATTACAATGTTTTAGGACAAAGTTCTATGCGTGCAACTAGACATAAGCTCATTCCGCGTATTAAGTAGATTTAAATTATCAATATTTTTAAAGTCGTATTTTTTTTCTAGAAAACAGAAGTTGCATCGCTTCCCGTTGCCAGGGAATGGTTTGATTTTAGCGACAAATTCCAAATTTACAAAAGGTGTGTAGCTGTCTTTTGTGATACCCCAGCAGAACTTATAAAATGCTGTCGCATTTGCATATTACTTTGTTAAGGGTCATTTTGTGATGATAAAAAATACATCTTCAATATATATATATGTGTGTGTGTTTGTATTACATATATTACATGTATTATATACATTGCAGGCTATAGTGACAGAACATGCTGGTGTGAACCATGGAGAAGATTGAAATTTCATCTGTTATTTCTGAGAAGGAATAAGAGCATTTATGTTAGCTTTGACCTAAGAAGAAACCTCACTAGCACAATTCTCAATAGGAAGGTTAAAAATATCAATCCAAGGGGCATCTCAAAGAAAGTTACAAAGTTCAATCCTAATCAGTATGTTGATGACAAAAAGAGGTCTTATGAATAGGAGGTTCCTGTTTAACAGATGACTGGAATGAAATATCAATAGATACTACAGCATGATCCAAATTGCTCAACAAGCTCGTAAGGAATAAATCAAGTAAAGAAGCAGGTTGCTTAGATTTATTAGGGAAATGAATAGGGAAATCCACAATTTGAGAAAGAGACTAATCAACAGAAAAATTGGAAGCCTGAATACTGGCAACATCAGTAACATTAGAGGGTTTAAGCCATGTGACATTTCTAGTTGTTTCTAAAGTCTTTTTCATTCTCTTTCAATCTCAGTAACCCCTTGCATCTTAGTGGCATTATCACCTTGTTTTGTGTGAACTGATTAAAAAAAAAAAATTCCATCTTTATCAGCAACTGAGTTGTCCAACAAACCTAAAAATGAAACCGAGAATATGTACATACACACACACCTAACTATATTTCATATATTAGATCAGGAGTATAACGCTACAGGGTCAAATTTTTTATTTGACATATTTTGAAATTCATAAACTTCAAAGAGGCAATCATCAGTGGATAGTGGTATAAGGCTTTGCTTATATATATATATATATATATTTTCTGCCATCTGAAATGCTGTAACTTGAATGCTTAATAATGTGTGATAGATTCAGGGATATATTTTGAAAGTAAACTATTTAAAACAGCATTTTACCACTATGTTAATCATTATATTGCAAAAAGCTTGCTTATTATAAATAGCAGCAAATAAGTTCAGGTTCTTGTTGTTGTCTAGAAAAATGTACAAGATTGTCCGAATTTCACATGTAGCAGATTCTCAGTTTTATAAGCACTGAATAACACAGTGCTTATCTGAAGAGTATATTGTGCTAGTCCCACTTTACTTTGGGACTGACACAAATAAGAATACTTTATCAATGTATAATAAAGATATTTATTTACACCTAATCATGAATACAATGGTTAACATAAACACAGTGTCCTTTCCTATATAGAGAGAATATGCCAGGTGGACTTATCCATCTGGTGGATGGAAATAGGGCTAGATAGTTTGTACCTTTAAAACCCTCGGCAATTTGTTCTTTGGATGACAGAGAGAATTTCTGTTATTTCGGAGCATGTCCAGTCCCTTCTCTAGTGGTGGTCAGCTTTCTGAACTCATGTGGTTTTTAACCAATGAGTGACTGCCTAACATCATGTGACCAATCTCTAGATATAGGAGCAGATGAATTTTATAAACCCAACAGGTAGAAAGCTCATTAAAAAGTTTGTGCAAACCTTGACAATCAACAAATTTTATAAAGAGAAACCCAGGGTTACATTAATCCTACTCAGGTTATGCATTCCAGTTACTTGAAGATAAAAATTAGAAATAATTCATAATCTATTTAATACTAGTTTTAAAGCACAGAAGTCTTATCCACAATCTGACTGAGAGAAAACTTGTCACATGACATTTACAAATCATATCTAATTTAATTCTCAACGCATAATGAAATTCAGTACCATTTCTACTCTTAAATATTTTGACTCTTGCAAATTCTAAAAATATTCTACTTGCTATATATCTTCTATTATATTAATCATTTGATTAATTCCAGAATTAGCTCTCAGAATCTCCAGTTAGCTTGATGAAAACATTTATATAGGACATCCATATTCAGAAAAAAAGACCTTTGGTGTTTGTTACTAATTTAGGCAGATTAATATAATATGCATTATATAAAAAAATGTTATGACCTGTGTTAGTTTAAGTCTTATTTAAAACTAATAAAGAAAGATTACTTACATTAAACCAGTTAACACTAAGACAAATAGAACTTGAATAAATGGCATTATAGAAATAACAATTCATTGAATTTACAGATTTAAAGATTTTTTACTTAAATACTGTATAGAAAATGTAAAGTGTTAATAAAAAATCTACAGAGTTTATGCCAATTCACCTGGCCTACACATCTCGCTAAAAAGAAATTCCAAAATACATTCAGTAGCTTGGTCAGATTTTGGGAAGTGAGTTAAGTTAACCTTTTAGCACCTAATTGATTGAACTGTGATGAAAACTGTTGTGATGAGATAACCCAACTTCCCCATTCACGATAATGGACGGACTGGTTGCCGATTAAGTACGACCACCACGGACAGTGAAAAAGGTCTTCGTTTGTTAACACCTATTGCGGTTAGCTTACTCCTGACTATCTCTGTATTTGACATACCTACATCCGATTATAAAATTATTATTGAAAAACCAACACTCGGGTTTACTTTGTTTATTATATCTTGCACGAGATATAACAAAAACATAACTACAATTTTCTTTTGCTACATTCATGTAATTTTAATCCTGAGAGAATAATGTCTTGGCCCAGATATTTTATAAGCCTTGTTTGTATAACCATTAGAATCCCTTTATTTACAATATCTAAATTGAGTTGGAAAACAGATTGGAGAGGGGGTCAGTTTTTATGATTCAGGATTCTTTTTTATATAACTAATAGAAAGAACTGAAAAAATTGCATTATCTTAATGGTAGAATCATTTTACTTTTGGAAGAAGAATTATAACTATGTAAGAATATTTACAGGTTACTATGTTCATGAAAAATTCATTTAATGATTTACAATGTCTCAACATTTCTTTTTACTCATCAAGATAAAAAAGTTAATTATCTTTTTTTCTCTAAAAAGATAAGTTCAAGCACAATTATATTTTTCAAAAACAGTTCTGTATTGATAATAAAATTAATGTTGATCAAATTTATTTGAAGTTAAATTTACATAAACCAACATAAACTGAATATAATGCAAGAAAAATGGGCACTTTGCTACTTAAGATTAAAGATTAATGTCTACTTTTGTCTTCAAGAGTTTTTCCTTTAGTGACATGCATTCATGATTGCTTAAAGTGCTTTCAGAAAGTAACAAAAGCAAAATAACATACTTGGAAGGTAATGTTATGGTGCCTGACAACTGCATTTCAAATTGCATCAGAAAATGTGATTCATGATTACCATGGGGGTTTGGAAGAACATTTTGTAATTTGTTTAAACATGAATTTTTATTTCAATAAACAAAGTTTTAAAATCTTTATTTCATAAAAATCAATCCTTTCTTGATAGAATTCTCTCTTAAATAATGTAAACTTTTATAGAAACAGTTATTCATTAAATTATATATTTTACAAAATATAAAAAAATATTTGAATAGTTATGGGATTAATCCCTAATTATATATTTACATATATGATTTAATATATAATTTGAAGCTTTAAAATTCTGACAATTATGGAAATGAGACCAAGTTGTTAATAACCTAAACCAGGCAGGCAAGTATTGTCACAGATAGATTAAAAGAATTCATTATTAGATATGATAAACATTATATATATATATATACACACACACATGGAGCAGTATAAAAATTATTCTGTGCTATGGACGAGAAACCTCTCTCCACAACATCCTATTCTTTGTAGCTCTTAGTAATGTTTGTCTTTTCACTATTTTGTGAATGCCAAATACTCCAAACCCTCTTTCATCATAACAAAAATTTCTCAAGATTTCTGCTATCTCTTTCTGATTCTAAGTGTAAGTATCCCTTTTTGCTTCCATTTTCCTTAAAATGTTCTCATTACCTGTTCTCAGCATCTTTCCACAGAACCATGTTTCTGTTGTTCAAAGTGTCTTCTTCATCTGTGATGACTGTTCAGCATTCACTGCCATATAGGAGTACATAACAGTTCAGTATTCTTTTCTTTGTTGTTAATTCTCCTGTTTCATAATATTTTGCTTAGCTTTTGGAGGGCATCATTTGCCATTCCAATGTACCTTTATATTTCAATGTCACAATTTCCATCCTTTGTTAAAACACTTTCCAGATATTTAAATTTTTGTATTTGCTTGATTTTGATATCTCCAATCTCTAGTTAATATCCTGGGCTATTCATCTTCCTGACAACTATACATTCTGTTTTTTTTTTTTTTTTTTTAACAATCATTTAGTCCTTTCTGCTTGCTTTCCTTTACTACTTTCTATAGGAGTTCCTGCAGTTTCCTTCTATGAATACGGTTTCATCTGTATATCTTATACAGTTGTTTACACCAATAATAAATCCTGGTAGGACTTCTAGTTCATTCAGGATCTATTTGAATAACTCTGGTAAGAAGACATATCATTGTCTTATGCCCTTTACTATTTTTTGTATATTTACAGAATTCAATTTCTATCCGTATCCGCAGGCAGTCTACTCCGAGTATAAGTTCTGGATTATTCTAATATCTTTCCCAAAATGAGGTCAGTGAAACAAATATTTTCAGTTGAGGCTGTTTATATTCAGATTATACTGAGTAGAAAATAGCATCAACCAACTTCTTCCTACATTCCCATTGTCAAGAATATTGACAAAACACAAACTGAAAGCAAGCTACTTTCTCAAAACTATCTTTCCTGCTTAGCAGTAACATCAAAGCTGATTCTCCAAGTCAAATATAAATAAAAATGTATACAGAGGTGAACAAAATTATTATAATTATTTTTATTTCATCATAAATATTTATCTAAAAATTTGGGCTCATCACTTAACTCAAAGATTTTACATGAAATCCATATGTAAGTTCTGCTCATATATAATACATGGAGAGATGTTTTCAAAACATGTATACAGAAAGCATCTTTAACCAAATTTACTGGTGGCTACTACGTTATATATATATATATATATATTTAAATTGTGTGTATTTAGGTAGCATTTTTTTCATTGATGCATGTTTCATTAAGTAATATAGACAAGTTTTGTTTATTTTATGCATTTCTTTTCATATCGTCTGATAAGCTTAATAGCATTATCATTAAAAGAAGAAAGAAAATCACAATATTGATACATATTTTTTAATCCTATCTAAGCTTTCAGATTACATAAGCCATTATTAAAGTTGACAATTAAATTACAATATATTAAACAATACACCGACAAAACAATAATGATAGTCTGTTTTTGTTTACATGGAAGATTTCCAAGCAACGACAAACTCGTGCATATGAGACATTGAAAACAAAAACTGCACCGCAGCTCATGACATCACATATTACCATTATCATTCAAATATAGTGTCAAGCATCATAAAAATGAGTTTGTGGTATGACCAATATAAATATTATTTAATCTGTTGGAGATACAATCTCCCAAAGGGCACTTGAATTTGTAAACTATGTTGGTTTTTTGCAAATTGTTAACTGGGGGAGAAGAATAATTGAAATTGGAAAAACAAATAATAAGCAAATTTACCATTTTCCCCAATTTCAATTATTCTTCTCCCCCAGTTAGCAATTTGCAAAAAACCAACAGTTTACAAATTCAAGTGCCCTTTGGAAGATTGTGGTATGATCAACATAAATATTATTTAATCCGTTGGAGAGAAACTCATTTTCATGAACTATATTTAAATAACTAACATTTTTAGGCATTTAAAACAACATGCCTTGCAACATACACAATTCTGGAAAATCCTTGTTGAAAACAACTACACTTAAACATGAAAAAAAAAAAAAACTAAAAATTCTTGAAGCTATATACATAAAACAGTTGAAACCAAACCAGAACAAAATAAACTATGAAATCTCCACAAATATTCTTAAATGACTAATTGATAACAGAAGCCATTGGTTTATACCAATGGCTTCCCATACTTAATACTTCTCGTTTTCACTCTCACATGGTAATGTGATGTCATGAGCTGCGGTGTGATTTTTGTTTTTAACGTCTCATATGCACGAGTTTGTCGTTGCTTGGAAATCTTCTATGTAAACAAAAACAGACTATCGCTATTGTTTTGTCGGTGTATTGTTTAATATATTGTAATGTAATTGTCAACTTTAATAATGGCTTATGTAAGCTGAAAGCTCAGATAGGATTAAAAAAAAATATGTATCAATATTATGATTTTCATTCTTCTTTTAATGATAATGCTATTAAGCTTAGATGATATGAAAAGAATTTACATAAAATAGACAAAACTTGTCTATCATCATTTAATGAAACATGCATCAATATATATATATATATATATATAAAGTGTTAGGGCAGACAATTTAGAGTTTATTGCTGATGATTGCCGTATACATGAAAGTAGCATGGGTAGCATTGTGTATAAAGAACAACAATATCATTTTTAAACATATCTTAGTACAAAGTGCGTACTGGGAGTAAAAATAGTTCTATATGTAAAAAAACAGTGCTAATACATATATTTAAAAAAAAGTGTATTGTTCTTTATTGTATGATGCTACTCAGAGTATAATGCATGAGGCAATCATCAGGAACAAACTGTAAATTGTCTTCCCTAACAGGTTTTGTTTTTTTTTGTTTTTTAAATATAGATACACTACAGTTTAAAAGTTTGAAGCAACCCCCAGAATTAACATTGTATGAACTTGATAGAAGAGCGAAAAATGCAAAAGAGCTGTTAGTCATTGAAAAAAAGAATGAAACCAATTATCAGACTTGTACTTTAAGAAATTTTTGCAACAAATGCCAAAAAACTTATGCTGCAGTAATCAAGGCAATAATTTGACAAGAGCAAAAATTTAATCATAAAATGCTTTAATCTCTTTTTGTCATAATTTGTGGCACAGTGGATAAAGGCGTTGGTTAGATCCAGTGACAGGACCCAAAGAGTGTGAGTTCAATACCCGGTTAAGGCAGTGGAGAAACTAGATTAGTGGGCGAAATAAAGGGCTAGGTTCGACATTCCAACCACCTGAAGAAGGCCGGTGATGTAATAAATATGGTGACAAAGATGAGGACAATAGTCCAAATAATGTAAATAATACCTCATCTCAGAAATAAAGACATATATATATATATATATATATATATATAAAAAATAGGTAACTGGTGTTCATATTTCCTACCTAATTTCTATATAGTTTTATGCTTTAAGTTTTACAGTCTTTCAGACATTTGTATATTTTGTGTATCCATGATAAATCAATGCCTACTATTTTACTCTTGATGACTGAGTATAGTTGATTCAGATCTTAAATATGCTGAAGTCTGATTCTTTTTAAGTTATTTCTATAATAGTTTGAATCGCCTGCAATTCAAAAGAGATGTGAAAAGAGTAACAGAAATGTGAATAAAAAAAAAAATAAGATATTTGTGACAGAATTGAAAAGTATTTGTGACAAATTTAAGACAAGAAAAAATAAAATGAATAATATCTAACTACTTAAAAATTAGAATTAATGCTTACAAATTACATTTGTTAGTAGCTTTTTCTCTGTTCTGCCTGGTGTTGTGTTTTTCATTTGCCTAATACTACAGAAAATCCAGTTTAAATAAAAATTCTTAATGCATTTACAGAGAATTATAAAGATTAGTTTTCTTTCTCTTAATTTTAGTGATCATTAAATTTTTGGAAGTTATTTTTTATGTGAACCACATTTGACAATTTTTGTTTTAATTTTTTGAGGTGAGGAATTATTATATAAACCGATTTGCCTGGACTAATATGAATATCTTGGTTATCATAATATTCCATATTTGTACTCTCTGTCTTTATAGGCGTGTCATATTTAGTAACCTGAAAATTTCAAACTAAACTCATTATTCAATCCACTGGTAGATTGTTCTTATTCTACTATCCATGCCAGAAGACTTTATCCTTTGTAATATTGTTTATCTGTGATAGTGTGAAAAAGTAATATATTCTCTACTTGACTGACATTAACTGCTAAGTAACTTAATTTGCTTAACCATGACATTATGTGCCATATAAGGCAATATGATGGTGTAAACTTGGAGCCTTTTAAATTGAATGCCATTTGTCTGCCTCTTCATCTGAACTGAAATATGACTTACTAATTGTAGTATAATTATGTAGTAGAATTTCTGTGTCTTTTTTCCTAATTATGGAATCTAAAGTGGTTGAAAGATCATTGTAGATATAGCAAGCAGTTGTTAACAAAAGCAAATGCCACTTGAGCAAAAAGTGACAAACAAAATCTTAACTATGTTACAACCATCTCATAAGTTAGATGTGAGATACAAACACTGAAGAAAACCAATCCTTCCAAATGGAACATCACGAGAGAAGGGAAAAGTAGCTATCACTATCCTGTACAGTTATATTAACATCATTATTCTGCCAGCAGACAAAAAGTAATGCAACGATGGTGATGGAAAAATTGGAATACCCAGAAAAGTGTAATTAGGGATTGTAGCTACTGCAAGTTAAAACAGGATAAGATTTGGAAAATTGAAGCTAACACTGATGCTGAACAAGAATGAGCATGTCATTGAATAAATACATACAATTGACTCAGCATTACAGTCAGCTACCAAATTCACAAAGATAGTATTCCACTAAGATCTATAGCCAGCTGTTAGGGCTTAGTATGTCATTCATTGAACAGAATCCTTGTAGATATAGTCATTAACAGGTAAGTCTGTCTTTTTTCTTTTTTTTTTTTAAATGGGTTATGTAGGCGTTCTGAAAGCAAAGGAAGTATTTGTCGCAGATTACTTCCACAACACAAAGAAAAATCACTGTAAGTACAGACTCGAATATCGGGTGCAGAAAGAAATGCTGAAAACTCGATTCGCCAGTACTATCTCAAATCACAATGCGTGTAACTAGTCAGAAAAATAACTCACTCTCTAACAAACGCCATAGCCAAAATGACCAAATTTTTCGCTCTCGATTCGAGAACACCAACTGCTTTTATCGGCAGAGAGAGAGATGTTCAGTAATTTGCATATCAAAATACTTTTATAGCAACTCCAGCGACGGACTTGTTTTTTAATTCAAATATTCCATTTTCAGCATGTCATTCGGAAAACGTGCTCTTTTGTTTGGTAAGTAATTTTCTTTTTCACCACATTTTCTGTTGTAGAATACACGTGACACACTGTCGCTTGCGCCGTTTTCTTCGCTATAGGTTAATGGTGAGGTCACTTGATGTTAAGGGGTATTTTATATGGATAGGAGGGTAAGATAATGGTTGACTCTAGACCTGAACAGGTTAAGATTATAGTGATCAGGGAAACATCCTCTTGTTCCATAGGGCAGTGGTTCATGGGAAGAAGCTGTTTGAGAAAGAATTTCTTGTTGATAAATATGGAGGAAATATGAGTAGTTTGATATTTTGTAAGTGGTGTGGCATGTCCTAGATGTGAAGGTCAGACCTCATGAAACCAGGAGATGCAGTTCGTCCAAGCACTTTCCATGGTAGTAGTGACAGAGCAGTGAGAGCCTCACCACATCCTGCCTGTGTGAGAGAGGTTGGAGTGTGGAAAATGATTCTTCTCCAACAAGGACTCTCAGATGTTTTTGAACTCTTATCAAGACTGGAAAGTGAGATCTGAGAAGCTCTTTCCCAAATATGTTAATAGTACCCCATTTTCAGCCTGACCTGGCTGTTATAAAAGGTAGAGGATAGTATGAGGAATTAGGTACTTACTGAAGTGGTACAGGGTGCCAATTATTTTACCTGCATCTTTAGTGATGGATTGTATATAGGAATTCCACTTGAGGTTGGGTATGAGTTTGAGGCCCTTTTGAGGCATGAGGCCTCCTCAAGCGGACATCCATTCATTGTAATTGGTGGTAGTTTGGTGTCTGATTGCTAGTGATGGAATATAAACAGTTTAGTTTTAGAGGTATTGAATGTAATCAACCAGTTTTTTCCCCCACTGGGAAGTTAGTGTTAGATCAGAAAAGGGGTTAGCTGCAAATCTCTGATCATCAAGACTTTTAGAAGTGTGCCTGTATATCATATCATTGGCATAAATGTTTACAAATGATCAGAGTATATTCTTAGGTGGATTATTTATATAAATCAGAAAGAAGTTTGGTCCAAGAAGTGAGCCCAGGGGGACACCTGCATTGACTGCCAGAGCCTCAGAGGACTGGTCACTAATAACTTTAGGGATCTACTTGTTAGGACAGATTTTATAATAGAGAAAACCCTTCTAGTGATTTCATAGCTGGAGAGCTTGTGTAGCAAACCTTTGTGCCACACCTTGTCGAATAACAGATATCAAATGTTATAGTCCTTGCAGCATGTGTGTCATCAAGGGCCTCACTAATTCTGTATGTAATGGTAGATAGGACATCAGCAGTGGATCAAGCTGATCAAAACTCATACTGATTTTCGCACCAGGGGTTGTTCCTATCCAGGTTTTCAATGACATTCTTGATGATTAAGGCTTCAAAAAGCTTACTGATGATGCCAATCCCAAAATAATGTATCCTTTATTACTATATATTGACCAAAAGAAATATGCAATATA
This sequence comes from Acanthosepion pharaonis, assembly GCA_903632075.3. Classification (NCBI taxonomy): domain Eukaryota; kingdom Metazoa; phylum Mollusca; class Cephalopoda; order Sepiida; family Sepiidae; genus Acanthosepion; species Acanthosepion pharaonis. The sequence goes on along the minus strand of CAHIKZ030000699.1, from coordinate 740,032 downwards.
GCAACATTATTAATTTTGGCTAGAGAGATAAAAAATGATGGTTTTTATATTTATTGAACAGGGTGTTGATAGTTAAGTATGTAGTTTTAGCGGGTAAAACAACTTCTTACAAAAACAATGTCTCACATGTTTCTTGCTTTCCTTTCTTTCTTCCTCTTTTACTATGCTTCATTCATTCTCTTCCACTGTTTGTTCATTTACCCATCCATCTGTCAAGTTGCTTGATACTTCAAACCTTTTGTGCCAACTTATTTCTCTTTCCCTCCTACTACCACTTTCCTACCCACAAATTCCTGGGGTTTTTTCACCATCCATTATAATTATGGGTAAGGCAGTTAGCATCCATTATGACAATTCTTTTACACACACCCCTGCCCTCCTGAGTCAATTTCACATTATGTACTCATGAGCCTAACAAGGTGGTCAACTCTCTTTGAGATCTTTACACTGGTTCAATTTGGGGCTCATGCTCCAGAGCATTCCTCATCTTCCGATGAACCTATAACTGGTCTCAAATCCAGGATGTGTTGATGAACACCATTCACCGATATGTTATTTGATGACTCTACTCTGTTCCCCACTGTATTGTGCATTAGGTGCCAGGCAGCTTATCCATACTTCTTCCCCAATACTGACGGATGTAGGTGTCTCATGTCTAGTCACTGGTACAACTCTTAAATATAGCCTTTTGTGGCACTGTCTCCTCTTTTTGTCTAGACTTAGGGAACATATTGTACCAAAACAATGCTTTGGTGGGCGATGTTTATCCTGTTTCAGTAATGACCTTTATTGTTTGGTGGTTTCTTTCTAAAACCCCATTTCTACTGTGCTTATAGAAGGCCCTGAAATAGCACCTGACATTCCACCTAAAACATTTTTTTCAAAGAGTTTCCAAGTGAAATGTTGCACCATTGTCTAGCAAGATTTCCTCCACTAGTCTTGGCTCTGAAATGATTTGATTGGATCTCTTACTGAATTGCAATTTGCCCAGGATCACAGTCAATTGCCATCAAGAACAACTTTCCCTTGTAGTGTGTCACATCTATAGCCAGTTTCACCCATTTGGTAGTCACCTGGATTTCCCCTGGCTCATGTGTGTTCATTGAAGTGTCATTCAATTGACACTAAGTGCACAGCTTGACTACCTTCTGCACAGCTTCTTTTGTGACATCCGAGTCAATTTTATGAACCAGATACAATGACCCGGACTCCAATGTGATGCAAGCAGTGCAACTCCTTAAAGTCCTCATACCCTAATCAGCATACTGAAATTGTACCCTCCTTGTCTTTCATCTAGTTTTTCTTTATTTGGGTCAAAGCATTGTCCCTCTCCAAAGGCACAAAGGTTTCATGTATATTCAGTTTAAATTAGGTTATTTCAGTATTCCCAACCATCACCAAATAATCATTTGTGCAGCACCCTTTATTTGGGCCTTCTTTGTTTCTGTAATAACTGAGCATATCCAGCTCAGACAAGTGGCTGAATCGGTCTTGATTTCCAAATCTTTTAGTCTCCATTTCAAAGCCAGATTAACACCCTTTATCATGGCATCCAACTTTATCATGTTGATATCGTTGTAATCATTCCTCTTTCTCAGCCTGGCTGCATCTTCATCTACAATTCTGTCAATTTCTACACTCCCACCCATAGCGATATTGCTTGCATCACACCATTTCTTGACTTTGGGACAGGCCACTTCCTTCGAACTGGGCCTGCCTTCTCACCTCTTCTACAATATCTCTCATCACATCAGTTTTTGGGACAAAAGGTTCTATAGTTGTCATTATAGATTTTGCAATGTCGTGCTTGAGTTTTTCAAATGCTTTTATTGCTGGGCAAGATAAGGGAAAGATCTTACTTGTATTACTGGACGTATCTTCTCTGAGAAAGAAGCGATCCATTGTGAATAGCGGGTGAACATGCCCATAGTTTGTCACAGCACATGTTATCTGGGACTGGCGATCTGAGCAAAGGTTTTAATCACTCTGAGTCTGATGCCATTGACTCATTGCTTATTGTATAGCCCAAAAGATTGATTTTATGTTGTCCAAATGAACATTTGTCATTATTTATTTTGCTTACGGCATCCATGAACTGAAGGTTTTCATCATGGTCCTTCCAATTGTGGCCACATATAATTACATTATCTATATAAGCAAAAGTACTTTCCAGTTTTTCATCCATTATGATTTTGTCAATTATTCTTTGAAAACTGGCTACTCCATTAGTTACCCCAAAAGGTATCCTCTGGAACTGGTACAGCCAGCCAATTGCTTCAAATGCAGTGTAGGGTCTGTCTTTTGGATTAATGGCCACCTGATGATAAGCACTTTTTAAATCTAATGTGCTGAAAATACTATATTTAGCTATTTCACATAGCATTTCATCTATGCATGGCAATGGAAAAGCATCCAGAAGAGTTAATCGGTTGTCTGAGAGTAATCGATAACCATCTTTTTTTTGGTCACTGTGTCTGTTATTAATACTTGGCCCCTCCATGATGGCTCAATTATTCCTTCTTGAAGCATTCTTTTTATTTTGGACCCTATAAATTGTTTGTTATGCAAATAAAGTCAACTCTAAATAGCTATTGGCTTACAGTCCTTTGTCAGGTTTTCAAAAAGTGAGGGGTATGTAATGTTGGCTTCAGTCAGTCGTAAATATCTAATACAGGTTTATCTCTGCCAAATGGGATTTCTATGCTAGAATGTTGCTGAAAAATATCATGGCCCAGGTCTTTCATCATCAATAACAACTGCTTTATATGAGATGCCATTCCAAACAATATCCACTTACATGTGATAACAAAGCTGCATTCACCATTGTTACTCTCTTGGCGAAGGGAACATAATGCCATTTGTGAATTTTTACTAGACTCTCTCTGATATAGTTTTCCAAACTGCCAGTGTCTAATAATTGATAAGCTTCTTTGTGCTCATGCTGCATCAGCAGTGAATGGCTTCACAAATTCATTCAATTCCCAATAGTTGAGCACTGGCTGGACCTTCTGCTTCTGATTCAAACCTTTGGGTGAGCCAAGTTCCATTTTGGGATACGGCAACAGCCATCCATTTTGTTGCCACAATAAAAGTTCTTTCTCATATGCATCCAGAGCATAGGAAAGCACAGTATTCTTGCACCTTATTTTTCAATTCATCAGGTATGTGACCACTGACTCATTTCCATGGGGTGCTCAATACCTTATTGTTGTCAAATGTTACGTTAAAGTCAGGCTTGTCAATAGAAATAGCAACACACAGGCTTAAGCTTTCATCAGAAAAGTGCACTTCACCCAATCTGGTAAGGTGCATGCCTCCGAGCTCCCTAATTGCATCAATCCTGATAAGATTATATCCAAACAATTGTCTATCAACAACCAGGGTCTCAATAGTCACAGGATAAGCCTGCCTGATGCCCAACTTGTTTTGCTGTACCCATGGCACTTCAAGGTTTTCCCAATCAACCTTAATACTTTCACTTCCTTCTGCCTCCAAAGACGGAATACAGCTTTGCTCACCAGCATCTGTGAGCATCCAGAGTGGCACATTTCTGTCCATTGACAAATACCTCTACATTTGGCAGTTGCCATTTCTGTAATTGTTTGAGAAGACTGGCACTGATGTCTTCTTCCCTCAGGCTTTTCCCTGATATGTGCACTCCAATGATATGTGCCCCATCTTGTTGCATTCAATGAAAAAGAAGGGAAAAAACAATGGCTGAAATAGCTTATGCAAAAACTGGTTGGATGCAGATAAACACAGGGAAAGAAAGTGGGGAGATAGTGCAAGTCCAATAAGTTCACTAGGCAAAACAAATCCACACTTCTCTTTGTGTCTCAATCTCTGCATGAGTTACTGGGAAGAACTTCCTCATTTGTATGTGTTTGTTAAGCAGACGCAGTGACTGATTCCTCATGCTCCACCCTCCCTTGCAAAACATACCTTTGTGACCCAAAAGTGCCAGAGTCATGTGTAAGTCACCACTGTATAGGTTTAACATACATTAGTTCTCTGAAATGATATCCAGCCTCTTGAAATTCCACAATCTGACAACTCTTAAATTGGTCTAATTGAACAAAAGGAGTGTGAGTGTGTGTATAGCATGATATCTGCTTGCACAGAATTCCTTCACTATAGTGAAGCTTATTACAGAATACATTATCATCTGAAGCTCAAACACAGACCATGCACTAAATGGCCAGAAACTGAAAAATTTATCAGAAAATCTACTAGCCCTGAGCATTAACAAAAGTCAAAATATTCAGAGTGTTGCAGTTTTTTTATCAGATAATATACAAGTACTAAGAAGTTATTGGCCCAGCCCTTTTCCTAATATTACTATTTCAATGTCCAAATATATTGAATTTGAGAAGTGGATTGAGCTGAAAACTTCTCAGTACCCCTTATATATAACAGTTTAAGGAAAGTGTTCAAATACATATATATGCACATATTTAAATATGCACATAAATAGAGAAAAGATGGAATTAGATTTAGTCATATAAGAGAAAATTAGATCTATAATCAAACAGCTAGTCACTATTTTTATTGAAAAGCATAATCAGAAAATTAAATGGGCAAATGGAAAAGTAGCTAAGGGATTACTGATCATTCTAGTGTATGGTTTTTCCAAATACATGCAAACTTCTCTGGAATTAATTCTTTGGAAAATGACTTAATATTAAATCTTTACTTGAAGAAAAAAAAAAAAATTAACAACTTATCTTTTGAAAGAATCAAAATTAGCATAAGAAGAGTGGTTTGTTTTTATTATCTGATAAATCTTTCTTCAAACACTTCCACACACTGATCATATTGTGAAGTGGGACAATCTGAAGAGTAGAAATAGAAGTAGCATTAACAGCCTTGTTTCTTGATTTCAACAAGATATTGACTTTCCCAAAACCCACAAGGTAATGTTCTAATGTTGATATTGTACAAGATATATCAGTGTAAGATTGACTCATTGTCCACAAAACCAGTTTCTCTAATAATCACCTGCTAAAAAAATTACCATTGAAAAATTGTCAAAATTAAATTTTAAATAAAAAGTTGTGCAAGGTTTTGAATTTAACATAAGTCAATCATGAAAATACCGAAAAGGATTTTGTAACCAAAGCATATATATTTGTATATTTAAAAGTTATATTTATATTGTCAGATCTTAAACTTCTGATAATTTGTAATGGTTATCTGAGCTATTAATTTGACAATTGAATATTGACTGAAAATTTCAAATTAAAACAAAAATATATTTGGCAGGATTAAACATCACTTTTAGCCGAAAAAAGTATAAGCAGATCAAAATGCAAAAAGAAATAATCATGTGGTTACACAAGGTTGATTCAATTCAAATTAATTGACTGTTGAAGAGAGAGGTCATTATCTCTAAGATCAGCAAGGATATTAGGACACCAGATCCAACAAAATCTACAGGTTACCTGAGAAGAGCTGCAGGAACATCTGCGTGCATTAGGGATTAAAGTAACCAAGCATACAATAAGTAATGAACTATACAAAAACAGTCTGAAATCACGCATCCCAAGGAAGACTCCTCTCTTGAAACAACACAGATGCTAGGTTAAAATTCATTAGAGAACATAAGGATAAAGAATATTCGTTTTGGGAAAAAGTACTATGGACAGATGAGTTGTTTGTCATAATTATCAAAATCCTGTGTGGAGGAAGGACGGTGAAGCCTACTTACCAAAGAACACATTGCCAACTGTAAAGTTTGGTGGTGACAGTATCATGATCTGGGGCTGTTTTTCTTCAAAAGGTGTTGGCAGAATATCAATAATAGATGGCAAGAGGAATGCCGAAAGATACCAGAAAATCCTGCAAGACAATTTAATGCATTCTGTTGAGAGACTTCGGCTACCTCCTGATTGGTTTTCCAAATGAATAATGATCCTAAGCATACTGCTAGATCTACAAGGAAATGGTTAGCTGAAAGTAATGTTGATGTCTTGCAATGGCCAAGTGAGTCCCCAGACTTGAACCCAATTGAGAATTTATGGCGATATTTGAAAATTCAAATTGGGAAAAGAGCACCAACAAATATCAAGAATTTGAAGACAATATGCCAAGAAAAATAGGAAAAAATACCACTCAATGTGTGCAAATCATTAGTTGAGACGTACAGGAATAGACTGGTAGCTGTTGAACTCAATAAAGGATATTCCACAAAGTATTAAATTAAGTTAATATGCTTTTTTGTTTTGTAATGAATACATTTTTTCATCAGTTAAAATGAAAAAAATGCATTAATTTCTGTTAGAATAAAATTAAGTTTATTACTATTTTTTTTAATAAAATGTATCTTTACACAAAAATGTATCAAAATTTGTTTTAGTTAAGGCTTTTACATTTATAAAAAATACATTTTTCAAGTGTACGAATATTTATTTCCCCCACTATATATATATATATATATATATATATATATATATAGAGTGATTAAAAGTTTTTAGGAATGTATTTCCTTGAAAGGCAGCAATTTAATTTAAACTGTAGTTTCGTATTTGTTATGCAGGAAACTACCAAAGTTAAATTAAATATTAGAAAGTACCTAGGACTGGTTTTCCTCTGCTTAATACCAATATTTGTTAAGTCAAGATTATTATAATACAAAGTTAAACTGAATGAAATATAGGAAACAATAATTTTCCAGATAGAGAGGAAATGTCAAGAAAGTGCCATCAAAATGGTCTAGTCTGGTCTGTTACTTAAACTATAACTGAAGGAAGATGGATTTCATGTCTTTTGCAATGTGCATATTGTATAAAGTGAACATAACATGCTTTTTTTTTCTTTTATCATTTCACCCCAAGCAAGGTAGAAATGCCACTGGTATGCAGGGGGTTACAAAGAATGAAAGTGGGAGAAAAGACTGGGTAAGGGGAACTGAGGAAAGGATAAAAGTTGAACAGGGTCCAAGAAGATAGAAGATGGCAATTGACATTGAATTTAAGTTTTTGAAGATTGTAGTTATTATGGAAGCAAAGAAATGGAAGGGAGTTCTACAGGCAGGAAGTGCAAGAAAAGAAACTATTTGAGTAGAAATGGCAGTTACATTTAACTAATTCAACAGTAAAAGGGTGGGGCCTAAATGCTAGTCTAGTAGCATACTTAAACTCATGTAGTCCAGGCAATGGAGCAGGGGGGGATGGGGGTCTGGCTTGTCAGTATAATCTTGTCAGAATTTGAATTTGCCATGCCAATTTCACTTTTGGCACTGATAACTTTTGCACTCCTAGCACACCCAAATACCATATATTTAAATATATTATTTGATATTAAATATACTTTTTCATAAATAACCATAAAATCCTCAACTGAATCAAATTCAAGAAAGTTTTCACACCTTGAGAAAAACATTTTTGGAGAAAAACAAGCAAAATTCAAGTTAACTGTGAAACTATCAAGTAAAAATGATAGAATTTAAGTGTAAACCAATCAGTGTGGTGGCCAAATAATTTAACTTGCAATCCATTTACTTTTTAACACTGCTACAATAATGACTTCAAATCTTGATTTATCTTTAGGGGTGGTGAAAGGGCATAATGAAATCAGCAAAAAATGGGATATTAGTTGAAATTTGATTCAAAGTAAAACCAGGCTAGTGATATCAAAGTAAAACAATTAAAATTTCTGTGATACTTAATGAGGAAAGAGCGCTTAGAGAATTTAACACTGACAAGATATATTGAAAAAAAGAAGAGCAGAAGGAAACATTGAATAAACTACCTAATGAATTTGTGTGATTGGGTGGCAGAGCAGGGACAAAGACAGATGGTAAAACATCACCTATTGCATACAAATTCTGGAGAGCTATGATCGCTCATGCCTTGAAGAGAAATGGCACATAAAAGGTTTTACTATTTGTTTATCATGAGGAACAAAATTCTGTAGGAAAGTTGTTCAGGTCTTAAAAAATAAAAATAAAATAAAGGCTCATTTCATCACTACAACTTTATTTGTTGAATAATATGTCCATACTTAATTCGAATATGCATGTAGTGCAAATGTTCTGTGTACTGTAAGACTAAGCTCTATAAAACAAAATTTTCAGTTTTATCAAAACAATTGCTTTAATAATAATAAAACTAAGTAACTACTTGTAGTTAAATACATTTTATAAGTCATGAAGCAAAATAAGCTTAATAAATAGAAAATGATTTTTCATGCTAATTTTTCTTTCAATGATGTAAGAAAAAAGAGTTCAGATATAATATTGCTAATTTTATTTAGTTTAATTTGCAGAGACAATTCTAGTTATATAAATGAAAGAATATGAATTCATTATTTAAACAAAATAACCAAATCTATAAGTAAATTTTAATGGAAATAACCAGGTAGTTTTTAGGACAATAGGCAAAATATTTTGAGATCAATATATCAAAGTGTGGGGACCCATTATTATGAACAATCATTAAAAAAATGTCAGATAAAATGTACTTAATTTTTATTTTATGAAGTATTTTCCCTATTATTTTAATACTTGTTTTATTCCATCCTATTGTTACTTTTTATTACTTTTTCATAACTAAAGGGGTTATGGTGACATGGCAAAGGAATCAAGTTTGAATCCCATTGGAAGCTAATTATGTTTGTTGTAGTAATCAAGCTAAAATTAATTAATAAAAATAATTAAGATGGAGTTAAAATAGTAATAAAATAATAGTAAGTTCATGTGTGTGGATAATGCACTCAAAATAAAGTTCTTACCTGTGATAAGAATTTCATGTTCATTAAACATAATTGTCCAAAATAAAAAGGAAGATCTTACCTAAAACAGAAAAGGAAAAAATGAAATATAATAATTACTTGTGTGAAAAAGTAACATGTTTTGAACAACTATTAAAAATAAATTCTTACCAAGAAAAAAATGAGAAATCAAATTAAAAAATTCAGAATTATGATACTTAAATCAACTGAGTGGTTTTGGATGGGATACTGTTGTAGCAGATCACTTGGAGGAGGGGGTGCAATATGAAACCATGGCCCATGCATCTCCCCATATCGTAAGGTGATGAGATCTCAAGAGGCCTGCTAATGTTTTTCGAATTAAAGACGTTAAATCTGACAAGGTGAAACAAAATGGACAACAGAACGAGGATATGTATGATTAATGCTAAGTTTATTTATAAAGGAGAGGCTGTAGAGTATATTGGTCTGGTAATCAAGGTAATGGTGGTCGGACTGGTCATGTCGAGGGTTGAACTGGTCATGTTGATGGTTGGAGTAGAGGTGCAGACATTCTGGTCATGTCGACAGTTGGAAGGAGATTGTGGATATTCCAGTTGTGTCGGCGGTAGGATGCTGAGGTGCGTTCGTTCCAGTCGTGTCGACTGTTGGACGTTACAGTGCAGGCATTGCTGGTCAAGGTGGGTGTCAAAACCTCCCATAGTAATTACAACTGATAGTATATGGGAAAGGTTGGTCATCACAGATGATCGTTGCTGGTCTGGACATGTCTGGCTGAAATGGGGAGCTGGTATTGCAATGCAGTGCTCGGTATTGGTGATGGTATCTGGTCAAGCTGGTGTTGCGATGTTGTTGGGCATATCAAATGTCCAGTGCTGACATTGTGTGTCTGCTGGTCAAGTCCAATATCGAAACCTCCCGTAGTGTACAGGAAAGGTTATGGATGATGTGTGGGCAGCCAGTAGGGATGGAATGCCAAGAGTCGAACATGAGCAAGGAGCCAGAAGTAAGAAGACAAAGTAAAGATAGAAAGAAAGTTAGATCCAACTTGCATCTAGTTGTCAAACAAAGAAAATGGGAGTGTAACTTAATATGCAGCCCGGGTCAGCGTCCTGGCCACAAAGGCCAGGAGCCTGCGTACCAACTCTTCAGGCGTCTGGGTACTGACCCTGAATTCGGCGAGAAGTCATTATGTTATGTTAAGGAAGACCAACAACAGACACGGTCTCACAAAAATGCTAAATAATCTCTCTAAAAATGAGCTGAGATTTGCTACAAAAAACAAAGGTCTAAAAATGCTAAGAGGTGTATTATGACTAGTTTCGTAATACAACTGGAGCTAAAAAGTGATTAGCTCAATTCTAAAACAAACTGAGACTAAACTACCAGCATGTAGAGAACACGATCAAAAGGTCAAGGTCGAAGATCCCTCTTCTCTTCTGTATTAGAGAGTGGCCAAAGGCAGCTATGACACTGTCTACAGTAATTATTATTGACAAGAAAATTTCCATTTAGTACCAAATATACTGAAGATCATCAGTTCTTATATAAAAACAAGTTTAAAACCTTTGCACATAAAGTTTATGAAAATTCAAATCAATGAATTTATGAATTGAGATTCAAAGAAAAAATTTCTAGTTTATTTTCATTATACTAAATTTTATAATTTTTTCTTACTTTTTAAAATCTAGTATAATAGACCATATCTGAAGCTGTTAACCTATGTTATAATGACTAAAATGGCAAATAATTCATAGTTTTAAAATGCCAAATTTCTCCAGTATTCATTTTTAAATTATTTGAACTTATTCCTGTCATGCCTATATCTATGTCTGGTGGTATAGGTAGGAGAAGTAGCAGAAGTAATAAGTACTTCTGCTACTTTCTCATGACAGATTTCAACCAGCAACAACTGATTCTCTCCTACTATCTCTCTGTCCATCTCTCACAACTTACCCACAAGTGGATTGAAACTACTCTCTAATGAGTGTTATCCAAACTATAATGAATAGCCTGTACCCACCAAACTGGTTGTAATGGAACTACTTTCACTTCTGATTGTGACTATATAAGCCTGAGAGTGGAAATTTCTAACTTCCAGTCAAGTGATACTTGTTCCTTAAAGTTTTCATTTATTTATCTATTTATCTTCTTTTGGTCAGTGGGTGGTTGCTTTGTAGATTTTATTGTCTATGTAGACATAAAACATTACACTTCAAACTCGGGTAAAGTTATTTGCCATCCACTTTCTATGTGGGTGTCCTCATCACAGCAGAGTTCTATTGTGCCATATATTTTCAAACTTATAATCATTTGTGCTGAAATTATCTTTGGATCAACTAGACATCAGTGGAGTAGAACAAGATAGATTTTATTCAACATGAAAACATACATGACAGCAATCTATGCAACCCTCTAGTGAAAAACAAAGCCCATCAAATTCATAGAAGAAAATGAAAAAGTTTATATACCATCATTTTAGCCATGATGCTTGTAAGCCACAGTGAATAAACACAAGTATCATTATAATACAGAAGAGTGCATAAACAAAACTCCTACACTCGTCTGCTAAATAAAATTATCAAAATGTAATACAAAAATGGCAGCAAGAACATAAACTTCAACTTTGTATTTGCAAAAGAATAAGGAAAGTACAGCAATACATCATTAAAATCATAAGTTCAAGCAGGTAAGTGGCATTTTACATATGCTCAGATTTGCATAATGAGCCTATTTATCAGGAAAATGATTATCTTTCATGTAAGGAGTCAATGACTTTACCACAGAAGCAATACATTCACAGCTTCATTCTGCATTGTTGTTTGGCTGAAATCTTCATTGTGACAAATATGGTTATCTGAAGTATTCAGGTCAACAGGAGTTAGGCTGTTTCATAAATAACCTGCAGAGCTAAATCTCAAAGATACTTGTCTCCTTGTTATTACAAATATGATTTTTTTTTAATCAATTCACCCCAAGCAAAGTGGTAATGCTACTAAGACACAAGAGGTTAGTGAGAGTAAAAGAGAATGAGAAGACTTTAGAAGGAACTGGAAACCCAATACTGAAAAAGAAACTGTAGTGAAAGAGATAATCAGGTACCTCGGAAAAAAGTGAAGTGGTGGTCCAATCTGCTATTCACTCTTCTACTGTCACATCTTCCATTGCCTCTTCCACTGCCATCCCAGTTGCAACTTCAACTGTGACTTCTACTATTACAACCCTATCTGCTGCAAGGGAGCTCGCGTCGACCCAGACGTTAAATTCACATCCGTCAACGCACCATTTACCACGTACATGGTCGTCTTGATGCACCCTAGTAATGACTTCCGCTATCATGTGTCTAAGGGGAGCATCATTGGTTGTGTCATCCCAACTGGAAGTGACAGCAGTCACCCTACGTTTAATAAATGCAGTTGCAATGCGGATCCACCCGCCCACGGGAAAATGTCCCACCAGCTTTCCACATAACGAAAACACGCTGCATCGAGTCATGTGTTTTGGAATGTCCGGGAGCTCGCTTCCACGTTTCCAGTATAGCATGTTGTGCTCCCCCCAGACCTGCAAGCCGAGCACACAAGCACCATCCTCCAGTCATTCTGGGTTCTTACATTCGAGCCCAAAGTCAGCAAGATGCTTTCTCACCTGTGAAGCGGGTACTAAGGTTTCGTTGATGTAGATGTCGTCAATGTAGGCTGACGTCGCTTGACGAATTGTCTCATCCTGGGATAGCACAGCATCCACGATGAGACAATTTACCTCAAGAAGTTCCATTTCTTCAAAAGTTGGGTCATACTTTATCTGATAATACATAGAACTATCCTTTTCAGGCAAGAAGAGTCACATTAGAATAGAGCATACACTAGTCAATACTGGAAATTAAATAATCATTTATGTACAATAGTGTTTGTTGCAGACAGCAACAGAGTGCATACTGAATGCAATGTATCCTGTATAACAAGTTCTTAGTAAGTCAGATGCAAACTTTTTGATTTTAGTGCAAGAGTTACTGCCACTTCTACCATATGATTTCATTGCACCACACACACACACACACACACACACACACACACACACACAAAACCATTGCCTTGAAGATTATAAAGAATGAGTTGACTGGTGAAAATTTCACAGTTATACAAAAGTTTCAAACATGAACTGCTATTCAAATGTATGAATGAAAAGCATATGAAAGATGGCAAATAATTGAAGTACTGAATTGAAGTTCATGATATCAAGTCTAGACAGACAAAATCAAAGTAAGAGAACTTATTGTAAGGATAAATTATTTGAAGTTGATAGCAAATGACATTTAAAATGAACAGTCTCTCAAATGGTACAATTGGCTTAATCAAATGTAATACATGAGATTAATGAAACTGGTTTGGACACAGTACAAATAGGGCAAGAGATCAAAATTCTTTACATCTTTGAGAATAGGAAGTTCTTTATACTAACAAAGAGTGGCATTCACATAGTGCATAGAGGACAGAGAGAGGTGTACAATTTAACTATCATATCAGAATCAAGAGCAGAACAGCATATCCAAGTCAAAATACCTGCAGTATTCTTATCCCATCCAAGGTAGTATTTTATATCATAACTGTAGCAAGCAAACTCAATCTCTGATGTGAATGCTACTAATTTCTGACTAATAAGAAGGATAAAGTGGCATCCAGTTAAATAATGTCTTCATTTGCACAACCTTCACTATAGAAAATGCATTAGTTTCTATTTACAAGTAGTTTTAGTCATTAGCATCTAACATACTTGAAAAGAAAGATGCTACCAGTTTGATTTAAGGTGGTGCTAATAGTGAAATCAGATGCATCTGTCTTGACAAGAAATAAAATTGTTTCTTCAATAGAATGCATCATAGTATTACTTGTCTCAGCAAGACATCAGTCACCTTGAATAGTGGTAATGTTCCTCTCTTACAAGTTAACTTCTCAAATTGGCAATCAAATGAGAATAGTCCAAGAACATAGCATTATGTAATAAATTCATACCCTGAAGAAGAGGAAATTCTGAAGTCTTTTTAGATCAGATTTATTTTTCCTTGAGAAACAGTATAACCAAGGAGGTCCATAGAAATCACAGAGAATGTGAAATCATGAGTGCAGATCAAATAAAACCTCAGTATTTTCAGTACATCTGATGTTAATGTTAGGTTTTTCTTTTTTTTTTTTTCACAGTTATGTTATCCTAGTAAGAAAATGTATCAGAAAGATGGTTATCAATGTTAAATTCAATGCATGGATGAATGGTAAATTTATAAATGTGCAAAATGGATTCTGATGGAAAAAAAATTGTCTGGCATGACATAGAGAGTGATCCTTCTTAATGGTAGATCTAGCAATTGATTCAATATTATTGCTCCAATTCATGTCAGTAGAAAACATGAGAAAACATGAGAAAACTGGAGATTAGCATCAGTCTTGCTGATGGAAGGTAAAATGGTTTTCTATGATGATTAAGGGATAGCAATTTCTTTTTGGAGGCATTAAAATTTACAAGCCATTTCTTGCCATAGTTATCTGTTGATTGGAGGTTGTTTTCAAGAGAATTTTACTTATTAGATCTATCAAACTTACTTTTAAGACAGGAGTAAATAGTTGTGTCATCAGCATAATTATCAAGTTGGAAACTGATGACATCGGAAAGATCCTTGAAGAAGATAAAAAACAATGTAGGTCCAAGGATAGAACCCTGGGGAAATGATCTAGAAGCATGGCCATTCAAAATTGTAGAAGGTTTTTACATCAGTTTTTATGAGATCTTTGATAGGTTTTTATAATTTCATCATTGCTGCTATGAATAAGAGTTTTCATATCAATTATATTAAATATTGTAATTATTAAATGAACATGAAATTCATGGACTTTATAATAGTTTTAGTAATAAAAAAACCTTATTATCTTGTCTTATGTAACTCTTCATAACTACAACAAAACAAAGCCATATTTGTATGCTAATCAAGTTGAATAAAGCTTCATTAGCAACACTTTCTTTGACTTTATTCATTATAATTTATTCAGCTTGATATTTTTGCAAACATAGAACATGTCTTCTGCCTGGAGAAACTGGACACAGACACAAATTTGCCAAATGCTTAAAAGGAATACAATTACTGGTATAAAACATCTGATAAAATTATCAACAAATGTGGAGACAGAGCATTGTGCTACCTAACCAATTAGGTCTTGGCCAATGACTACACATACTTCATAAATTAAGCAAGAACTGCATATTCTCAACTGTCATAACCAACCAGTATTTTAAAGAGTAAGTGAATGAGTGTCATTTGGAAAATTTAAGTGATCAAATCAGGGTCTTAAACAATGTAACTCAGAAGCTACTAGGCACTCTTGTAAATCTAACACTTTCGCCCTGGCCCCTCAACCTCCAGCATCTTACTCTCGAGGTTGAGGTGTCTACTCGGTTCTAACTGAACTTAAGGGAGTTGTCATAAGTCCCCTGAGCATCTGTAGATTATTTAACCAGTCTGCTGGTTTAATCCTGCTTCCTGCCCATGTTGTGATTTGTTTGATCTAGAAAGCAGAAGTGACATCTGTCCATTCACGGTCGACTGAATATGTAGAAACGGCTGGGGAGTCTACGCTAAGAAATTTAGAATGCAGCAAAAAAAAAAAAAAAAAAAAAATTAATATCTGCAGAAAGCCGGACAAACAAATTCAATGGTTGAATTGGTAATGTTTTTATATAGTAGAGAAGAGAAACAGGTTACAGAAAAGAAAAGTAAAAAAAAAAAAAAAACTCCTACACTGGATTCTAGACAGAGAGAGTGTATGTGATTATCTTGTTAAATCATCTCAGAACGATATAGGACTCTTGTGATGGAGGGATAAAGATTTCTGTGCAGGGATTAAAGTTATAGTGGCGTTCCTCCTCCCACCGCTTGCCCGGGCCAATTCTATCTTCTCGCTTCAAGAATTTTCTCCCATCTGTCTTTTTTTGCATAACTACTCATTTATATAGATAAACCCAGCTGGTTATAACCGACCCTTGGCCCTACTACTTTGCATGCAATTATCACAGGGTTTTGGCTGCTTAAACCAAAATCATGAGAATTCCAATGTTCCTTCTAGCTTATTCAGCTCTATTTCAATTTTTAATTGATAAAAATTATTTCGATCATTTCCATTGACAACTGATGACCCAGATTCAATGGGTACAACTTCTGCTCTAGATCAGATTTCACTATCAGTAAAAAAAAAATGCTCTGATTTAATTTCGCTATTCAAATCTACTCCAATTACCACTAAAAAAAAATATATGTGTGTGTGTTTCCCAGACTCTCTGTCACATAAACCACTACTGTAAACCTTATTTTTACTGAAAGTATTTAGATTGATTCCTCCCATTTTTACCCAACTTCTGGTTCAAAACTTTTCTCCTCTTCCTAATGTTCTACAAACCAATAACTTGAACCAGTAACTGTCACCTCCACAAGACATTTTTGTGGTCTCAAATTACACTCATTTGTTATGCCCAGCAAAAGGGAGTGATTACTCTTCATGTGGAAAGAAGGACCACTGGGCAAAGGTTTGTCAAACCAAGAAAATACAGGAAAGCCACTGCTTTTCTTTTACTTTTTTGACTGCATCACTTGTTGTCCTCTCAAAACAATTATAAAAATTAAGATCAGCAAAGTATTTATCAATACTGCTTCCATGCCAAATGCCATTTTATCCTCATGTAAGTGGATACTGTCTAGCAGATCTGAAATTAAAAGACCTTATACCAAGGGATTAAGCTCTTAATAACAAAGAACCTCTGTTATGCTGCAATTCTAGGTCATGACTTCGTTCAGCCACACTCATGTATTGAAATACCATTCAATTGACCCAAATCAGCACTGAAGATCTGCAGACTCATGACAATTAGTTACCAATCTAACTCCTGACTGCAATCCAATAGGAATAAAATACACATGAATATGCACAGTTTATTAAGTCAGAAATAACAGGAATAAATCATAGAACTAAGTGAGCCACCACCGAGGTCACTTCCTTGTAACTGTGCTCAAAAATCATAAGAGGAAAAAAAAAAAAAAATGGTTATTGATTATTCAAACTATTGATAAGTTCACCTTGCTGTTGCATACCCATTGGCATGCATTGACAAAATGATCATAGAAATTGCTAAATACCATGTTTTTAGCACATTGAACATTAGGAGTGCCTATCATGAGGCTGCTATAAAAACCGGAGTCAAAATTTATGACATTGTGGTTGCATGTACCAGGTTTGTAGAATTCATTTTTGGGTAACAAATGGTATAGTCAGATTTCAGAGGATTATAGACAAAAATAATATCTGCAGAGAAACTAGAATTCACTTACGCCTATATTGACAATGTAAAAGAGTGCAGCCATGACCAGGCAAACCATATATAGAAACTTAAATGGTTTATGGTTGCCGTTAAAAAGTACAGTCTGACTTTAATGAAAAATGTGTTGTTTATCTAAATACTATCAGACTATTTGTATACATAAGTAAAGGCACAATGAAACCAAACCCCAAACAACTGAAACACCTTAATTTATCAGTTCTTGATAAGATATATGTTCCCTCACTACTCCCAGTGGATACTTTCATTCTCTGAGAAAGTACACCCATTAATACTGGCTTCTAACTTTCCTTTACCCCACATCCACCATTAAAAATTTTGAGGACCTAAAGAAAGTCATTGCCAACTTCACTATTGTAGCTGTGGACCCTTCTGTTCACCATAGCTGCCTTGTTAAACAAACTAGCAGCCCCTTAACATCTTACTCATGGAAAAGGAGGCATATGTTATAGTCGAGGTACAAAAAAATGGTGACATTATCTTATCGGATGCTACTTTAGATGCATTACTGACTAGAAGTTGTCTCCTTTATGTTCAACCCTAAAACAATAACCAAAATAAAGAACAAAATAACATTGTGGAAAATGAAGCTTTCTTATTTTTCATTCAATATCATCTATTGCCCCAAGAGAGAAAATGTAGTGATCAACATGCTTTCAGCAGAGAAAAACCACCTTAATCTACACAAGGAACTGTGACATGTCAGTATGACTGAAATAATCCATAATGTCCAAATCAGAAACTTTTTCCCCTGATCAGAACTCGGCAGGTAAATTACTCCCTTCATGGCTCTTGCAACCTTAAACTGTAATACTAAAATGTCATATCAGGCAGAGCAAGCATGACCCTTTAGTGGATGAGGTAGAACTAATAAAGGAACCCCCACCACCACCAATACAGGACACTAGTCCAGATGGTACCTCAGAAACAGGCTCATCCTGATATCTCTTCAGAAGACAAATAGCCCAAGCATCAAAGAAGGTGTCCCTAATTTCAAAACAAAACAGGCTGGACAATTCTGAAAGAAGCTTCAGAATCTGGAGAAAATTTACCAGAACAATCTGCTGACCGCGTTGATCCCAAAGAGCCTGTAAGATGCTCGCTTGTTGGCATGGCTTTATAACCTATGAATAAATAAACAGTGGGTGGGTGGGGGTGGAGAATGTGGTAATAAAAGATCATTCTATCTTGTCTTATGTAACACTTCATAAGTACATCTCAAAACATAAGCCTGGTGCCATAATTGTATTACTAATCAAGCTAAATAAAGCTACCTAAACAACACTTTCTTTGACTTTATTCATTACAATATTTAAAATAACAATCCTTGAACAAAAGCTATTAATCAGAAGAAATTAATTATTAATTTCAATTTTCATAAAAGGAAAAAAATTATTAAAAATTCACTGACTACTTAGATAGCCTGATCACACAACAATCTAGTTTATTAATTTATCCAATAGTAAATTCATTGTAAACAATGACTTATGATATTGCTATGAAAATAATTTAAAGGAGGATAAGTTTGATTCATAGACTTATCTAAAAGAGGAAGAAGGAAGGTTGTTGTCATAGCTACATAAATTTATAGTCCTTGAATTCCATCCCCTTTAATGATTAATATGGTTAAAAGAATTCATCCTACAACACTAATGAAAAAAAATGGATGACCTATTTTCACACATGCAAATTTTGTTATTTGTAAATTGAAGCTGATGGAAATGAATTTAGAATTAATTAAAATCCAATATGAGTTCTGGGTGGATGCATGGCAGCATGTATTATGTACATAATTTGGATATTCTGTCCACAAAAGCACAATTCAAGGGATTTTGCATAAGCGTTCCAACTGATAACTTCTATATGTATATAAATAAAAATCTAAGATCTGCAAGAAATAGCTAAATATGTATAGATAAGTAAATAAAGAAAAACGTTTTAATATAGAGCAATTTTATTCATATGCTTGAAAAATTATCAATTTACTCTATTTTTACTGAATGTCTTATATATTCATGGATTTTATATACTGATACCATATTATTATGACTTGGAAAAAAAAATTTAAAAATTGAAAGAAATCTGTATATGTGAGTGTATACAAGGTGTTTTCCAATTTTTGAAACAAAATGATCAGGCATAAATCAAGGACAACAAATGATAGAGTAATGGAAATTACATTTATTGAAATGTAAAAGGATAACATTTTAAGATCTGTAACCATTTAGTCTCAAACATGAACCAAAAATGTCAAGAGGAGCCCTAGAGTACATTCTCCAGATGTCTGAAAGCACTGTTGAATGCAAAGTTGGTGATAACATGTGCACATTTCTCCTGGGTAATTGTTTGAATCTTCTCAGCAATGGCTGTCTTCAATGCAGAAATGGTGCAAGTATTGCCCTGGCAGATGTTGTCCTTGAAGAACTCCCAGAGGAAGAAATCTGGGGGTGGGGCTATTCAGGTCAGGTGAGTGAAATGCTCATTCCACTTCAACTTTGCAGCAGAGATGCTCCCCAAACATGGGGAGCATGTACATGCCATGATAACATTAGCAGTGTGAGGAGGAGTCCCATTCTGATGGAAGCACTGTTCCTTATCAATGCCCTCATGTTCCTCGAGCTCTCCTCATCTGAGAGGCTGCTACTTTGTTTCAACAATTGTGAAACACCCTGTATGAGTTAAAACAAAAGTTGTTGATTGAAAAGAAATAAAGAGGACTTCATAACATAGTATAATCCAGAATTCTTTTGTAGAAATAGTATAAATATTTGCTTCATAATATTTGTTAGAAAAAGGCTTTCAAATTTTCTAGTAAACTACATGGTTTGCTGGGATCTGTTAGTACTTTGAATGTTAGCATTGGATAATGTTCCTTGACTACACAAATTGAACAACAAACATTTTCCAGTATTGATCTCTGGTGAAAATACAAGTGTAGGCAAGATGAAAGAAGTAGTCTTTCACTAGCTGAGAAAGCAAAAGATTTTCTCCTGCTTCAAAAAGAAATACTTTTCACATTTCATTGAAAATTGTGAAGCTTCACAATATTCAGTGTCAGTGAGGTACCCTGCAAAAAATCTTTAGCTCTGACAACATTTTTAAAGATAAATCTATTAAAAAAAAAAAAAAAAAAAAAAATTAAACACATAAGAAAATATACATTTCAATTCTTGAAACAGAACATCATTGTACCCAAGTGGTCATATAGGTTACAAACATTTGATTTACAAATTATTAAATGACAATAAGTATAAAAGAAAGAGAAAATCACTAATTAGAAATAGAAAAAGATTGTATGCCAATTTGGTAAATTTTAGTAAATAATTTGTTCACTTGTCTTTCAGTTATATTGAAAAAAAAAAAGAAAGAAATACTTAAATCACCATTAAAATAATACATTTTTTCTATATTTATTTTCTTTTAATCATTTCATACGAAGCAAGCTAATAAGGCCACTAGGATGCAAGAAATTACTGATTGTTAGAGAATATAAGAAAAACTATTATTAAGGAGAGAGCATAATTAAAAGAACAATTAAATCAGAAGATAATGATTGACATTGCATTTAAATTTTTGAAGATCAAAAGTTGACTAGGAAGCAAGAAGCCAGAAGAGAGTTCCACAAATGAGAAATGTGATAAAAAAAATGTTAGCATAAGAACTTATGGTTACATCAAACCATTTCAAATGTAAAATTAGTCCTTGCTGCCAATCTAGTAGTGGGCTTAAATTCATAAAGTTTAAATTAAGTTTAATTAAGGAATTAAATTCTATAATCATTATGTAAAATATTTAATACAGTTTAATAAGTT
Source organism: Acanthosepion pharaonis (assembly GCA_903632075.3). Classification (NCBI taxonomy): domain Eukaryota; kingdom Metazoa; phylum Mollusca; class Cephalopoda; order Sepiida; family Sepiidae; genus Acanthosepion; species Acanthosepion pharaonis. The sequence goes on along the minus strand of CAHIKZ030000699.1, from coordinate 719,138 downwards.
TGGTTACTTTCCCCAAAAGGAAATTTTGCACTTTAAATTTCTTTGAGCTAAAATAAATATGTAACAGGTAGGTGTTTTGGGTTGGTGTAGTAGTAACCCTGACTTGATATTATTTGAGTGTTGTTAAAGTAATTACTCTATTGCTATATGTATTTGTAGTATAGGAGGAATCCTTTTCTCTTTTTTATGTTGAAAATGAAATGAATTAAAATGTAAAACTATAATATAAACAATAAAAATGTTAGATACGTGTTGACCTAAATAACAAGAATTTGTATTTTCTTTTTGTGATGTGAATTACAGAATATTGGCATGGTATGTGTAAAAATGTTCTCAGTGTCTTTTGTTTAAAAGTCAGTGGTTTAGTTCCAAGAATTTCAGTTGTGAGGATGCACTTGAAATAATCTGTTTTCTGTCTTCCAGAGTTAAGGACAATGTCTGATATGGTTTGGTTCTGAGAATTTTGTTTGTGAGGATGGCATTTGACATTTGTTTATGCTCTTCCTTGAATGTTGGCCAACATAATTTCTACTGTCTACTTGTCTATTACTATGGGTACACTAGTCTACACTAATCTACTCTACTAACTCTCTTGCAGTGGAAGGTTCATTTTTTATAATGATGTGGGTTAGAATGATGAAATATCCTTTTTTTCTATCATCACTAATGACAAGGTTATTTTTAGAATGATGAACTATCATCATCATTCTAGACCATAACAAATATTGCTAAAAACAAGCAACTCCTGAAAAAGATTGTATAAAAATGCTGATTATTTTTTTTCAAGTTTAAAAGAGGATGCTGTAAAGTTTTTTGTGCTAACAAAGAATAATGACATACAGTAATGAAACATACAATATATTCAACTAAGAGTTGAATGCTCTTCACACTGTTTCTCATATGGGAGGTAATGCAACTGATTATAGCAGGTAGGAACAAAGAAACCGTGAGGAGGGGTGACCAAAACCCCTGGTGTCGCACGTCCAACCTTCTCTCACGAATCGAAAGCTCTCTGATCCGAAACAGCAAAACGCTACCTGCTTTATACAGCCGAGGACTGACCATGATTTGCATCAATGATGACGAGACAACAAGATTTCGCGTTAACTAAACCGAGACCGCCTGCATAAAATATGGGCGCCGTCATTTTGGTTCCTTTTACCATTGGGAGAACCGGAGTTTGCACACCACACAGATTCGCAGGCTTTCCGAGGTAAGCTATTTTTCACAATTTTCCCCACACTTTAACACTTGGATTAGCAGAAAGAAATAACATTTGGTTATTGAAATACTGACTTAGGAAATTAGGTTGAGCCAAAAACATTTTAATACCATTTTATATAAAAAATCTATGAAGCAAAATTAAATGTTTGTTCAGAAGAAGCAATTTTAATACATCAAAAATATTTTATGCATGAAACTGATTTTCAGAGTCTACCAAATGTGAAAATTAAAAATACAATGATGAGAATCAAGAAAAATAGCTGATCAAGCCATAAATTCAATATCATTCAACTGAAAAATAAGGAATTGATTAATTGAAGAATCATTAGAAAAGTGAAAATGTTGAAAAATATAATCATGACTATAGTCTAGTATTGCATTCTTTGAATCTAAGCTAAGAAATAAGCATTGTAGATAGCTTTAACAGATAAAGAAAAAGTTACTTTTCTATTTCTTTATTACATGTTTTTTTTTTCCATTTTTGTTATTTTAAAAGTGAACCCAATCAATTAGCCAACAAAATTTAAGAGGATTTTCAAAAGTAAATCAAGTTAACTTAAGTTGTGGATTACATAATTAATGAGAGAAAAATAAAATGAATGTTGATATTTATACCTAACAATGCAGAAATCCATTCATATTGCTTAGATCTCTGAAGTTAAAAATTCATATTTTTTTAAAATTTAAATACACAAGTGTTGTGCATATCCTTACACATCACAAATATTGAAAATATATTTATAAAAAATTTGAATGTTTTGCCTGAAGTTTAAATATCTGTTTATAGGCTGCATGTAAACAAATGACATTTATTATCAATATAATTGTAGGGATACAAAGGGCAATTATTTCTCTTTGAGAAAGATGAATTCATGAGAATCATTTGACAGCCAGTGAGTGACAAATGCCAGTTATTTTTTAGCATATATAGAAGCATGACTTTTCTACCCATATCAGTTGCTATGTAAACCACAGAGAAAACAAATGTCACAAGCCCAAAGCAGAGTGTTATAATGAGAATTTGGTTGCAAAGGAAAGGAACAAACAAGGATTCAATTTTCAACAGCATGTATTCATCAAAATTTGGAATATATACATAGTTGTTTGAAATTTGTTAAAAATTGTTCATGTATAGTTCTTCAGTCATTATTGGTCTGGAAAGCAATTAAGTGTAAGGGTTGTTGATAGGTCTGAGACTTGACCGATTTCTTGGATTGTTGGCTGAGGTCACAGTTGTGGTCAGAAGATAGGTCTGGAGCAAATTAGCTGTTGGCAAAGTTTGACATATGCCATTTTTCATGGTTGAAATTGACATCTGTGAGGTACTTGATAGGCTGGTGGTTGTGTGATGCTAAGATGCTGAAGCCAGACTGCTTGGTAAGTTGGGTTGATAGATCAAGGGCATAGATAAGAAATACTGAAATTTTACACTTTTAATTTTTTTTTTTATTTCGATGTATCTTGGTATCTATCTATAAAAGGCAGGATGTGTGTGTGTGTGTGTGTAACGAATGCATGGCCGAAATTTTCAACAGATTTGCATCAAAATTCACATGCACATGCTCCAAGTTAGCAGGAAGGTCAAGACTGACTTTGCATTTCCCAACTCCCATCAATAGTGGAAATAATCGATTTTTTCATGCTTCTACGGCAGTTTTCATGTAGTTTGCAGCCATTTTGTACTGGCCCAAATGAGAGCCAATAGCTGGCTGCCAGGAATAGGCAGGAAGATTCTGTTGGCCAGCATGAGAGCCAACAGCTGACTGACACGAATGTTTGCTAGCATGCAAAAAAAAAAAAAAAAAAAAAAAAAATCGATAGCTGCATTTGTCATGAGTGGGAAAAATTTAAATCTGCATGGCACTTTACTCCAATTGGCTCATTCGCTTGCTTAAATTCAACGTTGATTCTGATTCTGCAGAACTGGGTTGGGTGTGAAAAAGTATTTGTTTTTCTTTTTTCATTTGGTTTTTCCAGTTACAAGTCCTTTTTTAAAGCTGATTGTTTTGTGTTCATTTTGTTTAGTTCTTTTTTCGTAACAGATTTAATGTTTAGTATAGAGCATAGAAAAAATTCGCAGTGTGAGATAGGCAAGAAGTAAGGCATGTAGCAACATCAGCACAGCAAAGGGCACTCCTTTAAAGGCAAGGAAGGGCAAAAATATTTTAAGTCAAGTGATAGCGATTGCTGTATGAGTTATGATTTTTGAATCGTGTGTGTGTGTGTGTGTGTGTGTATATGTGTTATGCTACTTATTTTTTCAATTCCAAAATACATTTCACGAGACATGTTGGCTAGATGTCATTTTCTGTGTAGTGGCTCCAAGCATTAGATCTAGTTCACAAAACAAACCCCTGCAAAAATCTAAAATACAATAGCCAATTACAAACATTGCTATATATATATATATATATATATATATATATATATATATATAAAAAGATCCTGAGAGCCAACACCTGTTAAACTACAGATATAAAAATGGCGCATCTCACTGACAACAGGCAGTTTGGTTCAACACCTTGACCACATCCAATATTCATAAACCTCACTAGTGTCAATTCCAATCCTGTCAATAACACCCCACTCATGCTACTTTACAGCTTCAATAATAATTTACAAAATAAAAATTTGTTTTTTTTTTTAATTGCATCTCAAAGACAATATTTAGGTATTTGTACCTAGAATTATTGAAACACACAGGAGCCATTTTGTTCCACTGCCTTTCACCATCTTCATAATTTCATCCTCCTAAAACTTAGTATAGAAATTACATAAAAGTTCAGTACACTTTGTTTCTCACAAACTTTTCCTATCTCTTAATATTTTGTTTATCCTTAGGGAAGTATCCTTCACTATTTCAAAACACATTTTGATCTCTGTATCACATTTTCCACTACCTGGTATAGTAGTCAAACTTCTGTGTACCTGCTTAATTCTGAGGTCTCCAGTTTGTAGTTTACGTCTTGGGCTGTCACTCTTACTGATGACCATACATTCTGTTATTAGTTAGTTCTTTCTTCTCCATTTCTTTTATGACCTTGTCTAAAAGGTTCTTGCAGTTTCCTTTCCTAGTCTTATGCTGTTGAGATTGTGTCTTAATAATAAGTCCTAGTAAGCCTTTTAATTGTTTTAGGATCATTTTATTGTATAGATGGAATAAATTTAATCAGGCATATCCATGTCTAATGCCTCTATTTTTGTATATTTGCTTAACTCATTTTCTATCTGCATGTAGGTAGTTTGTTTTCAGTAAATGTTACAAATTATTCTAATATTTTCCCAAATAAATCATTTTTTTCAAGCAGTTCAAATAGATCATTGTGTTGTAATCTTAAATACTTTTGTGTTATCTATGAAATATAGGTATAGGTCTTTTTGCATTTGTATTGTTCACTAATAGCATTCTGAACAAAGATCACAAATTCTTGCTTGGATGTATTGAATAAAGTCACTATTTTTGCCTTTTCTGGCCTAATTCTGGTACAAGCTCTATTCATCAGAATCTGAATGATAAATTTACTTATGCGATTAATTAAGCTGATTATCCAAAGGAGTACACATTCATTTGAAACTGATTTCTTAATCATTGCCATGAAAATGGGTTGGTTAATGCTATAACCAGTCTACGATAATAGATAAAGGAAAGAACAAACAATGATTAAAATTTCAGCAGCATGTATTGATCAATTTTCAGAATATATACATAATGATCAATGCCAGCATATTTAATTATTTGAAAAGGTAACAACATTTTTGATATGCAGTTCTTTAATTACTGTTTGCAAAGGAAGCAATTAGGCATAAGGATGTTGTCAGATCAGGAATTGACAAATTTGTTGGGTTAGTTGACAGAGGTCACAGTGGTAACAAGAGTGGCTTGAAGTGGATTAGTGAAACAATGTGGTAACATGAGTAGGGTGTTGTTGTTACGATTGATCTGTCGATCTTTTGAATTGAAATCAACATTGGTGAGCTGTGTGGATAGCCCAGCAGTCATGTATTGAGGTCAAGGTAGTGAAACTGCCCATTGTTAGGAAGGTGTGCCGTTTTTGTATCTGTGGTTTAACAGGTGCTGGCTGCCTGGATCATCATTTTTTTTTTGCAGTAGCAATGTTCATGATTAGCTATTATATTTTAGATTTTTCCAGGAATTTGTTTTGTGGACCAGATGTGATGCTCGGAGCCCCTGTACAGATGACATTTTTATTTTGAGTTTTGCTTTCTTGGCACTCACATCCAGCCAGCATGTCTAGTGAAATGTATTTGTGAGTCAGAAAGATATCTTGATAAAAGTAGTATAACACTAAGATCATTTGTATTTTACTTCTGCATATATTTAATTATTTCAGTAATCTTGCTAATCCTGAAATCCTCTTTTACAATTTCATCTTTTCATCTAGGCCAGTGCTGATCTTAATTCCGATTTTAGTATTTCAGGTTTTTTCTATGTTTTTATATATTTTATTCTCCTCATGAAAGGATTCTCCAGTGTATTTGTTCCATTTTTAAGTATCTTTTCCTTTTTTTTTTTTTTTTTATTATGAATATATATTTTATTTATCCTGAGCACATCTTTTGTCTTTTTAGAACTTTTATGTTTTAACTGCATTTCTGAATATTTTATTTATTATTGTACAATTGACTTTGTGTTTCCTCCTGGGCTTATCCCTGTTCATAAACATCTTGAGGGTTCCTTAAACCAGGTGTTGGTTATTATTTGGTTGTTTGCTGTATGTAACCCATTTTCTCCATGTTCATTGCACAATCATAGTACAGACTTTCTATTTCACTGCCTCATTCCTTTCCTATTTAAGTCTCCCCATGATAATTTCCTGCAATTTGCATTATTGTCTCTTGGCAATATCTAGTATGCTATAAAACCTGTCTACTACTTCTGCGCTTTGTGACATTGGTAAATATACTACTATGATGGCTTCCATTTTAGTTTAACTAGAAAAACATGACATTTGACAGTATCCCAAAATACATTCCATCATGTCATGGTCTAATATCAATTTCATATACCTTCCCCCAGAAGGATTATGTTTAGCCTTTCCATTTCTAGTTTGACATTTTTTCAGCATTCCATGTTGATACTGTGCTTAAATCATTCACATTAGAGTATACATCTATTAAAAGATAAACTACTTTAATCTATATAAGACAAAATAAATTCAGTTTTTAAAACCAATTTACCTATATATTTAAATGATTCCACCGTATCAATGCATAATTATGAATAGCATAATATTCTTTATTATGAAAATAAAAAAATTTTTTAAAAAAACTGACCCCAGCAATAGTGGCTATTAGTCAAATTCTGCCATAACTACTCATTCTTATTCATTTCATATTTGAATTAGTTTCTGTTCAATAACTGAACACAAAATTTCATCATGTCAATCAAATTAGTTTCTTCATGAAAAAATCCTGTTTCCAAAAATTAAAATATCACTAAAAAGATCACTATGGATTAAATACATGATCATTGTTAAAGAATGAAGGATTACGGGAAACAAGTATGTCATGTATTCATAGCCGAAGGGAAGTAACTCTTAAAGGAAAAAAGAAAATAAACACAAGAGGATCATAGCATAGAATAGTCCCCGTAAGAATAACATCATTAATAGTAAGAGATTCGATTATTCATAAAAAATTAGGATAAATTTAGTTATTCACCAGAAATTAGCCCCTTTAATGTATTTGCATCTGTAAATGCAAAGAATGTGTAGAAACATTAGTCAGTAGTGACATTATTTTGCTCAACCAACCGACATCAGTTCATATTATCTGTTATATCTACAATACTTATTCCATATCAAGATCCATAATGATTATTTTCAAAAAGATGATAATGTTTTGTACCTAAGGATATATTACAAAAAGATGTTAAAGATTTTCATTTTTACTGCCTTTTTCAAACTGAAAAAAACAGAAAAATATTCTTGCAAGTATTCTCAAGAAGCATCTAAATACTAATTTTATGTAAAGAACACAAGTAAAACACAACAGTTGTATAGCAGTAACCTTAATCCAATAAACTATAATCAGGACTTGAGATTTATTTCTTAAGAATATCTAAGATATAAATACTAGACTGACTGCGAGAGAGAAATATCTTATATTGAGTTTACAAATCAAGTTTTTAAGCCACTTGTCATTACCATTTTGAGAATTAGGAAATAAGAAATTTCAGCAAAAAAGAAAAAAATGCAAGTAAAAATGCCATTCAACATTTAAGCAAATTCAGTGATTTATTCAAACCTCCATATGGAGGTTTGAATAAATTATCTTAAAAATCAATCTTACAAACTTTCAAAAAGTTGTTGAAAGTTTGCAAGATTGATTCATTTAATAATTCCTTCCAAATCTATGAATAAGAATACACGTTAATACTTATTAACCAACACACATGTATACATTAAATTTGTGTATGCATGTTCATTAATCATCATTATCAAACCTTCTTAGCCTCACCTGTGGATTATAGGTTCACAGACTCACCTTGCTGGTGGTTTTGATAGCAAGTAGTTTATTGGGAGGTGGGTAGTTAACAGTCTCATACTCAACTAATTTTGAAGTCAAAGTTGCCCTCCCAGATTAGTTTTCTGTTCCACTATTTAACCTATAATTGTTGAGGAGAAAAGATGGATTCCTACCTTTCTACAAGAGTGGGTATGTGAAAGTTATTGAAACAAACTGTTGGAAATTGAATTTGGTATACCAATTCCACACCATTAACCACTATACTACATGCACATCCATATTAAGGAGTAATATATTTTTCAGAGCTTTTTAAGTTTGGTAATAATCATTTACTGTAACTGATATAAATAAACAAAGTACTCTTTAATGAATGCTATTTCAATTGGTTAACCAAAAATATTCGTCTACACTTGGTATATACATTATGAATTTTCTTATTCTTGAGGTCTTTAGTGCTAAATTCATATATCAATCATGCCAATATTTCTTTCTCAAGAAGATAAGCTTGCCACCATGTTGGAGAAACAATCATTCAGAATATCATTTCAAAAGTGAAATAACATGCCAACTATGAGCAGGAAATATAAACTACATGACTGATGTTACATAACTGCAAGTAATGAAAGCAATAAGTTTCAAATTAGATTTTCATGGACTAAAAGTCCTAATCATGTTTGATAATATTTAATATCCTCACACTTTCATAATTTACATTCAGTTTAACTCACTAAACCATAATACCTTTAAGAGTCAAATTAATTAAATGAAGCAGTTTTAAAAGGCTAAACAATCTTGTAAGGTCTTTGTGGTAAGACAACCCAATTACATCCCCTTTCTTATGATTTGTATAAGTCATGTCATCTTAGCCAAAACGGCAAGACTCTTCAGTTATGCTCAATAAAGGCGCATTAAGCTGAACTAGACTGAGTTTTCATTACAGTCTTAAACACTTAAATTGCTCCACTATCAAATTTTTAAAATGTTTTTATAGTCATTGGCTGCTTAAGTGGGTAAAAAAATATTCTAGCTAAAAAAAAATCTTTACTACTGACATGCTCATATGAAAATATTTTTTAAAATTTTGCACACACACACACACACATATATATATATATATATATATATATATATATATATATATATATATATATATATATATATATCCTGCTTACTTCAAATCATTATTTTAATTTTTTTTTAATCAGATATCAACTTAGGGATGTAATTAGATTGGTTGAAACTAAGATATAGAAATTTAAAAAAAAAAAAAAATTAATATATATATATATATATATTAAAGTGTTTATACAATGCATTAATGTATAGAATTAAAAAGTTAATATAAAATTCATAATAAAAATAACAAAACAAAAAAAAACAAAAAAAATCAATGTTTAAGTTCTCTTATACTGATCTCTTAATTTTCTTTTGTTTATTCTGTACTTGATTTTATTTAAGTGTATTAATTGTTAAATGGGTATTTTTATATTTTGGCTTGTAATCATCTTTTGCTAACCTAAACAGTCTGACCAAAATTTGGACTTATTTGTATGTATATTGCCATAATTCAAATAATATTAATTCCCTGCTTAATTTTGTTTTGCTAAAGGATATTTGAACTTACACTAAGTTAAAACTTAATAGATAATATTATACTGCCAATTCTATAACTAACTCTACTCTAACATATATCCAGAGTTAATCTCATTAATTTTATTTGCTATTTACTTTTTCCTACTTGTGATTGTGTTTCTAGTTCCTTCTAGGTTCTGTTTCAACTCCAGGCAGAGATGCCAGAAGCATGAACACTGAAGTCTTATCCAATAATCGTTATTTTTTCTCTCCCACAAAGGGAGTAGATGGGCTCACCTATTGTCTGGTTTCTACTCCTTGTTTTCTTTAGTGGTTGTGGGGTTTTGTCCTTTGTTTGGGATTGGGTTTCCAATTTCTTCAACTATACTTCTGGCATCTCCACCCAAACTCTGAAATTTTATTCTGCAATTATTTTATTTTCTTCTCTTAATAGGAGTAGATAGGTTTGCCTGTCATCCAGTTCACACTCCTCCTCAGTCTTTTGAACAGGAGTAGAAGGTTTATCCCTTGTTTCCTGTTTAGAATAGAATTGTGTTCCCAGTTCCTTCAACTATGTACTTCTGACATCTCTGCCTGAAATCTGAAATATTATTTTTTCTCCTCCAATAGGAGTAGATATATTTGCATAAAGGTCTGGTTCAGACTCCTCTCCAGTCTTTTGAACAGGAGGAGAGGTTTATTCATTGTTTCCTGTTTAGAATTGGGTTTCCAGTTCCTTCTAAAGTCTATTTCAAATCTATACTTCTAACATCTCTACTTGAAGTCTGAAATTTTATTCACTAATTAAATCTTGACCTCTCCAAGTCTAGAATTAGCTGTTATCTTTCCTGCCTAGCCTTCAAGAACTTTTTCTTATGCTAATATGAACACCACACAGTAACCCTTCTACATAGAGTGATTCTTGGGTCTTGTATTGGGTTAATTTTTTTTTTTTTTTAAACTAACAAAGACTGACAATACAATATGACAACATTGCTACAATACAGATTAAAGATACACAGAAAAAGGATATTGCAAATATTATGATAGAATGACTGCTAAAATAGAATATAATGGGGGGGGGGTTGAATACAAAAGAAAACAGTCACATTTGGCTTGATAAAGTTCATCAGAAGATGGAATATGCTGGTAAAGAATTTTTTTCCTTTTGTCTTTATTCATATTGTCTTTTTACAGATATTTCTTTTTATTTATATCTGAATTTATATAAGAAAATTGTTCTTAATGTTAGTTTAGTGATGAATCTTTAGATGTTACTATTTCAATTTTTTTCTGACTATTCAGATGAACATTTTCACAAATTATTTAAAATGCATAATTAAGCATGTAATTGTTAAAACACTGTTACATACAAGAGAAATAAATCGTTACCAGCATGTTTGCAATGTGCAAATTCATTTCCATATTCTATACTTTCTTTTGAGAGAATCTGGAAGATCCCTGAGTCTTGATATACCTCATGAAAATTTCAAATCGATACCCACTTGAAACTGACCAAGAAATATTTTGCTCATCTTTGATTGAATAAAGTGAATGTATTTTGATAAAATTAAATCATAAATATCGCCTCAAGCTTAAATGGTATTTAAAAAATTATTTTAGTAAAGGGACAGAACTCTTAAAATGAATTACTTAATTTCATTTGCAAGGTAGTTCAGAAAAAACGTGCTTGTAGGAAATCAATATTTAAGTGTCATCGTTGATTTTATTGATGTTTATGTATATTCACATATTTCCATATTAACAAAATCAAATACAACATATTTTTTCATTGCCTTCAAGCATTATCTTCAGTTTTAATTTGTTGTTTATATTAATGATTAAATATGTTTTTTTTACTTTTTTTTTAGCCATTAGGTTACCTGTCATTTCATGGTGTAAAATAGCTTTTGAAATAAAACTTGAACTTATTCTTTGTTAATTTATTTATTACAGCATTTCATCTGATCTATTCCAGTCTTTTTATGGATGTATAATTAACCTTTATAAACTTTATACTTCACAAATGAAGTTGTAAGAATTCTGTTAATATACCACCTACATTACTGTAATAAATAACAAGAAGCAGAAACAATTTAAAATTGAAACAATATTTATCTGTTATAAATAAGTAGATAATGGCAAGATAATGTACTTTCAAATAAAATTTTATTTTAACACTTTTTTGTTATATACTAATTTATCTTGCTACTCTTGAAATCTTGATAAAATATTTTACATATTCACAGATGTAAAATATAGCAATGTATTTCTTTTATATAATTGATGAATAATTATATCTAGGTCCCTCTGCCTCAACTGCAGATCAAGAAGTATCAGTGTACTGTGTCCCTCTTAATGCAACAGGTGGTGGTGTTTTGGAAACAAATCTCTACTTACCAGGATATTTTTTTACCTACTCAAAAGCAAGACAATATAAGAAATATGGACCAATAGTGATTCTTTTATATTTTTTTTAAACACAGTAATTAACTTTAGCTTTGTGTACAAGGGATGGAATTGTGGAAGGTTGAGTGGTGGTGAAAATTTGGCCTGGTAAAAATATTCAAATCCACAAAGAAAAAGTAAAGAAAAAGAAGAAAACAGATAAAGTGCAATATTTCAGAAATTGTTGATGCTTTCTATAAATCTTATGATAGTTTTCATACAATAAGCAATAGACAAGACAAGACTTTTTAATGCCTCCTCTTACTACTTCAATTCTGACTGTTACATTCATTTGCTACTTATATGGACTGATTACTTGAGATGTTGTCCTTTTATTGATACCAGGGAAGTGATTTGGTGTTAGGGTGTTGATGGTAAGGCTGGGTGTAAAGTCATGGTGGTGATGACAAGAGAGGCCTGGAGTGGGCTTGTGAAGTATTTAATGTAATGTTTAAAAGTAAAACTAACTTAAAAATATCTAAAAGTAAACTTAAATTAAGATACTTTTTCAAGCAAAAATTATGATAAGCCTTACTCCTTCAAAAATAATTATTTACTATTTATTTTTGAGGAAAATTTAGGTTTTCTTAAGTAAATAAAGTTTTACTTTTAAATATTACATTAAAGAAGAAAACATTTCTCTGTAAATGAATTTAATTACTATTTTGAAAGAGAGTAGAAGCAAGTTACATTGAGAATTCAGTTTTGAAAATCAGTTATGTTTGTGTTTGAAAAGAAAGAATTTAGTTAAATAAAAATTAGGAGAGATACACAGGAGTTACAGTCAACATTAGTCATGTTGAATATTTGTTTTACAAATTTAACTATATTTTATTTAAATGAAAGTGTATTTTTGAATAAAAATATGGGAATGCTCAGCCCCCTAAGCCTCCCCCACCACAAGTGTAGTATTGTAGTGTGGTATTTTCCTAAATTTAGTTATTTTGTAACAAAAGAAAAAAAACCTAATTAAGTTTATTTTTTAAAGATTGAATAAACACTTATTTTCCATAAGATAGCTGAAAAATATAAATAAATTGTCAATAGTAAACTATCTTCTGAGATATTCTGAGCAACACTGGGTATCTTCACTAGTGGAATTATTCTATTATTATATTGGTTTAAAAGCTTTCTGAGAAATTATGTCTATTTCTTTTTAATAAATTATGTATCTAAAAATACGAACTGAAACTAGACCTATATAGATATTTTTTCAAATAATCATTATCTATGAATGTTTTACATGGTTATTTTTACTCTCTACATGAGAGAATATATATTTACATTTATAATAGCATAATACAAACACATGAACAGTGTACTTTATTTAGAAGTATTTGCCTTTTACTCAGAATTTGACTAGTAATAGTTAAATGTAAATTTATCTATAAAGATTAGAAGTTTAAATAAATTTATATCTACTTTTGTAAATATTATACACATGTTCACTGATCAAATACACTCTACATAGATATTGAGGATAATTTTCATCTAAAATTTTCAAAAATTTTTTAAAAAACAAGTTAACATCTTTCTAACTGGTGCTTTTTAAATACCAATATCATGGTATAATAATAATCCCAACCACTCAACCATATTTTACAGTTTAATTAAAAGGAATTTATATCTTACATATACAGTAATCTAGCAGCAGACAACAGAAAGAAAAGTCAAAAATCTATTTTGTGGAGCTCCATTAATCTTCAGAAAAAGAGATTACATTAGAGTAATAGTACTGTACCATTTTATCTCAAATTTAATCAGGATTCATTAGTGCCAATCTTCTTTATGTGCTGTCTTTCTTCAGGATGTAGGCAATCATGGCTCTCCACAACTCCCTTTCCTTTGTAGCTCTTAATAAATCATCTGTTTTGGCTCTTACCTTTCCTAAGAACATTTGTAAAAAATATCTGTGATAATAAGCAGTCAATTTCATTAAACTATTTAACATTTATTCATCTTGTGTTGCTATAAGTGAAGAAGCCAGCAATGAAACTCTTATTAAATCATCAATAAGTAAAAGCAAGAAATTTCATAATTAAAAAAAGATTAAAGACAAATTGATATCTATAAAATATTGAGCAAAAAATTATAGTATATAATGGAGATGTGAAACTGTTATACAAGTTATTTGAAGTGGGTATAAACTAAAAATTTAACTTAATTTTCATAACAGATTCATAATACTAGTAGTCTAAAAAAATTTTGTTCATGTATGTTGAATAATTATAAATTATATTAATATCAAAGCAAACCAATGTCTCTTAGTAGCTGTTGTAGAATTTACTATAGAAACATTTTTCTTCATTATATCTAATCTCACCTCATTTCTTTTGCTTTTTATCAAAATTCTCTGGTTATTATTCAACCACCATTAAACAACATGGATCAGTAATAAAGAATAAGCTAATAAGACCTGAATTTGTATATTATCATTGTGAGACATTATCATGATAGTTTTCATGGTCTAATCAGTAAGAGGCTAACTAGCAGCAAAAATTAGGCATAATGATCTCAAGGAACATGCCACAAAAATATTGAAGTATTACAAATTCAAACTAAAAATAAATGAAAAGAATTGTTAAAACAATTCAAAACTAGTGGAAGAAATAGACAAGTAGCACAAAGGTGAATAGGCTGGAGAGTATTAACAGACACAAGATATCTCCTAAGAATAGAAAGAAGAATAAAATCAAGCTACCTTCATAGATTGAAAAAAGGTTTGGTTCAGAATTCCAAGTTACTAAGGACAACAGACACTTGAAGAAGGCCAGAGGGTACAATATTCAAAAGTGTAAGTATAATAATTAAGATTAGGATACTAGTGTAAAGATAAAAAGCATAAAATAATTTCAAGGATTCCAATAAAAATTCCTTCTGAAAAAATCTAGTTTGATACTGAGTGCCATATGCTAAACAAAGCTAAACATTTATAAATTATTAGGCTAAACCAAAATTATTATTTTTATGATATATGATTATTAACTATGTTTCTATTGGTAGATAAGAGGAAGAAATGCTAATAACCAACTACCAAACTTGAATCTTTAGTTCTAACTCCAATTCTCAATGCTACTGTGCTATTTAAATTTCCCTGACACTTCATGCTTCACCTCTAAAAATAAAGTGTTGTTAAGAGGTAAACAGAAATATAACGCGCTATAGAAATATCAGTCTTTTGAAGATTCAACCTTGCTTGATTCTGAATAAAATGTAAACTTATTCTTGAAGGTCAGAACCAGTATATTCCAGGTAGGTAAAGATAAGAACAGTTGCTGCCAACAGTTCAAGTAAGCTCTGAGTATGCTTATGGGGAAATGCCAGCTCTGGTACATTTCAAATTAGAAGAAAGAAGAAAATGCTGTTTTTAGGTATAAGAATAGAAATATTATAGAACAGAATTACTTTAGCATGGGAACATTTTGGAGAGGTGAATTTTGGAAGTTACAAGGCAAATATGAAAAATTAAGCAATTTCTTTTAATTTCTAGCCTTTGTTAAAATGATAATTTGCCTATTTCTCCCTTGTCTATAGGAGTGGGTGCTGAAAAATCTTGCCTCAACCAAGATCTTAAGAAAAAAAAAAAAGCTGTATTGTTCAATGCTCGTATTAGCTTTATCCAAGAAATGTTATTACTGTTGGCAGTATTTATATGCAACAAATACAGCTCCTTGTTTTTTTTATTGCTGTCTAAACAAAAAAAGCTAGGACACTTTCTCTATTTCAGGTAATCAATGAAATAATGTTGCATTGCAGCATTTGTATACAAGCTACATAGGTGAGGTAAATAATTATATTTACTTCAACTATATTAACTAATAATGACTAATGTTCACATGTTATCTAACACAGGTTTGCAAATTTTAACTTCTGTAGCATCATGTAACATAACAAAAATATATGCTGATGAATACACATGTACATTTACCTTTCACAATACATTTAATTTTTTTCAAGTTGATCAATATTAACTCTAGAGTATATTTTTATTTATTAACATGCAAAGCAGTTGCCTTATATAGTATTTTTATGCAGATTATCAAAAGGTAAAGTCTAATTATGTCATCTATGATTGAATGTGAAAGGTCAAAGTATATTGTTCAACTGAGGTATTATAGCTTCAATTTTCAAACTGAAACATGTGGGAATTCTATTTTTGCAGGGCATATAATTTGATATGGTAACATTAAGAACAATGTCAGATACTTGTAAATGATTAGATGATCAACACATTATCAATATAGAAGGTAACGGTAACTGAAAGATTATAAAAACTTTAATTTACAATGATTTGTGCAAAAATAAAATAATTTTTTTCCTGGGGGCAAATGGGAGAATAGAGTGTCCACTCTCTAGAATGAATATTAAAAAAGGAATGATAACAAAATTATAGAAATAATTTACTCTCAAGAAGATTTACAATACAATTTTTTTCAAATCATGAAAGAAAAAAATAAAACTTGTTACAAAACCCATTGAAATTCAGAAGAAATTACTTATAAAAAAGAAAGGTGTACTCATCTAATAGACAAATGAAGAAAACCTATGTGCATTTTCCTTGAGATTTTCAGGAAGATTTTAACGATATTTTTTTCAATATCATTGTTTTCTTTCTGCTTAGCATTCACTGGGTTATGCTTTTTTTTCTTGGGTTCCATGTGGTTCACTGGGCCATTTAACAATCTCTGCTTTTCTTTTCCTGTGAGAGTTTACAAAAAGTTTTACATTATTGTAAAATGTCTTTCATCGGCATAGTTTTTAAGAATGTCAAAACTTTACTGCAGACAGTTTTGCTGGCTTCATATCAGATGTCCAAGTTCTTCGCTAGTCAACTTCCATCACACATGATGCCCAAGTCTTTTCTGAGGTCTAACTACCTTCTGCCACAGCCATCAGGCTTTGTCTCTTCTGCCATCTAACCACCTTCTGCTCATTCATCCACTGACTCATCTTAAATATCCTTAGGGGTAGATCAAACATACCTCAACTTTAAATTTGGAAAAAAAAAAAAATACAAAAGTAATATATTTTTTTTTTTTCAAATTTAAGAAAATGAATCTCCAGCAGTCCACCATGACAGTTATTTCTAGCAGCCTTTTTAGAGTCAATTCTAAATAAAAAGACTTTTACACACAAAATGAAAATTTTTAATAAAGAATCTGGATTTCTTTTAATACACTTCTCACAAAAGTAAGTGTAGAAGACAAACTCAAACCCTTTAACATTTATTTACTCACACATTTTAATTATTTTATATTACTAATTAATAAAAAAAAATTATAAAATTGACTAGTCTGAGGCCTAACTATTGTCCAAAATCTGACTAAATAACCAATCAGAATTTATGTACTAAACTGTTTGTAAGTGGAGGAGATTGACTAATTTTTTTCAGATGATTTCTTATAAGAACCTTGTGTCAGATCATATATGAAGATCCTGCTACACTATTCAGTAGGCTAGCCTTGAGATATTTTAATAGTATATGGTAGTAATCTGAGTGGTGTTGAAAGGTTAGTTCTACATACATATGCTCGAGACACATATGGTTTCTCTTGGCAGTGATTGATGACAGCTAACCATTTCTGAAGGAGGAGGTTGGCAATAATGAACAAACATGAAAAAGGATGAAGATATATACAGAGGCCAGAAATAATTATTGAGTAAAGACAAAATTAGTTTATTTACCATCACCTCCAAAAAATTGGATATGAAAAATTTATTGCATGCATCTTATTGTAAAATTCAGATTTGCACTCAGTGCTGTTTGCTGACTGACTAACCAACTAACCTAATTGAGATCTGGTGTGATCTTTTATTGTGGGCACACAAGAGAAAAAAAAATCAACCAACCAAGTTGATTGATTTTTGTTATAATCCACTTTTTGAATTCTTTTCTTTTCTGAGGTGCTTCAAGTTCAAGTTCACGGGTTTTTGCTTGCTTATGTCACAAGATAAGCATTTATAGATTGTGTATTGGAGAAAGAAGGAAAGAGAAACGTATTTTTGTACAGTCACCTTTGAATACGTGGTTTTTGTATTTTTCTATCTAATTTTGTTCTATGTTCCCTTTAAGTTAACCACTTAGCCATAAATACACACCTTAAAAAAAATCTATGAATAAAATTAAATGAGCTTTTTACTTAAGTTGCACATCTCAGAAGCAGTTAAACTGAGTAATTCATGATTGGCAAATACATAATATAATTTTGATTATTTACATGTGGACTATTGTCCTCATCTTTGTTGTTATCACAATGTTTCAGCCATTGTGACTTCTGGCCTTCATCAGGTACATGTTATGGGTAACCTACCCAATGAAGGCTGGAGGGAACAATGGCTGAAATGTTGTAATAACAAAGATGAAAACAATAGTTTGCATAAAATAAATAATGACAACACATCATCCCACAAATTCAGACAAAATAAATAATTGAAATTATTTATTTTATGTGATACAAAAAGCCTCTATTATGAATCATTTTGAAAAGGAAAATGACATCTGACACCAAAAAATACATTCATTTAATATCATCATTGTGCCAATTTTATTTTCATCTTTTTTCTAGTTTGATTTGACATTTATTTGAAAAGGCCAATGAGCAATTTTCTTTACTTTCTAAGTCAATGAAAAGATCTTTTCCAGTGAAAATCTATCCAAGAAGCAAACTTATCTGTTCTTGCAATGGGCACTTTAATGAATATCTTATCTAATCGCTAACAATCAACCTGTTATTGATAACAAAATATTTTAATTTCCAGTAATCTCTAACAAGTTATTAAATTCAACATTGATGTACATAATATTCTGGTGAAATGAATATAACAACTGGTGTCAGAAGCATGCATCATGGGATTAGTGAACTAACAAAATGAACCATCCAACAATGGAAAAGAAGTACAATGCTTCATTGGATGTCTTGTTTGGATCTGACAGTCCCTGGGGACCTTTCTACATGAACAAATCTGACTTAACTCATTCTTCAGACTGATGGCCCCTATACACAAACACAACAGGGCCAGCAAACCATTTGTCAGCACCAAAAGAGCCTATAAAGCCTTTGAAGTAAATCCAAAAGTGCCTCTCTTTACCAACAATGCTCTCTTTTCTAACTTTACTGAACTTTTCCTGCTCACTACCCACTCTAACAACAATGTCAGCTCTTGTCATCACCACCATGACTGCCACTCTCATAGTCACCAATATGACCTCAGTCAATCCACTGTAACAGCAACCCAACTATTCACATACAATACCAAGCTGACAGGTTAGTTGTTGACAATGGCATCAGTTCTCTTCTTGACTTCACTCAACTATTCATACACAAAATGCAGCTGTCATCACTAGACCTCCCTTGATGCCAACACCATGATTTCTAACAATTTTGACAGTGTCACTATTACCTTCCAGGCCTCTCTCATCACCACCACTGTGACCAGCTTTTTATGATCTCCCATTCAACTAGAATCAGACTGAGATATTCTGCTTGATCAAGCTTCATTATCCACTCCAGTAATCACCCCACTTCATCACAACCATGACCTCAGTCAACCAACCCAACAACACACCTCACCAGGCCTTACCATGAATCAGCCCCCCCATACTACCACTGATTTGCAGCTTCACGAACACACTCCAAGCCACTGAACTGCTATCTGCACCTGGCCTTAACAACAACAACACTCTTATACCTAATTGCTCCTCTCACCAATAGCAATTAAAGAACCCCAAATGAACAATTTTGTCACCTTTTCACTTAATTATGTATATATTCTGAAAATTGATCAATACATGCTTGTTGAAACTTTAATCCATGTTCATTATTTCCTTTGCAACCATACACTCATAATAAAATTAACTCAGTAACATGTTTGTAGCTAAGTGCTATTTGATTAATCACACTTTTCTTGTTATACAAATAAATAAATACAATAGAAATAATAAGCTTGATCAAGCAAAATATCTGCTGGATTCTGATTGAATGGGAGATCAAATGAAAACAAGGTTGTGGTGGTAACAACAAGAGAGGCCAGGAGTGGGCTAGTTAAGCTGTTCAAGTGTTAGAAATCATGGTGGTGACATAGAGAGAGACCTGGTGATGACAGCTGTGTGAATAGATGGGTTGTAATAATGGTGGTGACAATGAGAGCTGATGCTGTTGTTGACAGCTGGCTTGTTGGACTCATACTGTGTCATTCTTACAGGTTTTCTTTTAAGCAAATTTGGTGGTTTCCAGGATTTTTTTTTTTTTTGGTGGCAACATTCATGATTGGTTATTGTATTTTAGATTTTTGCAAGGATTTATTTCATAGGCAGAATGTGATGCTTGGAATCCCCACTCAGATGACAAGTTTTTTTATTCTGGGATTTGCTTTCTTAGTGCTCACATCTGACTGACATGTAGGGTGAATTAGAAAGAAATTTAATTGCAGTGCAGTATAACATTATATATAAAGAAAGAACAGTAAGATTTATAATCCGGTTTTCTTAGCAGTTATTTAAAAAAAAAAAAACCCTGCTAGATACAAAACAGTAGAGCAAAATATTATAATTATTTTCTTTTTTAAAAATATGATTCCATCACAACAGAATATTTTCAGGTTTCAAAACCGAAACTAAATTTATAAATTTAATCATTAGAATTAAACTTAAAATCCATAGTCTTGTTCCATTGTCAAGTGATGATAATTTTTCCTTGATTTGAGCTCTGAAGAGTGGAATTAGAACTGGTTAGCCTTTTCTATTTTTCTCCACTTTTATTAATATTTGTTTTGCTCTTGTTTTGAATTGCCATTTATGCTAATTTTATCTCCTCACACTCCCTCTCATTTTAATATGTCTGTTTTTTAGCATTAATTATATTTTGAAATGTTAGTATTTTAGCTACTATAAAATGGTATTTGAACTTAAATCATGCCCTACTTTTTATTTTTTTTATGCTGTCAAAAATCTATTAGTGCTAGAAATTCCTCATGTCTTGGTTTTAATTAAAAAGTGCATTAACTAAACACTTCCCTGTTAGTTATTTACCAAAAGCTTTATACATCAACCTTGAAAATCTATATCCAAGCCTTCAGCTTTTACTCTTTCAACTTTCTGTTCTTCAGCTATCTTGTCTTTCTGCCACTAAATAAGATAACATGTTTTGTTTTGAGTTCAAGTTATTTTTCTTTTCTTCTTAGATTCTGAGAAAGATTGGAAATGCTTTTGAGGATTACAGATTGTCCAAGAAAGGGAAGACAGGAAATTGGTAGAAAAGAATAAACCACAAGAATTCTGCCACTTAACATTTCTTAAACATGAAAAAACACTTATAAACAAATACAGAGCCAAAGAAAAGTTCTTAATGCAAAAGAAGTGGTCCAGTTTTCATTTCCCTTTGAATGGATATAATTAAGTAATTACATGATCCTCAGACAAGACAGATGTTTGTAACAACCATTTCTGGAATCATAGTGCAAATACTTCATACTACTTTAAAGTGTTCATTAACTAGGAGTTGAACTTTGCAATTTAGATTTAGTTTAATCTTTTTATTTTTATTTAAATTTATTAGATCAACCAAAATGATAATAATAATAAAAACAATTTTAAATATATTGTAAAAGATGTTGCATCAAAACCTATTTCTTGAACAATCTCATTTATTTCATTTAAGCATTTTAATTATTCCTTCCAATAATCATCTATTTATTTAAATATTTTAGTGCATAATTACTTATTTTTTTTAGTTATGTATCACATCCTTTAAAAGACATTTTCCCACCAACTCATTTTGTATCTATTTTAGTTGCATAACTTAAAAACTATTTATCAAGAAACCATTTTATCACTTTGTCCATCAAACTGATGTCTAATACAAACAAGCTCATTTTAGTAATTGCTTTGTTACTTGCTTTTAATTTCAACTATCCTAACCAGACTAATTATTTAAAATCTAATTCTTATATTTCTGTTTCATGCATTTAATATTACCATT
This sequence comes from Acanthosepion pharaonis, assembly GCA_903632075.3. Classification (NCBI taxonomy): domain Eukaryota; kingdom Metazoa; phylum Mollusca; class Cephalopoda; order Sepiida; family Sepiidae; genus Acanthosepion; species Acanthosepion pharaonis. The sequence continues at coordinate 697,428 of CAHIKZ030000699.1, read as the reverse complement.
GAATGTAATTATTCATCTAAATGGGATGCTGGTTCAAGATAATTCTTCAGAATAGGTTCTTTATTCACCTATATTTTCCTCTATGTATAGTTTTATAATATGTGAATAAATAAAAGTCATAGAAAGAGTACAGTGCTGTTATAAAATAAAATAAGACACATCTCGGCTGATTTACAGGCAAATAAACTAACATACTCAAGAGCGAGAGCTGGATGTGAACAGGACAAGACTCCGTCACAAAATGACCATTATCTGCGTTTACGCATGTTCCCGACGTACGATTTCCGGTCGAAAAATAAAATAATATTTTAAAGTGTTTCTATTTTTCGACCAATAAAAATGCTTCCCTCCTTATTATACTTGCATTGTTTTTTGAGCCTGTTAAGCCATAAAAAAATGCCATAATAGGTGTCACACGGAAGTACAACGGGCAGTCAACAGGAGGCCAGGGAAGAGACCTGTCACAGTCAGGCTGAGTGGTCAGCAGCAGTCAGCAGGGGGAGTGCCAGCGTCAACCACTGTGAACTACTATGAGAGATCAACCCAGATCTGAAGCCGGTTTATGAACTATACCACAAGGTAGCTGTCCCAAATCCGCATGTTCCTGTTGAAATAAATCACGTAAATCTATTTCTGCTGTTGTCGTATTTCTTTCATGCGACCATATGCTTGTCTATAACAGTGCCTTGTTTATATCCTAGCAATATTTTTATAACTAAAATCACATATGTATACATTTATCAGATGATATTAAACTTTAAAAAAATTAAAAAATTTGTACATAATCAAAAATTAATTAATAAACCATGAACATGAATAAATATTAAAATTTTTTAGAATCAATTTTGTTTTTTAACCGAATATGCATTACCTACAATCATATTTTTTAAAGTTATCAAAACATTTTAATTCTTTGTGATTGTCATGTAAGAAAGTATATGCTAAATTATTCTGATTATAAAGTGTTTTTACTGAAACAAACAATATCCTTGGGAAAATAACATATATATATATATATATACACACACACACACATACAGTGCAGAGTCCTATTGTCCAACATAGGTTCTTTCAGCAGCTACTCCCTTAACCCAGGGCAGCACTACCTCCTCAAGGAACTTGATGTTGGCCTCAGTATTGAGTATGAAGCCATCACCAACAATTTTGTGAGTTCTTATCAGAACATTCAGAATGAGTTTTCTCAGCTGCCATACCTTCATAATCACCATTAGACTCATCCAGCTCTTTCCAAATCTTCTTCATTGTTCATAGATTGACACCCAAACATTGAAATGTTCATATAGCTTCTGGCATGAATGCCAAACAGTACAGCATGCTGTTTCCAAATTTCTGGCAGAGTGAATTGTGTCATGATGCTCTTTTTCTCACAGATGGTACCCAACTGATCCTACTATACTATGCAGTCAACAAAATTAAAAAACGCACATGCACAAAATTAAAAATATAAAATAGCGACAATTTACCAATCGCACACTGCACGTGCACACACACAGTACAAGGCAAAAAAAATGGACGCACCCAGAGAAAGTCAATTTTTGTATTTTCACCAAGACAGGTGTACATTATACAAGTTAAAAATGATTTAGTATTTTGTTAGGTAACCTTTTGCTTTAATAATGGCCTTAATTCTTTGAGGCATGCTATAGACTAAATTCTTTAGCAAGTCAATGTACTTTGCCAGATTTTTTTGTACAAATTACCAATTTTTGCTGCTGTGAATGCACCCCAAACATTGGTTTTCTTTTTTTATCATGTTTAACAGTGCCCTTGGTAGTCACTGGAGTATTTATTTCACTGGGCATACACCAAACACATTCTTCCATCATATCTAAGAGTAAAAGGGCTCTTATCACTCCACAAAACTGAATCAGGAAGTCACAACAGGATCCTCATTTCTTCCTAAAGCTAAAGAGATCAATTAGAAAAGATCCAACTCAATCCATAAAACGTTTGGCACGTGAGAGTGTAGTTCCAGCTATGACAGCCCAAGGAGCAGTGAAAAAAAGATCTGAAAATGAAATCATATGTGAAATAAGGCACCTTTTTACTCCAGGACAAAGTTAGAAGCTTAGAGAGGGCAAAAATCATTTTAAAATCTCATTTGTAACACACATGAGTTCATTGTTAGCTAAATCTATAAAATGTTTGGCATGTATAAATAAACCAGAGTTCTCCTTCAGCATGTCATGGAGAAGATAAAAGTGTGAAGCAGTGGTTAAAAGAGAGAAAAAGCTTGTTTTATAAAACAATAAGCTATTGTGTGTGAGAGTGAGTGTAAAAAGTGTATTTAGGCAGCAGGAATTCAGCCAAACAAGATTTATTAAAATATTCAACTTTTCATTATGTCATTCTAATTTCCGAATGAGGTGTTGTCCATTGGAATTAAAGTTAATAAATTGTCTAAAATTCCTGATTTTTTTTCCTTTCCTGTTATATTCAAATACCTTCAACTATCATAGATTTTATTTAACACAATGATTACTCTTAATTCTTGACACTGACTATTTGACTAAATTCCAGCATGTTTATATTGTTGGAATTAGAATTTATGTCAGCTGAAATGGTCAAATGAAAAAGGTATGTATTGAGCATGCACATTATATATAGATTTCAGTTGTATGGATTGAGTTTGTGACTCTGGGTTTCATGCTTTTGCAATCATCACAAACTCTTATTCATACAACTGAATATATTAGATCTATCACTGGTATTGAGTGCTTTCCACTAACATACTGCACATACAAAATAAAATGTGTGTGTGTGTGTGTGTGTGTGTGTATACACACATATACTTCAATATATAATCTCTTATAGAGGAAGATTTTATTTAATGTTGGTTTCTTTTCTATTATTACTTCTAGAATTTTGAATGCTTATTTGCAATGAACCTTGTATTATATTTTGGTGTTATCTATTTAAATTTGTCTTATATTAATAATATTTTGGTTGTTTGCAATAAGCTGATTGATATGTGCACAAATTGCACTAAATTTTGACAAGTGTCAAATCAACCTAGGAGAAAGTGTGGTGCATGTGTTGCTAATGTAAGAATTTGATGTTTGCTAATTATTAGTATTGGAGATACAGTCTCTCAAAGGACATAGGAATTCATAAACTTTTTTTTTTTTTTTACATAAAAAGTGGATTTTTAAGCTGTTGAATTATTGGTAATAATTAGACATTTTGAATTTTTTATAGTAAAAGATAAATATAAGGTATTTGCTGAGATTGTTAACTCTTATATACCAGTGGATTATATTTTTAATTAGTTTTTCTTGGTGTCTACTTTTGTTTATATCATGGTGATTGCTTATATTATTTTTCTAAATTTCTTTAAAACCAATTGTATTTCTTTATCAACACCATTGTTTGAGAAATTGTAAGTGTTTGTTTTATGTTGCTTAATTCTTTAATAATGTTTGAAGAAGAAATAATTTTTACACAGTTAATCATGTTTTTTTTTTTTATAATGCCTATTTTGTATTCCTGAGGATATTTGCTTGTACAGTTAAGACACAAATTTTTACTTGTAGTTTTTTTTGTTTTTTTTTTAGTGAAATGATAAAATTATCACAATTAGCATCTAATAGAATGAAAAGGATTCTATTTTTAATGTTGAGTTCATAAGTGAATTGTAGAACAGAGTAATCGTCAAAAGATTTTAATTTTTCTATGATTTCTGTCATCAGGGATATATAGAAATTAGATAATGTGTGACCCAGACGTTTGCCCTTAACCCTGCCATCAGTCTGTGTGTAAATGTTATCATACAATGATACTAGTGTTGTGCAAGATAGAAAAAGTTTACACAAAATTGTTGGTCTAATATTAGGAGGTGGGATGTTTGTAAAAGATTTGTATTACTATGTATATGGTTTCTTCAATAAGGACATTAACAGATTTTCAACATCTAATGAGGCTAGGATGCCATTGTTAGGTTTATTAGAATGTCAATAAATTTGTTGGTGGAACCAATTCATTTGCTAGGTATGGTGGGATCAGTATGTTTAAAATTTCACATAATATACTAGAATAGGAATGGTTTATGGATTTTAACATTTCTGTATAAAAAGTCAGGATGATACACACCCATAATTTTATTAAGTTACATGAACTTGACTAAGTTATTGTTATTAGAAGTAATTAATCTATTTGTGTCTTAAGAAGGCATTATTTTATTTAATTTCCTAATTTTGGCTGTATAGAATCAAGTTTTTCTTTTTTTATTATAGTTAGTCCTATTCAAAAATATTAGACTTGTCATTCTTCCTAATAATATTTTGTTTTCTTTAGGTTCAATACAGGCCTTTTTTTTATTCTTTTTAAAAACTGGCTTCTTCATTTATGGCTATTCTTATGCTTTCAGATTTGAGTAATGTTTTTAAGGTTTTTAACTCAGGATGAGTTGTGATGAATTTGTCATCTTGTATTTCTAAGATTGTTTGTACAATATTACAAACTCTGCTTTCTTTGTTATCAAAAGTGGGGTAATGGTGGCATTTTGGTAGAGTAATTATGCTTGCCGAGTTGTTAGTCGGGAAGATTAATAAATTAGGGAGATATTAATTAAAGGTAAAATATAACTTTTCATGAATTATTATTTTATGTTTGGTATGTTCCATTTCAGTTATAACAGAAATATAATATATTAATATAACAATAATAATAATAATATTATATAAATTTAATATATTAATTTAATTTCTAAGGTAGAAGAAGATTTCAGCTTATTGTCAATTTTTTCTGATTTCCACTTGGAGATATCTGATCTTGTTCTTGGCTAATGTGATTTCTCTTTCTATGAGAGAACATTGGAATATATATATATGTGTGTGTGTATGTGTGTATACATGCATACACTTGTATGTAGGAGTGAAGTGACAAGTTAGCCAAAGAAGTAGTAAATATTGAAAAAAAAAATAAATAAAATCAATGAAATCATTTTGAACATACACAAAAATAAACAATCAATTAAATTAATTATGCTTCGACAACATGCCAGTACACTAAATTAAAATTGAACAAATAAACATATGATTACTTAAACTTTTCTTGTGCTGTTACCAGTATTTAATACTGAAATCAATATTTATTTATTTAAAAAAAAAAGTAAAGAAAAATAATTTTTAATGACAGAATATGTCCCATAAGTTATTGAAAATAAGATTTAATAAATTAACTTTAGAATATTTAAAAACTTAATGTTTTGATATCTTACTGATTTTATGCTCATCCATTGAATTTTGCAAGAACAAGTGTATATATAATAATATATTATTAATCAATAAACAACACTATTTGACCCATTCTCTTTAGACATACATTTTGAGCAGCTAATCCACTATTCATATAAATAAACAGTTTCAATATTTATTACTGTCAAAAAAGTATGTGCTTTAAATTGTATTCATTTAAAGTAAAATAAAGTTAACATTAAATAAGGAATACTTTAAACATGGTAAATATCAGTCTGGAACATCAAAGAGAATATGAGGAGTACTCAGTTCTTTCAATGTGCCATAGAGAAAATTAGTTAAGAATGGTATCATTAAGCCTACATTGATAATGTCAGGTTTTTGTGGTACAGAAAATTTGCTTGAAATAAATGATATATTCCAAGAGAAATATTCTTAAGACTTACAGTTTAAGTAATAATCTCATTCATTTCTTTGCTAATTTTTCTTTAACTGGTAAATTAGATATTTCTATAACTTCAGATACTTTTTTTTCACTTCAATAAAAATATAAAATTTTTTTAAACAGAAATGATCACTTATATTTTTTTCAACTCCCTATCTTATTGGACATTTAAATGTTATTCACTGATTACATGAAAGTTTCCATTTCTTAATGATTTACAAGATCCTAATTTAGTTCAAACTTAAATCAGCTTTTATTGCATTAACTATGACAACAGTTACACTGTCAACAAAGTAGCTTTTTTACTGAAGCTATAGCGTATATATAACATATCTGAATGAAAATTACACCACAAGAAACCAAAGAAATGAACAGAAGTAGTTAAGTTTCTGCATATTTTTTCTATTCATTATCATAAGATATACAATGGAAACAGCACATAAGAATCCTTTGTAATTACTATTCAACTTTCATAATAAAGTTTGTGGGAAAAAAAACAAGATAGTAAAAAATAATTGCAAATCTTGATAACTGTTACAGAAATGATACAATTCTAAAAAGTTAAAATCCTAATAAACCTGATTGGCTTGATAATGTCAAATAGCCAGCTGATCTCAAAAGTGACCTAACATCTGATGTTAACTGGAGCAAAGAATGGCTTGTTAATTTTAACATCTCTAAAACAAAACTGCATTCTATTAATCATCTGAGAGACCCCTTTCTGCCTTCCATCAGCATGGCTAATGCTAACCTCCAGGAGAGTGATTCATTACACCTTCTCAGGCTAAAGTTCTCTATTGACAGGACGTGAAAAGATTATATTGAATCAGTTGCTAGGTCTGCTGCTAGGAAAGTTGGTTTGCTGTGTTGTGCTAGACAATTTTCCCACCAAAATCTATCTTACATTCATCCATGCTTCAAATATTGCTGCCACATACGGTCTGATCTTGCTGCTATATATTTATAAAATCCAAAGATTTTGCAAAGTTACTGATCCTGACCTGGCATTCCAGCTTCAGTCACTTTCCCACTGCCATAATGTAGCTTCCTTGTGCCTTTTCTGTAAGTACTTTCATTGTAATTGTTATGATGAACTTTGCTCTATGGTACATAGACTTTATGAATTTAAGCACAGTACTAGATTGGTGGCAAGATCTCATCATTTTACAGTTAAAATGGATATATATAACTAAGTTCTTTGCTAACAATTTATTTTCTTGCACTTCTCACCTGTGGGACTCTCCTCCAGCTTCTTAAGATTAATTTTCTTCCTGTTTCTACATCTTGTTCAAAAATCATTTCCAGTTCAGAGTCCACCAAGAAGAAATACAATATTTTTGGTAAAAATATCTAAGCCATCATGTATATTCTTACTAAATCTACTCTAGGATCTAGTGGAATTTTGATCATACATTCATTAATGTGTAAAATATGTAAAGAAATAGATCCAATGACCTCAGAGTTTAGTACCACCTATTCCATGTTTAACCTCAAGTCAAGTTAACCTGCTAAATTAATTTTTAGTTCTCACAGGTCAGCTGTTTAGCCAGCTTTAAAACAAGCCTCCCAAAAACAGTTACTGGTTTTATAGTAATAGATATGTATATAGAATATGTAAATATATTAATTTGTTGGATTTGGGCACCTAGCTAATTTCAAGGAATTTTTGACCTCCACAGTTACTAGTTTCCACACAAGTCAATTTAGAGTCAAAACTACTACTTACAACTAAACTTCAAAAAGCCACATCTTTTTATAGGATACCATATAAACCAAAAATGTCCTAAGTATTTATGTAAATATTTATTTCTAAAACATACTAGTAGAGATAATGCCCCCCCCCAAAAAAAAACCTACTCAATGCTGATATAATCTCATGTGATTGTATTCTTTGTAGATATTTAGGAATTCGGTAAAGTTGGGTACTTCAGCTAATAGGTCCTATACATTGAGACAAAGTCATGAAATGAACTGATTTTCAAGTTTTTACCATAAATTGTTTGCTATTTGAGAAAATCACATACTAACATTCATTTAATAATTCAAAGTGGATTTAAAGGTTTATAACTTGAAAGATGAATATTGATTACAAAAAGTACATCATTACTTACTATAATATACAAGATTATAGTCATTTAATGATAATTAATAATTTGGCTATCACTAACACACAAACTGTCATTAAGTGATGGAAATGGAAAAAATTCTTTGAATACTCACCTGAAGAAGAATAAAAACAAACTGACAAAAGGAATGTAAATTCAATACTAATTTCACAATTCGATATTTAAAAGTTTGAAGAAAACAAAATATCAATGTTATTATTTTTTTTAAACCTCCATGAATGCTGTAAGTTTGGTTAAAGGGAGACAAGTCTTGACATTTTTTTTATTTTTGAGATAAGCACAATTAATGAAAATAAAAGAAAGAAAAAGTAGTTAAGGAATTTGAAAAGCAGAGTTGTTTAATAACAATTTTATTTAATAAAATTATTATCATCGCCAATAAATTTAAATAGTTATAAACAGAAGTTTACTTTAAAATATAGTCCTTTTTATATTATTTGTAACTTTTCCTAATTAGAAAATATTATAGTTTATATTAGCTAAGATAATCTTTGGAAAGCACAAAGAAAATATTGACCATTGACTGCAGGAAGCATGGTAGTGAGCAAAAACAAAACAGAAAAAAAAACACATTATACATCAGGAATATCAAAATTAAACAAATGTGGAAATTCATCTATCTAGTCATAGAAAATGTAACAGTAAAATATACTTTTCAGAAAACCAAAAAGAAATAATAAATGTTGCATTGCTACTTGCTATTTAGCCTTCTATATGGTAGGGAAACTTCAACAATTTAATCACATGTAAAAAAAAAAATGAGCTTGAGACTACAATCATATAGTTCTACAATTGAATGTTAAGAATACTATGAACAGAGTATGTTCCAAAGAAAGACATTCTAAGGAGAACAGGATTTACAGAGAAACTGCTCATAACAATCAGAAAGAGACAGTTGAAATTTCTAAGAGACATAATGAGGAAAGAATGCTTGGTGAATTTAACTCACAGGACAAAGACAAGAAACACAGAAAAGCAGAGAAGAACTTACAAGACAAGTTTATGTAAATGAATGGAGGAACAAGTATCACAAAGAGAAATAGGAAGTCATAAAGGAGAAAGCATTGTCAGGAACAAAAGACAAGAAGCTGTGGTGAGCCATGATAGTCCACATCATGAAGGAAGGCAGTATATAAAAAAGACTAGAATGAAATTTATAAATGTCACATCAGTTGTCAGATAATTGTCTACTTCCAAGACAATTATTTTTAGATGTGCATATTTTTAATGGAGCTTACAGTTGTAAAGTAAAACATTCTTTTACTTTGCAAGACAGACTAAAGATTAAAAAACAAAAAGTTCAAGATTCTGAGAAATCTTATTTGGAGATTTATTTTTTAAATTATGTGTTTCAGTTGTACTGTATATTTTCATTAAATTGACTTTTTGAACAGCAGGAAAAAGCAAAATAAAAGGATTTATTCTGTTCTACAATTAAACCAAGTACAACCTATCATTGTTAAGTAATTCAAATATTATGAAAGACTTTTTTTTTTTAAAACAATATATAAGTAAGAGACTTTTTTTCAATTTTATTTAATTCATGCCTTGAATTAAAAGATTAATTATTGTAATTGAGATTGGATGATCATAGACAAATTTGAACAGAATTTTTTTATAATGAAAATCAGTATCATATTTGGTGGCTGGGGCATGATACTACTGGATCAAATATAGGAAACAGATACAAACTTTCAGTTTATGAAAAATAAATAAAAAAGTAACTCAAAATTGATTTTTTTTTATTTCTTTGTTTTTTGAAGACAAATCAAGGATTGTAATAGTAAGCACATTATGTCTATTTCCAACAATTACTTGAAGATGTTCAAATATTCATCACTAATCACATTTTATATTGGCTACTGAAAACTATTTTGATAATTAGATATATTTTTCATATATAAAAGTTTATAAAATTTCAAATATTTAAGAAATTTAATTACTGTGATACAAACGTCATCATGCATTTGTAAAGATTGGTTATTAGAGGAGAACCAGCCCCACCAAATAAAAATCAAAAATAACACTGAAAAATTAAATAAAATAAATAAAAATAATTCCTGATGCTTCATCCCTGTTTTTGTTTCATTATTAGATTTGTGAACAATGCTGTACTATTTGAAAGTTATTACGGTCATAGGAAATCTACTGAATATCTAAAACACTGGAACAATTTAACCCCAAGCAGTGACCACACTTATCAATGGAATTCCTTTATTAAGAACAATCAAACACTTGTGAAGGACATACAATAGAAAAGATGAATGAGGGTGGGGAGTCGTTTATACCAATGGATGATGCATGCAAGTGAGAATGCAGAAAGACATTTCTAGATGGGGGGGTGCAGTTATACAATTGCAGCCATGTATACCTGGGCAACACTGGGTACCTCGGATAGTTTAATATAAGAAGGGTATAAATCTTATAATTATAAGATCAATAAAATCTGATCTTGTGTCAATATTTGAGAAAAAAAATTTAAGAGTTCTCCTTTAAACAGTAGTTAAACTTGTAAAATGAAAAATTATTTTATCCAGACCTCTACATTTAACTAAAAAAACAAGGATTGTTTACAATCATGTAAAAAAAAAAAAGAAAAAAAAAAGTTTTTATCAATTACACAATGAGCATGAGTGATGAAAATTTCTTGGTTTTCTTATTCTGACAGTAAATTGGATTATGATTAAAACAATTGATAGATGTTAATGAAAGCAATGACTGTTCCAGTATGGCTAACAACATATCACTAAGATGACAGCACAAGAATATTCGAATCAGAATCAATAAGTGAAATTTCATATTAATGTTAATTATACTTAAAATTAGAATATATGAAAATTCAGCCTAATGAGTAAATTGAAAGTGCTGAGATAACTGTATATGGAATGGTTTTGCTATTCTTTACTTGTAGAGATAGACTCGTCCTAATGACAAATGTGTTACATAATAGGCAAAGAGTTAATGTAGCTGTTGTAACCATGAGAATTCATTGGGTATCAGTAGTAGCATAAACTGCATTTCATGGGATTTCATAGTAGTCAACCAACAAAGTTACCATTAACAATACAGTGTTAGTTACTACACCTCACCTGGGCCAGAGAACATCACAATTGAAAAAACTGATGCCATGTTGCTTAGTCAGATTAATCAAATTTCCAATTCTTTCGCAGAGACAATCAATTTTGTATCTAGAAAAAATATATGAGTCTATGAAGGACCTTTCAGCTGCTAGTGACTCTGTAATGACATGGATTTTGTTTTTTAGAATTCTCAAGTCCCACTAGTAAAATTTACAGTCACTTCTAGCCTGTATGAGGACATGTTGGAGACTTCACTAAATTCCCTACAAATACACACAAACAACTCAACCATGGAACATGCCTGGATAAATATACCCACTGAACAATTCAAACATATTAGACTCCATGCAACATTATGTCACTACCATTATTCAGATAAAAGAAAGAGCTATGTATTATTAAGTAGCTGTCTAATTTTTTGGCACTTCAGTTTTAAATAAAGTTGGTTCTACATTTTTTGTAATTTTAATTAAATGTCCCATAGAAAATTCTGCTGGTAATGAAATTTGTTAAACAAGGGAGAAAAAAGTAAAGTCAGTTTTACTTTTTTTATCCACTGTGACAGGATTTATTTGAAGATAAGTTTTTAATTAAATTATTTAATCACATTGTTCCAATAAATACAATCTCATTTCAGCTGGAACAAATAAAGTCAACATTTATAAGTAAGATTGTTCTCAAGTACAAATGTATGCATTAAAAACTGAATTAAACTTTTTTTTTTTACAAATATAAGGGCTGCTCTGAAAGTAATACCTACTATTTATTACCATGGAAACTAAAAGATATGGGAAGCAAAATAACACTGGATAGACCAAGTTATCAGCTACAAAATACTTTTTCCAATCATTAACATTGGCTATGCATTTTTGATGTGCTCTTCAGTAGGTTGCTAGTTGTGCAAGTCTATCTGGAATATGGCATGTCAAATACATTGTCACCACTGATGAAAAATGTTACCCACCAACTGTGCTCACATCCACTGTTTGCTCTCCATAAATTTTCAGCAAGCATCAATGAATATAAGTTGGTGCAATATTTTCTGCCTAGAAGAATTCAATGATACACATCTACTTCATGCCAGATGCCAATTTACTAACCTGCTACTCAACTACTATCTGTAACAAGGCAAAAACAAATTATGGGTCATTGGCTGGAAAATTCAAACTACTGCCATACCACCAACATCTGCCTCTTTTATTGTAAAGGCCAACATAAAATTAGAATGCATTATTTTCAAAGCAACCTTTATACAAGATGTTACGTTTTCACAGTAAAAAGTTACATTGGGAATGACAAAAATGATGAAAATATAAAAAAGGTGATTTGCATGCAAAAGTAACATAATGACCATAATCCAGATTTGTGCCTAATAACATTTGTTAAATGTACAGAAATTTAGAATGATTTAAACAAATAGTTCTTAAAAGTATGAATTCAAAGTCTTGTTAATTATCGAGAGAAATAAATAACAAAAACAATGTGAAATAATCCAGCCAAATGGATTAAAAAATAAAATACAACAAATAATGGAAGTTCAAATAATATTTTAATGGTCTTATAATATATTTGGTAGACATATTACAGGAGCATCCTGTTTTGACGTGTGTTTTTTAATATCCCTAAATACACATACAATATAAAAGCAGTTCACACTTATTTCCCTTACCCACAATATCTTAGAATTTGGAGGCAGCACCCACTCTCTACAAATCTACATAAATATCCTAGCCCTTGTAGCACAGCAAGTTGAAGTTAGGTAAATATCTATGGTTTCTAACATCCTTTACATAAACAATTTGACCTAGCATTGCCAGATTTGGTACAAGGACATCACATGGCATAAAGAAAAGTAAAAACATTTGGCTTTGGTATTTGACTTCCAGTGTAAATTTTTTGTTTTCTTAAAAAGCTGATGTGATAAGTCTTATAGGTATCTTAATATAAAAGCATTTTACCAACTTTCGAACCAGGTATTTACCTGTTCCCAATCTTTTCAGACAATTCTTTATTCATATGTAAAATAATGGAAAATTAAAAAGGAAAGAAAAAGAAAGCGGTTTCATTTAATTTAATGTAAATTTCTATTATAACTTGCTAAAGCATTGCATTTATTAAAAGACAAACTAAAAGTAAGCATGCCAAATACATCATACACTTCAAAACTTTTGCTTATGCAAAGAACTATATACCCACAGGAAATATCTTTACATATCAACCAAAGCTAATTGCTAAATAAAAATAAATTAATAATTCTAAAATGTAAAATTTGTAATAACTGTAATGCTTTTTTCTAAGAATAATTTCAAAGACATTTTAAAAATACTCTCAAACTAGTCTTCAAATTCAAAAAATTTAACAGTTAGATTTACATACGATAGATTCCTTCTTAAACCCTTTATAGATTTATTATTTGTGAAAATAAAATAATTTAAAAATAAATCTTTATTATATCAACTGACTTTAGATAATTAAAAAATGATAAAACAAACATGGATTTAAATGTCAAATTATATTTCTATATTTTACTACTACATTCAGAGTTTTTATTTTAAACCCAAGTCAAAGAAGAAAGTCTATCACACAGAGATTCATACTTTTTTCTTTTTTTTTTTATTATTTACATTGTTCATACTGTTGTCCCAATCTTTAGTGTCACATTCACAATATTTTGGCTGTTGCAGAATTCCAGCATTTTTCAGGTGATATTTGTTTAAAAATTTAAACTGAACCCAGAATAACCAATCTGTATGTTGGCATTTCAGAAGATTGGGTCAATGATGTTCTTCCTATATTTATTTCCTGAAATGGGGTGGCATATAACCTTCACATTCCTGGGTTGCTCAGAAATTTTAAATATCACAAAGCAAATTCTAAATTACCTGAAATTAAAGTTTACGACTTGATGTGAAGTATAGATTTGAATACAGTGAACTAAAAAATGAGCCTATACTTCTCAATTTTCCGTCTTGAAATGGATGAAGGTGTTGTAAATACTGGCCAAGTAGAACTATTGCTTAAGTAAATGCATTAACAGCAAGATCACCTATGTGTATATTTATATTACACACACACACACACACACACATTATGTGTATGAGAGATTATATAAAAGGAATTATATTAATAAGATGTTAATTCTAGCAATTGCCAATTTTATCCTATTCAAAACAAAACCAGTGAATATATTGTAAAACTGAAAAGAGGCATTAACATTCTAAGTTATTAACATAAAAGATTTCAGTTATCAAAACAAAGTTTGGAACATAACCAGTGAAATATACTTAAGAAATTCAACATTAACATCTATTAACTTGTTCATCCAAAAGAAAGTTAAAGCAAATCATTACTACAAAGATGGCACATTTTATTATGCTATACACACATGCATAAATGATATATACTTTACAAAAAGAAAAAATATAACTTTAAACATCTGAAAATTGTAGTTGTGGTCTTTATCGGTTATAAGTAATCTGTCTTGTCTTTGAGTTTTCTGTTAGTATGGCATCTTTGAAGTTCTCGTTTGAACCATTAGTGTAACAGCTAAGGCACAGGTGCATTTACACATGTTTCAGCATTCTATTTGCAAAGGCAGGATTCTTGCTCACTCAGATACATGGTACTGGAATCTGTACCTTTATTATTCAATTTTTGTGTCATCTATCATCAGTAAGATATTCTATGACTTTCCTCCAAAGATATTTCTTCAGGTTTCTCTTGAGAAATAAACTAACAAAGACAAAACATCACTAGTTTCTATTGTTATACATTTCTTCATCTTTTTTTTCAATGTTAAAACAATCTGAACTTTTCCTTCTTTAATGCTATACAAACATCTTATATTTCAGACATTTTATAATCTATTATGCTTACTTGTGCTTCTAATTTGAGAGTATGTTTGGTTATCAAACAACAAAGACAAGAGAAAAAGAAAGTTGTAAAGAGAAGTTGAGCAAAATTAAGGATGAATCCAAGAAAAGAGAAATTTGATAGACAAAGAAAGAGAATAAAAAAAAGACAACAGTTCTATTGAACAATAAACTACTCATTTTGATGTTATTTAATCACTGGAAGCTTAAGACATTGGAAAACAAAGACAAAAATGCTAGTGATATATAAAGAATCAACTAAAAGATCTTTTATCTAAGACTATGAATAAAATGTATTTCCTTATTTCTACAAACCTATAGGAATAAAAAAGAAGATAACTTTAACTGATAGACCGACATTGAAAAAGAAACATTAAGAATCAATTATATTATTATTTGTGGTGAGGAGAAGAGATGACTGGAGTAGTTTCAAATTTTTCCAGGTAAAATTTATAACCTGATCTATTTTATGGAGCCAATGAACATTATTAACAAAAAAGTGAGTTTGTAATGAGATTGGTCAGTTCTGAAAGCACTGATTGTCAATGACATTTACCATATACTGCAGTGTATAAAAATCATAATTTTCATTTTCAGTGCAGGTTTTAAGTGATTCTGTGTAAACAATACAAATCTGGTATTTACCAGAGAGAAGTTACTGATTTAGCAGTAATTGCTTATTAATTATTGATGAATTTAGCTGAGATTAACAGGAAATACTGAACAAATAAAACTAATAACAAGTATTATATTATTCAATATGAAATTGCTGATTTAAACAAAAAAATAAAAATTATAAAGTTATTATTTACATTTGGACTAATGTCTTCATCTTTGTTGCTGTTCACAACATTTTGACTGTTATTTATACTGTATCATCATTTTTCATGATTGGATATAGTTACAATCAGTACATTATAATTTGCTGAAACGTTTTTAGTTTTTGCCCAATCTTTCAGGTTTCTAAGCCAAAATGTACAAGATTTGCAAGAAATTCAAAGACTATTATAACTATAATAATATTTCTATCATGAATAAAAAATGTCTGCATAGTGATTGAAGAATAAAGAAATATTGCTATATGGCTAAATTTGAATAGCACCTGCTAACTAGCTTTCATAGATTTAATGCTCAAGAACTGTTATAAGACAGGTTCCCAAGAATAAGGAATGCAAATCCAAATCTTGCCAGAAACTTATTCTTTATTTCCAGTGTGCTGCTTATTTAATGGTTATAGAATGGTAACTAAAGATTTGAAATAAGATTCAGTTGAAATAAAATGAAAGAGATACTAATAAAAAGGACAATGCCTCATTTAAGAAATTTGAAGACTTACATATAAAGGAAATATACATTACTAGTGATAGACTGAACCACAATATTTAATAGTTCAGATTTTATAGTCTTTATCTGTGACATTTAAAATTTATATTCATCTTAGGTACCTTGATAACAGCTACAAAATAACCATAATTAATATAAAAATTTAATTTATCTGATTCTATTCTAAAATCAATATTCCCATTTTAATACCTGTTTTGTCATATACTGTAATTAATTTGAGGATATTTTCTTCCTTCAGGTAAATGATAAACATATGTACTGCATACAAGTTTGAAAATCCGAAAAAAAACATTGTACAGCTTAATGTAATGGCTGAGAGTAGATGTATAATTTTAAGTGCTGGAGAGGTGATGTACATTGGCACACTCTTTATGTAATAAGCTATATTCAAGTGCTGCTAAAAAGTGTAACAAAGATTAGAATAATGCAGAAATAATCATAAAAAACCGTAAGAGAATATACAAAGTTTGGCACAGGTCTACAAAACAAGTACTAGGTTAGTGAGAACCAATAACAAATAGAAAATGAAAGCTAGCTTCAAATTTGAATAGTGTTTTTTTTTTTTTTACTCATGCAGAATCAAATAAGTGTTTTTGGAAGCTTGCATTTTATGGACTTAATCATCCAGAGACAAAAAAAAAAAAATAGAAAAATGAGTAAAAACAGAGTTACAGTGACAATCAAGTCATAGAGATTGCTTGTTCTTCACAAGTATAGAAAAGCAGGCAAACAGTGTTTCACACAATCAACAGAAGCAGAAAAAATTTGCCTGAATTCTTTATAACCTAATGTTACTGATGCCTCAACTAACAAATCAATAGCAAAGGAATTGGAGGCTTGAAGAAGAGTAATATTGGTTGAGCTGTCTGCTCCAGTTTAAAGTTGATTGCTATAACCTACCTACTAAACATCATACACCCTTGCAAAATTATAATGAAAAAGGAAAAATTGATACTATGTAATCAGGAAGGTCCTACAGCTGTAATAAAAATACCATCTTATTTGTCTTCTAACAGTCACTGTAAAATATTGTTTACCCACTATTCAAAATGAATGCAACATTTGCTTTGCTTTTAATCAACTTTTCCTATTTTGTAAACCATAGGCTAAAGTTGCTAAGAGCAGCATATGTAACAGGTTAATGTGTAGTTCAAAGAACTTAAACAATTATATGGACTTCATATCCTTTATTTTTTGTCTCCAAATACTAAATGTCCTTATATTAAATAATTTAAAACTACCCTAGTAGTTTGAACTTCCAGTATAGAAAATATACTTATGCCATGTATACATTTAAAGTATATCATTTTCATTCAGTTTCTATGTTAGCAAAACTCATTAATATCAAGAAACCCAAGGAAACTAATTTTATATGTTTGTTGTCAAATGGATAAAGTGAAAACCCACTATGTGGTGTCAGAAGTGAAAACTCAAAGCAAAAATCTGTTAGATGCAGTAGGGTGAATTAGATGG
Organism: Acanthosepion pharaonis; assembly: GCA_903632075.3. NCBI lineage: Eukaryota > Metazoa > Mollusca > Cephalopoda > Sepiida > Sepiidae > Acanthosepion > Acanthosepion pharaonis. Next base: position 679,872 of record CAHIKZ030000699.1, on the reverse strand, counting down.
GTGGAGCAGATTTCATTTTTTTTATTCCTTTGTGTCCCACCCACAAGAAAAGGGAGAGGCAATCATTTATAAAAGTAAAGTCATAGTTAAGCTTCACAGTCAGTTAAAAATATATAAACAGATACCCCACAAAGCATTTCAGTTCCTAAAACACATCCATATAACTTGATATGCCTCAGTGTTTATACAGATAATATACCAGACAGCATGATGCTTTTCATTCATTACATATCCAAGCAATTTTACACCAAGGGAATTTTTTTGCAAGGTGTTTCCTACTGAGAAATGATAAGTGATAAAAATCTATTCAATATCATGCATGCCACACACAAAGCTAGCTTCAGCGTATTAGTGATTCAGTAACATATCTTCTAATCTGCTTTCTTATATTATGGAAGTTTACTCTATTTGAACACAAACATTCATAAATGCAGTCATCTAGCCATATGTTAGGTAAGAAAGAATCATGTTTGTCAAATTCCAGATGCAGTTTTGTATAAGCTTTCAAGATAAGATTACTACCTAAAAAACACAGGTAAATAACTGAAAACACAAGAATCTGTTAGAATTAAAAGTTGGACTTAGAAAAAAATTCAAAATTCAATAGCTATAAAGTACACTTAGAACATGGCATATGAAAAATGATGTATTTATAGATGATAACAGTAAAAAGACAATTAGGTGCTGAAAAGTTATTGGTTCAACTTACTTGAGGAAAAAAAAAAAAAAAAAAAAAGTATTTCAATGACTAAAAACATAATACAGATTTTGTAAAGTGGTCCAAATCAAAAACTATTCAGTGCCACAATAACATGATAGAAACTTAAAAGGGCAAAAAAAGATATTTAGAAATCAATTGTAGATACTGAAATAAACAAAACAATGAATTATGGGATAAAAGAGATCTTTAAATGCCAAATAACTTTTTAAAAAATATCAAGAAGACACCATTATCTGCACACACCCTCCTTCCGTCAACGGTTGCCACAAACCTTTCTCTTTACTTGATCGTTGTTGCTACACTTTCAGCAATGATCCAACACTTTCAACGTTAAGGCACGTGACCATTTTGGAATGGACACCCATTCAAAGTGGTTTGACGGTTGGCATTTGCCACCAGTCAAAGGTCACATGACTTACCGGATTCCCACCAATAAGTATCCAGGTATGAGAGAAGATCTGTGGGCATAGAGTCAGGAAGACACATTTTTCATCTCTCCCTCTTCACCATATGGCTCAGACACCTACACTTTGGTAATAGACCTTTTATAGTCAATTTCTTTGCCTGAAGCTACCTTTCATTACCATTGACTCAATCCTAGCCCAACTTTCCAACTTTCCTACATAATACAAGATTCTCTTCCAAAAAAGGAAAAGCAACAAGCATTCATCACAATCTCTTCCAGAATCTCCACCTCTCAACTATAAGCAACAGCAAAAGTCAAAGTTCTACATATTTACATCCATTCTCTACCCTTGCTAACCTTGTTGAGAACCACTGATATCCTAAAGGAGTATCAACTACACTTGTACGTGGGAGTCTGGTGTCTGACAATGCCATACAAAAAAAGAAACCGCACTAGGGGGCCAGACTTCCACTATAGATTGGTGACCCCAATGTGATCTGACAAGAAAAATATTCTAGCAATATGGTCAACACTGAAAGCAATGAGTGCAATGGCTTGACAAATGCTTCAATTTCATTCCCATCTGATGTAATGAATATGCATACACCTGGGTTCCCCCTCACAGTAATATGATTGGCTGGTGTCAGCCATAAATACAGACCGATGTGGAGGTACAGGGGGACGCCTATTGGCTACGCCTATTATCTTCGCCTATTGCCTACCACTAAGATGAGGACCAGTCCATTACAGTTACTTGCAAAATTGTCCTACCCGGTTACAGTAGTCAACAACCACTTTGCTACTTTGAACAAATATATCCCTTTCTGGGGCATATCACCACCTTTCAATGAGGGAAATATCAAAAACTGTTTTTTTCAGCTAGAGGCCATATTTCAAGTTAGAAAAATAAGTGCACAGAAGCAAAAATTTTTTATCTCATCCCCACTTTACTCCCAGGAATAGATGACAAGATATCCGACACCAGAGGCAATTCTAGATGAGAACCACTATTCTCGCCTAAAGGTGGCTATTTTAAAAGTAAATCAAACAGGTTATACCGATGATCAGTTGATACGCAAGCTTTTCCAATACATAACTCGAGACAAGCGGACCCCATCACAACTCTTACACTTTATGCAGATCAGACTAGGGAAGCATGATATGTCAGAGATGATTCTAAGAAGTTTGTGGTGAGATCGCCTTCCATGATCACACAAAAAATAGCTCCCATGGCTGAACTCACTCTGCTGGACCAGCTAGCTGATGCAGCTGACAGAATTTTCTCTCAACCCACTATCAGCAAAAATTCGATGGGGCCAGCCGAAAAACGAACTCTGCTACAATTAGAAAAGATGATCAAAGACTTGTCGGTAAGGATGAACTGATAGAGAGCCGGACAACATCAAAGGAATAGAAGGTGCTCACAGAACCATAAACGCCGAGTAGGAACCACGTTATGCTGGTACCACCAACGTTTTGGAGACCGTGCTAAGCATTGCAACATCACGGTGTTTACGCAGACTGGACTTGGGAAACGGTCACGCCAGCAAGTAAGAGCGGCTAACCTTGGTGGCCAGACCAAATCTAATGAATCTTGCCGTTTCTTCTACATTACTGATTCGAATAGCAAATTACGATTTCTGGTCGACACAGGAGTAATGATAAGCGTGCTGTCATACATCAAGAGCATCAGGACTAAGCCGTCCATTTTCCAACTTCAGGCAGCTAATGGATCTTCCATTAAAACATACGGGCAGAACACACTAACGCTCAACATTGGCATGCGAAGGGATTTCCCTTGGACTTTTACCTTAGCCGACGAATGCATTCCCATCTTAGGCGCAGATTTTCTCATTCACTACAACCTCGCAGTGATGAGTAAAAAGACACTGCAGGGCAGTCTAACTAGTCTATCAGTTGTTGGTACACCCTCTGCATTCATTTGAACCGGCATCTCATCAACTACTGCCTACAGTAAAGAGAATTTAGATATACTGAACGTATACCAGAAGTTGGTTCAGTATTTACATTAGTCGGACTATTGTCCTCATCTTTGTCGCCATATTTGTCACAACTTTTCGGCCGTTGTACACTCCGGCCTTCTTCAGGTGGTTGGAATTTCGAACTGAACCCTTTATTTCGATCACTGGGGTAGACTGTTCTAGTTCCACGTGCCATGTTTGATGGATGTCAGTTATCAGTTATCTCCTGCTAATTTTCCCTCTGAAAGTTCTCCACTGCCTTAACCGGGTATTGAACTCACATTCTTTGGGTCTGTCACTGGATCTAACCAATGCCTTTATCCACTGTGCCATGTGTCCTTGAGGCAGTTTGGATATTTCTCCAAGCCCGCTAAGCAAAGTCTTTTGGTGACCCAGAGGGCCCCACGCATCACCAGCCAGGTGAGTGATGCCTCATTATTGAGATATTTCAACCCGGGCGCCCAAGGCCATATCGAGCGAGTCTTCTGCTTTGTAAGAGCGAGCTCGTTAATCAAATCATCACGAACGGCCCCCCTAACTAACACCCGATATAATGCCTTGCGAGACAATGTCTGGACGTTGGAGAGGCTATCCAACACCCGTAAGAGGAGTTTCAGGGCACATCGGCATTCACAGTAGAAGGAGCACTCGACTTTGGGTAAACGGTGAGCCTCCTCCTCGGCCGAGCACACACTTCTCAGGGATGGGAAATCCTTACGGGCGTCTTCCAGAAGGCGCCCACCTCATCCGGTTCGCGACACATTCAATCCAGGAACCCGATACGAAGGATATATTGACGAATCTCAATGCTAGGCATACCTAGACCGCCCTCAGATGGATGAAGGCAACAGATCTCCCGAGAGAAGCGTTGGGGTATAGACCCCTGCTTCATCCAGTTGCCGAAAATCAGTGCCAGCAAGGGAATAAAAACGGGCGACTGCCTCAAGTACACTTCGTACGGAAGAACATCTAATCCCGGAGATTTGTCCAGGCCAACCTGTTTCAGCGCATCCCAGATTTCCGACTGTTATGGGATCCTCGCAGCGAGCCGCTTCAGCTGTCTCAAGGCAGGGGAAGTCAGCTAAATAGGCGTCGAACTGAGCAGGACTCAGGCCGGGCTCCCCGGTGAAAAGTTCCTGAAAATACTCACGAAAAGTCTCACATATACCCGCGTTTGTAGTCACGTCCGCTTATCCGGCAATGTGACGCATGCGATATGCCGCCGAGATGCACTCCGAACCTCCTCTGCACGCAATTCAGCGGCCATATTCGTTTCCTTCGGAGACATTCTTTTTAACCTAACCCTAACTACCAGAGCTTGATCCTTCTTGATAAGCAAGGAGGCCAACTCTGCCTTAGCTAAGACTACGTCCCCACTATCACGGTATTTAATCGCCCGATCAACTTTTTGCTCACAAGCCATTTGCGCCGCTAATCTATCTAGATTGAGCCGACAACTATAGTCAGCAGCAAACGTTTTAATTTTGGAAAGTAGAAAAGAGAACGTGGCAAGAAGTTGCCCAGTATTTATAGTGTAGGAAGAACAACCCCTAGTGAATAATAAGGGAATTAAGGAGGAGATAACTATAACAATACCTCCCTCAGATTGAAATTTGTAGGAACAAAAACTTTTAATATGTAAAAAGTTATGAACTGAATAGAGAAAGTGTCCAAAATTGTTGATGCATGTTGAAGTTGAACGTGATTTCTGAAATGTTATCAGATGAAAAATCGCCGAAAGTATGTGCGTAGTCAGGGTGCTGGAATTATATTCGGAGTGAATGTATAGCACAGTCTGAATGAATATGTGTCGACTAAGTGTACACATGAATTGCTGTAAGCCGACGCTGTTGTGTTCAAATGCTTGCTTTAATTCCAATGATCCGCGTAAATTCAGCGAGTCGAAATGCATGCAGATTTATGTTGGAATGAGAACGTCGTGGCGAAGTTGAAAAATTTGCGTATTAGTGATAACTAAGTAATATTTAGTATATATTGCCAGCAAATTTTGATGTCCCGTAGAATGTATTTCAGGACAGTGGGTCGTCTGAAGATTGCATTGCACAGAATTTATTCAAGGACAGTGGGTCGTCTGAAGATTGCATTGCGCAGAATTTATTCAAGGACAGTGTTTCGTCCGAAAAATGTTTCACACTTAATCTCTTCAGCGTAGAAAACTTTTGTACATTAAAGGCATGGTAAGCAATGTTCAAATGTTGATAAGCAGTGGTGTGAAATGTCGCACGTGGTGTAGAATATATGTTTAAACATGTCTGCCGGGTGAAATTGGGTCAAACGTCACCGCAAGAAAAAAAAAGGGTTAAGCAAATAGAGAAGTGGGGAGAAGGTGCCTGTGTATTGTTGCCTGCTGAACCTTTCCATTGTAGTAGTCATTCTAGTGGCGATTAGACTTTTCACATGTTGTAGAAAAATTCTATTTGCCGCGCCGGAGAAATGTGTTTTGTATAGACATTTTGTAGCGAATTAAAATTGTGATTTTGCACTTTCATCTGGTCTAATCACAAATTTTTGTTGCTGTATAAAAGATTTTTTTTTTGGTTAATAGGGTTTGGCGTGCTTATTAGGAGTTTTTCAATGTTTTTCCTGACTAGCTCTCGTTTATAAAGTGTGTGTAAATGTGAGTTTGTACATATATACAGTCTTGTGTTAGCAGGAGTTGAAAAATCAATCACGTTGGGAAGTCACCAATTTGTAGAGGACCGGGTGGTATTTACGAGTTGTTGAATTGGGAACACGTGCTGTTTATTTCCTCCTAGAAGAAGGTCCAACCCAACCGAAGATGAAAAGGAAACAAAGACTCCGGTGGTTCGGCTACGTGCTGCAGCGGCCTGGTGATGAGTTCGTCCGTAAACTGGTGGCGCCAAACGCACCCACTGGTTGGAGGAAGCGCCGAGGTGATCAACTCAAGACGTGGCTCGCAACGGTCAAAGCAGATATGGAACTCATGTCCGGTCCTCGCGTTTTCGGGGTCCGACGCTGGAATCGCGAATGGCTCTATCATGCCATCGATTCTGCTGCCGATCGACCGGGGTGGATGGCCTTGACGCGCGATACGGTTAATTCAATTGGAGCCGGCTCAACCCACCCCGGGTGAATGCCGTTACAAGACAAGACAAGAGAGAAATATATGTATTAAACAACAAATTTACAAGTGACAAAGACATTAACATTTGTGTTTCATGGCGTTTTCCCAAGAGTAGGCAAAACGCAAAATTTTGTGAGAGATCACATTTTTAAATATATTTTTAAATATGTCTGTTGAAATGGAAAATAGAAAAGAGAACGAGGCAAGAAGTTGCCTAGTATTTAGTATAGGAAAAGCGACCCCTAGTGAATAATTAGAGAATTAAGGAGGAGCTAACTCCGACAAGTTTATTAAAATGCCTTTTGGTCTATGCCATGCCGCGCAGACGTTTCAACGCTTACTAGACAAAGTACTGCGCGGATTAACTTATGTGTTCGCGAGTGGGAACGCGGATGAACTCAAACAACATCTCCAAGAAGTATTTAAACATTTGTCGCACTACAGTTTCAACATAAATCTGGACAAATGTGTTTTCAACACCGACCAAATCGACTTTTTGGGACACCATACAGACGTCACGTATGGTGTCCCAAAAAGTCGATTTGGTCGGTGTTGAACATAAACCGGACTCAACCATTTTCATAACTACTGGTGCTTCTGAGTTTGCTATTGTTATAGACAAGCGTATGGTTGGAAGAAAGAAATACGACAACAGCAGAAATAGATTTACGTGATTTATTTCAACAGGAACGTGCGGATTTGGGACAGCTACCTTGTGGTATAGTTTATAAGCCGGCTTCGGATATGGGTTGATCTCTCATAGTAGCTCACACTGGTTGGCGCTGGCGCTCCCCCTGCTGACCGCTCATCCTGACCGTGACAGGTCTCTTCCCTGGCCTCCTGTTGACTCCTGCTCAGCCTGAACGTGACAGGTCTCTTCCCAGGCCTCCTGTTGTACTTCCGTGTGACCCCTTTTATGGCGTTTTTTTTTTTTTATGGCTTAACAGGCTCGAAAAACGACACGAGTATAATTAGGAGGGAAGCATTTTTATTGGTCGAAAAATCGAAACACTTTAAAATATTTTATTTTTCGACCGGAACATGTGTAAAAGAAGATAATGGTCATTTTGTGACCGGGCTTTGTCCCGTTTACATCCGGCTCTCGCTCTTGAGTATGTTAGTTTATTTGCCTGTACATCAGCCGAGATATGTCTTATTTTATTTTATAACACTATCGGAGCCTTTAACAGGGAACCGCAAGACAACGGAGACCAATCGCATTCTTCTCTGCAAAACTTCCACCTGCACAAAAGTATATAGTACATTTTCGTGGGAGTTGTTGGCTATATTCTGCGCAGTGAAACATTTCCGACATCTATTAGAAGGACGCTCTTTCGCTATTTTCACAGACCATAAGCCTCTCACCACAATAATGAATACCATTTCAGATTACACTACCAGAGAGATTCAATACTTAGATTTTATTTCCCAGTTTTCAACAGATATAAAATACGTTAAAGGGGCAGACAACACTGTAGCTGACACTGTCACGTGCAGAGTATTTACCTTGGATACTGAAGTCCTGAACCCAGAACTGCTAACCACAGAACAGAGAGCTGACATTACCCTGCGAGACATATTGTCTAGCACTTCTTTAAATCTTCAGGAATGTCCAGTCCCATTTTGCAACAGAACCTTATACTGTGACAAATCCACAGGTACATCTAGGCCTTATGTTCCCCCCTCACTCAGGAGGAAGATTTTTGATCAATTACATGGTTTTTCTCACCCAAGAAAGAGAGCCTCACTTAAGTTAATCTCAGATCATTTTGTCTGGCCAAATATGAATGCCGACGTATGACAATGGGTGACCACATGCGTGGACTGGCAATGGTGCAAAATTCAGTACCCCCCGATGCTCGATCCTCCCACATTCATCTTGACATCGTTGGGCCCTCCCCTGATGCCAAGGTTTTCCCTACCTTCTTACAATTGTTAATCATTTCTCCTGCTGGCCTACTGCAGTGCCGATAAAAGACACCTCAGTGACCGCTATAGCCAAGACAGTTTTGAGGGATTTGGATTGCATTTTTCAACACTCCTACAGTCATAACTATTGACCAGGGATTGCAATTCCATTCTAGTCTATTTAAGGAATTTGCAAATCTATTAGGAGGAAAGCACATTCACACGACCGCTTACCACCCTTGCACTAATGGGTTGGCAGAGCACTTTCACAGGCCATTAAAAACGGCGTTATCAACCAAACATGAAACCAATAACTGGGTAGACCCTGTGTAGACCCCTGGTCCTTCTGTCTCTTAGAAATATCATGAAGCTAGATTTAAACACCTCAGCTGCCGAGCTAGTTTTCGGTACAACATTCCCGGATAATATTTCTCATCCACTCCAGAGCTATCTCTAGCATCAAATTTCATACAAGAGCTCCAGGCAAAAATTTCCAAACTCAGTTATATTCTGCCCAGACATCATCATGCTGACATCTACTTGCCACAAACATTACAACAATGTGAATATGTTTTTATACACAATGACATGGTTAAGCAACATCTTACCCCTGCATATTCTGGTCCTTTCAAAGTGTATGGCCAGGCAGAAAAATTTTACACAGTGCAACACTGAAAAACTATGGATAGCATATCCATAGACCCCCTTAAACCTGCTTTCCTGGAACAAGCTCCAATGCGCAAGAAACCTCAGGAAACATCAGATCCTCAACCTGAATCTATGGCACTGGTTCCTAATCTTAAACACACTCAGGGCAATGAGTTACCTTTCTGAGACATTTCACAACAGTGATAGACATTTAGCCATCCAATTTCTGCATAATCAGATATTACAGAAGAGGGCCATAATGGCACAACCCCTCCTTCCATCAACAGTTGCATCAAACCTTTTCTCTTTTCTTCATCATTGTTGCTACACTTTCAGCAATGATCCAACACTTTCAACGTTAAGGCACGTGACCATTTTGGAATGGACACCCATTCAAAGTGGTTTGAGGTTGGCATTTGCTGCCAGTTGGAGGTCACGTGACTTATCGGATCCCTGCAAATAAGTATCCACATGCAAAAGATGATCTGCGGGCATTGAGTTGATAAGACACGTTTTCTGTCTCTCCCTCTTCACTATATGGCTCAAACACCTAGACTTCAGTAATAGACCTTTTATAGTCAACTTTGCCTGAAGCTACCTTTCATCATCCTTGACTTGATCCTAGCCCAACTTTCCGACATAGTACAAGATTCTCTTCCAAAAAAGGAAAAGCAACAAGCATTCGTCACAATCTCTTCCAGAATCTCCACCTCTCAACTATAAGTGACAGCGAAAATCAAAGTTCTACATATTTATGATTACATCCATTCCCTACCCTTGCTAACCTTGTCGAGAACCACTGATATCCTAAAGGAGTATCAACTACACTTGTACGTGGGTGTCTAACGGTCTGACACAATGCTATACAAAAAAACTGCACTAGGTGACCAGGTTTCCACTATTCATTTTTTTTTTCCATTGTCACAAAAAAAAAAAAAACTTAAAAAAAAAATAAAAATAAAAATTAGCATTACTCTAAATAAACATTTAAAAAAATATCTTCAACAAAAAAGTTTAAATTTTTTAAACTTGAATTTTCTCAGTGTATCCAACTTAACCAACATGAAAAACTGAACCATAGATCTTGTAGCCGTGTAGTCTTTATCAGTGAAAAAAATTTAAATTTCTTTACTGAATGTTGCTATAGTAACATTCAGTATATGAAACCATTAAACAGCTTCTGCTGCTGCCAACACCTGATAAAATCATTTCAGTTGATAATGTAGCATAATTATGTTACACATTTAACAGAAATGACAAGAAACATTGTTTACATTAATTCTGTTCAACTTAAAGTATGAAGTATAATCTTTGAAAATAATTTTCTAAAACAATGAGCTTGGAATCATTTTTCTTCAGCAGTTTCTTCAAACTAACATCTGTGTTCTATTTTTAATACATTGTATTTATTTGTATAGTAAACAAAACATCCAGATCATATTCTTTAGAATGTGAAATATGAATAATGATAGAATGGTAAGGCATCTTGGAGTCTTCTGTAAGCATCATACTTCACCCAGTGAAAACATTAACCAAGTTTATATCAAAATGACTGAGTTCAAACTAGCAAGCAGAAATTCAGTCTATTGACAAATCTTACATTACCAGCCAGATGACACATATACTCACAAACCTATAATACTTAAGACAATAAATATCAGTAAACATACCTGAAGATTTGAAAAAAAATAAATAAATAAAACAGAATTTGTACAGATTAGCAGAGAAACAAGCTATGAATCTTGCAAATTTGAAAGCACATGTTGCAAATATTTTAGTATATATGAGAATCTTTTTAGTACACATAAAAATATATAACATTAAGTTAATGTAGATACTCAAAACTTACAAATTATTTTGACCAATTTGCAGTTTTTGAATTCAGTTCCTAACAGATAAAAGTGAACACCTGCTGAGTTATTAAAATGTTATTGGAAACTTACAAACGAAATTCTTGGTTTGCATATCTCATTTAGTCTATAGTTATTTCTTACTCTTTGTAAAAAGAAGTTATTAAATCAAAAGTACTCTATATACTGATGCTGAATTTTTAACATCCGAGTGAACAGCACATTTTTAAATGCTAATAACTGAAGATACATCAATACCAGGACATTAACATTTTTGAATGTATAATAAAACAGGCTTTTCAAAGATACTTTACCTGAAACTGACCCAAGTTGACTAACAAATTGTTAATGTGAAAATCAGGTATATTTTTAACAAAGATTAATTACTTTTAAGTTACCATAAAAATTATTCAATATAATCAAATACAATGTAAATAAGAATCTCAAATAAGTTTGAAAATATGAGAAACTCATAACATTAAGGGTCAAATCATTTGTTTTGGAAGAAATTCATGGTCATTACTAGAAGATGGTTAATATAGTGCTTATATAGCATACTGAAGTTGAATAATATTAAAGAGTGAAAACATACCAATGTATATTAATTCATCAATATAAAACCATATTCTAAAATATATCAAAGGAGTTAAATAAAATAAAAATCTTGAAGCCTCAATTACTGAAAAATCTAAAATAAAATCTTTCAAAACTTGTTACCAATTTATTTACATTATTTGGACTGTTATCCTCATCTCCATTACCATATTTACAATGTTTCAGTCATTGTACACTCCAGTCTTCTTCAGGTGATTGGAATTTTGAACCAAATCTTATTTCATCCACTGAGTTCCACATGCCATGCCTCGTCTAGATGTCTCAATTATTTCCCTTTAACTCAACTCTCCAAGTTTTTTGGTTCACCACTGCTATAACCTGGTATTGAACTCTAGTCATTGGATCTAACCAACACCTTTATCCACTTGACCATGTAACTTTGAGGACATCTGTGTATGAATTTCTGGGACTTAAACCTAATGAGTCAGCAACCGTTTTTACCAATACAATTGCAATTTTTCATTATTATTGTTTTTTGTTTTTTAAAACCAGACTTTATATTGCAATATTGAGGTATTCATAGATTTTTCTCTATCATTGTTTATTACAGGTTTCCCTTTCGATGTTTGGTCGGCTCAGGAGATTTTTATGCCTTGCATATGTGTTGACTCCTTAAGTTTTCATATTTTCCAGTGATGTTCTGTGTATTATTTCAACTTCATCCCACAGAGGGCAGTGATCTCCCTTTTCCCTCCATATGTGGTCAGCTATGCCTGATTTTTCTATTTCCCCCTTCGTGTTACTACTTTACGATGTTCTTGCAGTCTTATCCTCTTGCTCCTTTATCTTTCTTACCACAGCTGCATGGGCTGGCATATACACAGTTCTTAGTCATGTTCTCCTCTATGGGGATCTTACTAGCAACACGAGGAGAAATAGAAAAATCAGGCGTAGCTGACCACATAATAATGAGTACTAGAGAAAAGCAATTAATAACAACACAAAATTGCAATATAAGATCTGGTAAAAAATAAGCAATAACAAAAAACTGCAATTGCAATGGTAAAAATGGTTGCCGAGACATTAGGTTTATAAGTCCCAGAAATTCAGACAGATGTCCTCAAGAAAGGTGTGACTAGACCCAAATAGTTGCGAGTTCAATACCAGGCTACATCAGTGGTGAACCAAAAAACTTGGAGAGTTGAGTTAAAGGGAAATAACTAAGACATCTGGAAGAGGCATGGCACTAGAACAATCTACTCTGGTGGACGAAATAAAGGCTTCGGATTGAAATTCCAATCACCTAAAGAAGGCCAGAGTGTACAATGGCCAAAATGTTGTGAATATGGCAATGAAGATGAGGATAACAGTTCGAATAATGTAAATAATCATAATACCTCATCTCAGAGATATAGACAGATAGTGTTACCAATTTATTTTAAAGACTACCATACAATTCCTGAATTTTTGAATTTGCTGAAGAAAAGAAATTAAAAAAAAAAAATCTAAAAAGAAACAGGACATCAGATCTCTACACACAAGCTGCTAGTGGCCCAATGGCAATGCTCTGGTGGCATCCACTGGCAGGCCTCTAGCAGTAATATTGCCAAGATGAACATGCTGGCAGTCTGACAGCAAGTCACCGGCATGCCACCCAGTGGCAGATTGGTGGCTTGCATGTAGAGATATTAACCTTTTATTTTTAATCTGATACATAGGATATATTTACATTATTGCAAAATAGAATAAAAATATTGTCCTTGCATTTCTTCCAAGACAGTTGATAGATCTTAAATGTTTATGCTACTTCAAATCTACAAATCAACCATTTGTCCTTGTATGGAATACTGCTGCCATATATGGTCTGGTGCTCAACATCCTAGATAAAATCCAGAGACAGATATGCAATGTGGTCTGGCATCCCATCTGCAGTCACTGTCTCACAGACATGCTGTGGCTTGCCTCTGTCTTTTCTACAAGTACTTTCATGGCAACTACTCTGAGAGCTATATTCATTGATTCCTAAATTGCATGAATTTAAGCATGCTACTAGGTTGACATCTCGGTCCCACCCTCTCACTGTCAAAAGGACTAAATGTAGCCATCCATCTCTTCTACTCCAACAGCTTCTTATATCACACCTCCATCAGTGGAATTCCTTATCACTTGCTTCCCTGATAGCTCTAATCGTCAAATATTCAAATGTAATGTCAATTGACATCTTCTGATGCCTTGACCTTGATCCTTGTCCTTCTCTTTATCTTTTTCCCAAACATTCCTTTTTACTCTCTGTGTAACCCCTTGCATACTAGTGGCACTCCTGCCTTGCTTGGGGGGATTCACTTAAAAAAATAAAATAAAAAATTATATTGTGGCTAAATACAGAATAGTCATATTCTGTTAATGTTCTATATTTATATTATGTATATGGTTTTATTGAATATAAGAAAAGGATAATATATTCATAAGAGAGAGGATTGTTCCTGCTAAATACACCTGTCTATTGTGACAAAAGCTCTTTAACAAGACAATCAAAAAGTCAGGTTGTCAAACTATGCAAGAGAGAAATTCAGAAAAGGAGGGAAAAATGTAAAGAGATATTATACCACAAAAGTGTTACTAATGTCATAACAGCAATTTGTAAAATATGATTGCATGGAGCCAATAATCCTAAATGTTGATTGAGACTAACTACAGTAAAATTTAGTATTCAAATTTGAGATTTTCTAAAATTTCAATACTGATAGAAAATAATGAAATATGTTCATAAAAAGAATTACACACTGATACTGATCTATCCTAATGCAGATCTTCATTGGAGGATTTCAAGATTTTCAAACTGATATAAAATTATAACAGTATATTAAATGTTAAAGGAAAATAGAGTAAAGTATATCAATTAGCAAGTGGAAAATACATGCATATGAGAGAGAGAGAGTGTGTGTGTGTGTGTGTGATAGTATAATATAAATGAATGATATAGGACAAATAAAATTTCTTTTATTTTTAACTGCAAGTGTATTTTTTTATGTAGGCTTTATTGGATGCCTATGATTCATTTTTTTTTTTAAATTTTACAACTTTCTGTAGCCAACTTTTATGTGCCATGTCCCTTCAGAACGTAGGCGATCATGGCCCTCCACATCCTCCTATCCATTGTAGCTCTTAATAAGTTGTCTTTTTGTTATTTCTCCCAAACCCTGTTCTGCCATCCATTTGCTCAAGCCCATTATATCATGCATTGCCTTCCCTGTCTTTCTTTCCCTCTATCTGTCCTGTGAGTATAAGATTTTCTGAACCCTCCTTCTTCATTACATGTTCCAGAAATTTCAACTACCTCTTTCTGATGTGAAGTATAAGTTTCCTCTTTGTTTCCATTCTCTCCAAAACCTTATCATTGCTCACATATTCGGCCCATGATATCCTTAGCATCCTTCTGTAGAACCACATTTCTGTTGCTTTGAGGCGATTGTCCAGCATTTACTTCCATACAGGAGTACAGATATCACATAACAGTTCAGTACTCTTTTCTTCGTTTTCAATGAAATTTTCCTGTCTCTTAATATTCTGCTTAGCTTTGACCATCCCAATACATTTTCAGATTTCAGTGTTGCACTGTCCTCTGTTAGAACACTTCTCAGCTATTTAAATTTCTGTATCGGCTTGATTTTAGTATCCCTAACATGTAATTTCCATTTTGGGCTCATCTTTTTGCTGATAACCATGCATTCTGTCATGTAGTTTATGCTTAGTCCCTTCTTCTCCCTCTCTTTCACTACCTTCTGTAAGAGGTTTTGTAGTTTCTTTTCTGTGTCTGCTATCAGCAATGTGTCATCTGCATATCTTATATTTTTAAGATAGTGGCCACCAATGATGAATTCTGGTAGGATGAAGGTTAGAACTGGTGGAACTAAGTAATGTAATTTGTCTGATCACTTATAGAAATAGCAATAGAGCAGCAAGAGGCCTGTGATGTTTCATCTGTGAGGAAGAGGTTGTAGGGAGGAAAATTTGTCACTTACAAGAACACAGAGATGCTATCAAGATTGGAAAGTGAAGACTGGGTAACTGCCACCAGCATATGGAAGGTATCGACAAGTATGAATAATTAAAAACAGTCAGAATACAAAAAGGGAAATTCTTCCTTAAAAAAGAAAAATAATCTGTAATTTTTTAAAAATTAGATATTAGTTATAAAATATAAGATACGATAGTTATAAAAGTACTTATAATTTTGTAATGAATTTATATGTTG
This sequence comes from Acanthosepion pharaonis, assembly GCA_903632075.3. Taxonomy (NCBI): domain Eukaryota; kingdom Metazoa; phylum Mollusca; class Cephalopoda; order Sepiida; family Sepiidae; genus Acanthosepion; species Acanthosepion pharaonis. The sequence goes on along the minus strand of CAHIKZ030000699.1, from coordinate 664,441 downwards.
CATTGTAATTGAGAGTTGAATAACAATGTCAATGAAATTATTTTGAACTCAGATGACCCATATTATTTTATTCATATACCTTAATGAAAATTTAGGCCCAAATATTGCAAAAACATAATGAATGCACAGATATATAGTGTAGATTTTATAATTACCAATCATTTCTTAATATCATGCTAGTATCAATAAAATAAACATGGGAATATGCAATGCACACTTGATAATTACCAACCTAGCAGAATAGCATAGTTTCATCCATTATCATAAGAAACATAGGAATTAATATGTGGGGTATTTTTTTTTTTATACAAATGAACAAAAAGGTTTCATTAATGAAAATAATTAAAGTTGACCAGATAAGAAATCTGGTGATAAACAGAACTTGTTCACCATATTATAGTAAACATTCAAATTCAATCTTGCTTTCAATTTTAAGTTTGGAAACTAATTTAAAGCATACTTTGGGTATTGGTAATTTTTTTTATTGAATATAAAATAAATGGGTGAAAAACAGCAACAACACATGATGGAACATAATATTCTGCTGAATATTATCAACTATTAACCTACATAATTCTAGTGGAGGGGGGTAAATTCAGTTAATTTTGGTTTATGTTCCCTTGAAACTCCTTAATTATTTCATGAAATATGTCTCTCAGATGGTCTGACACACATCAGTGATGTTATTTTCCTTGTGGATCATTAGTGGTTTCAGGTCTTACCCCTTCTCCATGGCAACCCAATCGATATTGATCAGATATTGACTTGTGTGCCAGCCATCAGCTACAACTCTTTTCAGAATGGAACACTCCTAAACCACTGTGATGAAAGAACTTCTTTATAATCCAACATACAAAAGTCAAAATAAAAATAAAAAACATACTCCCCATATGTCTGTTGAGTGTGGATAAAAAATAAAACACTAATGTTCAGTCAAAGCAGGTACTAGATCTTAGCCAAAGATCACTTTATGCCATAAACTACCTGGAGGATTCTTTTGCTGCCATTAATAATGCATGAACAGCCTTGGTATTTTTTGAGCCCATTACTCCTAATTTTGACAGCAAAACCTCTGTATTCAATTTCAATTGGTTCATGCTGAGTGCACCTTCTGCATTCCTTTGCAATTTGGAAATATTTCCTAAGGTTCCTTTCATGGGTCCATATTCTCTTTCTAAGGGATTATTAATTTTAACATGAACACTTGCTTAGTTTTATCTAAATAAATAATCATGTTTGGACATAGTTGTGTCTGTATTATTTGCCATGGAAATTTTAACTGCCTACCACAATCTACTTTTATTTATCAGTCTAGGGTAGAACTAAAGACTGTAGACTTTTTCTCTTCTGTAGCAACTTTTCCTTTCACCAAGTTCTGATGAAATTAATCAGCTTCTTAGTAGGCCCATATCTATTTGTTTGGAGACTATTGCTACAATTGCGCATAATAATTTATCATGGCACCACTGGTAATACACCTCACTCAATGCATTGGAACAACTGTTGAATGAACCATGACTCATTGCACCACACACTGACAATTAGTAATATCACAAGCCCAAGTGAGGCAATGTATCTGGTGTTAAAAAGGGTGTATCTTCTGCCCCTATATCCCATGGAAGATAAAGTATGTTGAATATACATTCAGTATCTTATGCAAATTATGGGTGTGATTTGAAGCAGTGTTAACACAGACAAATGTGCCAGGTATAAATCATTTGGTCACAATCATTAAGGACACATAGGTGATCACTATGCTCTCTATGGTGTGCAATAATGTCTTTTTTTTTCTAATTTTTGTTATTTTTGTCTTGGAGAAAAGGAGGGATTACCTACTTTGAGGCTGTGGGACCTTCTAAAAATGATGGGTCACATGTTGAATGGATTCTAATTATGGACATGGACAATTAAGTAACAGAAAAAATATGCCCTAGTTTTAGAGAGCAGAGAACATTGCATTGCATGATGGAAAAATGATTTAAAGATATGTCAGCCACATACAAATCTAGACAAAATGAAATAAGCTCCTGCAATTTATCTTATACTTACTGAACATATTAAAGAATTAATACTGAAGGATATTTCAAATGAAAATGCTGTTATGAATGTTAGCAAAAACTGGCCATGCTGTTTTTTAGATACCAAAATGCATGCATATTTGTCATTTAAAGAATTTTACAACTTCTGTTGTCCATCAAGTATGAATATAACAGATTTTGGGGAAAATTTAAATATTCATACAATAAACTTGGAGTTTTTAATATTCACTTACCAAAGGAAATGCAAACATTTTTTTGTTGATGGTAGTATTTGACAAAAATGAGAGGTTGGCTCATGCAACCTGTCCAATTTTGATATATAAAATTGTTGATCAAAAATATTTTTGGTAACCCAGCTGCTATAGCTCATAAAAATATTCCATATACTAATTCTGAGCCAGTATTTTTAGGTGAACACATCACGACTTTTAAAACAAAAAATAAATATATGCAATTTAGATTTCAGAGAAATATCTAATCCTATCAATATGCAAGGAAATATTAGGAAATGTTTAAATTATGATTCTACAAAACACTTTGCAAAAGACATTGTTGTGAAGATAACAAAAAGTACAGAGTTAACATAACAGTATAAAATATTGAGTCTCAATTGTGTATATTAATTAAAAAGTTACTTGGAATGAGAATATTAGATAATGCTTGTACAAAAACTGATGAGTAAAACATGGTTAAATATCCTTCTTGATACTTTAATAGATAAAGAAATGAGTCTTGTTAAATATTTTCCAACTGACACAAAATTAATATTTAGAGATGGAGCAGAATTTACCTCAACTGAAAAAGTAATGTGACTCCCACTGGTGGTCGCAGCGCCAATATGTGATGTCCTCTGGTCACAACGCCAATATGTGACACTGCGCTGTCGGCCCATGGTCAACTCCCAGTTGTGGTGTGAAGCTGTAAGGTTTCTTCCACCAGCATTTGGGGTTGACTCCTTGTCGCTGCCACCAGCCTTGGTCCTGGTCGATCTGGTCATTCCCGATTCGATACCAGCTTTGTAGTTCCCAGCTCACTTCCAACGTCTGGTTACCAAAGTAACTACTTTGATCTCAACCTACCCACATTGTGACTGATCTTAGGTAGATGAAATCAATCAGGTGTTGGGACATAGTGCAAGCTGAATCCGGGGTGAAGGTGATATCGCACAAGTGTAAGTAGAAGAAGCAATAAAACAAAACTCAAGAGGTTCAAATATGTTGAGAAATAACAAATTATCTCTATCCGTCTTATATACAGGAGTGTGTTTCTCTCCCAGCCTGTTTCTATGGATTTGTGACACTTTTGTGTTTCTTAAGCGAGTTTTGGTATCTTAAGTCGTTCGTCAATATAACTTGCTTTTGGTAGGAAGTCAAAGTCAGAAGGACATGGAATTTCTTGGTCAGCTTCTGCAAGGCAACACTGACTCTGCCCAGAACTGAACTCCAAGTGTGAATCAACTGCTAAACTGCCAGGGGACGTTTGTTTATATGGGTACCAACCAAAACCCGGTGTAGGGCCTGACGTGGTTTGGGTGCCTCGATAATTCTCGATTCCCAACAAGAATTTCCTTTGTTCTTAGGCCAGGAAAATTAATTACTTCCAATTTTTAGAAGATTAATCACTTTCCATTTCGGAGTTTTTTCCCTTGTCCATGAGGGAAGGTCAGAGGAGAGTTATCCTCCTAGACTCTTCCTCTCTCACATTGGTATCTCATACCAATCCCCTCAGTGGGTGTTAACAACTTCTCCATCTTTCTCATACATTCACCTCCACCTATCACCCATGCTACCACTTGACCAATGATCTCTCGGCAGTGTGTGGGTGTGGCTAGATTGGCCCTCTTAAAATTATTATCCAGAATTTTGTTTACCAAATCCTTTTTTCTTTTTTTTCCTTTGGCCAAAACATTTTTTTTTTTTCACAAACCCCAGATTGCCAAATAATTCTTATCACATCTTTCTTTTGGGGACACCCAAAATTCACTTAGGTCTCTCTACCAACTTATCAATCACTGTCAAAATCTGACATCTGGCTTCTCTGCTAAGTCAACTTTTAACTGGGTGGTCCGTGTTTTACCTGAGAATCAAATTCTTTATTTTTCTCATGCCTTAAAATCCTCTTATCACCAGATGCCCATTTTCGACGACACTGTGTCTGATGTCAACGGTTTGAAAAAGTAATAATATGATTTTCTTCCTCATGCCAGAATTCTAACACACACCAGATGGTTCTCTTCATTAGTCCCAGGAATCAAAATTAAATGATATCTCTGAAAGATAACTAATATCGATTCTCTCTGTCTGTATCGGTCGTCTCAAGCCGAAATTTTTTATGACCGCCATGTGTCGACTGGCTTTGTTTTTCTTTCTGAATTCCGTTTCTCTTGGCACGTCATTCCCTTACCATGACATTAATCAGTTTTGACAGAATTTCATATCTTGCTTTTTCTTACGGATTTTCTGTCTCGTGCGAAAAGTATCTTTCTTTGTAAACAAAATCGAATCTTCTTTTTAACGTTGCTCAGTCTATCTTTCGATATAGCTCTTTCTTGCCTTAAGTCTTTCCTGTTTTTAATTTCTATGGTTAATTAGTTAGCCAATTACCATAGCTAAATAGTATCGCAGTAAAATTTCTTGCCATCATAAACAGAAAAAGATTATAATTGAAGCATGCATAGTAAATCTTTTGAGTAGAGTTTCTAAGAAAAGTATTAACATTGTTTTAAATTTTACAAATGATACAGCTTGTGTTTTGGGTGATACAATGGATTTAATTTGTACTTCATTAGGTCATGATTGCATTCTTCTAATGAACATGTTGCTTCATAAACAAGGTGATTCAAATTCACAAATTTTTATTGTATTACTTATGTCTGCACAAAAATGGTTAACATAAGCAAAAGTAAAAATAAAGAAATTATATGAACTATTTTTGCATGCATCAAATGAAAAGATGTGCAAACTTGTTAAAGAAAGTGAAGGATTTTGTGATGAGGGTGTGTGCATGAAATATAAATGCCCACCATTATACTAATTGGGGTAAACCTTTAGCTGATAAATATAAGCAGATAGTAGGCCTAAGTATAGACTTGAAAGATAATGTGCATAATGAATCCTGGATTTTGCACATGTCTGGCTCAGTCTTACAATATTCTGCAGCTTGTTTAATTTCATCAAAACATCAATATGAAATTGTCCAAGACATTTACCTAATATGGATAGCAGATTTTGGTATACCTAAAAAGTTCTTAAGTGACAATGGGGGTGAATTCTTTAATGACAAATACAGGGAGATGAAAGAACAATATCCAGACTTTAACAATAACAGAAGGCAAATTGCTATTCATTAATGACATTGTGGAATGGCATATCCATATAGTAGCAGAGGTATTCTATAATTGTGTACCCAAAGTAGTGCTTTAAGTTCTAAGAATTTATTGCAAAACAATGATGGATTTAGTCCAAACTAAGTTGGTATTTGGATTTAATTCTACTTTCCATCAGTTATAAATAATGAACTACTTACCATAGAGGTTTCATCTGATATTATTAAAACATGAATTCTCTACACAGTGCTAAACAAAATTATACTGCTGCAGAGTCAAGTAAAACGATCAGGAGAGCCCGCATGCATAACATACATACTTATACTGAGGAGGTGTATACCAATAATGATAAAGTTTATTATCATAGAAAAAATTTAAAGGGTGGAAAGATCCTGCAGTTATCCTTAGAAAAGATGGACAACTTGTGCTGGCATGCCATGGAAGAACTTATTATGATGTTCAACTAATGAAGGTGTGAGATAGCAGTAATACAAATAAGAGAAAAAATAAAAAAGGCCACAGATCAGAAACCACCTATGAATAACTACAAAGATGTTGAAAATGACAGTCATAAATTTCATATCAAATAAAACTGATTCCTTGAAAAAGGAGACTACTGGTACTGGATATGAAAATTCTGCTCAAAATATAACTAAGTCAACAAGATATTCCTTTAAAAGATACAAGATAAAGGATATACATGAAATGGAAGGAAAGTAAAAATAAATATGCAATAAAAAAAACAAACTGGAAAGCATAAGAACTGGGTGAGTGTTCAAGTTATAAAAGAATCATTGTGTTAATTGTATTGAAGAATGGAATGAACTACCCTATCCAGAAAAAAATCTGTACTGTTAACAGCTGATCAAGAAATGTATCAAGATGTGGTAGATGCTAAGGAGAGGGAAGTGAAGAGCTTGATTAGTAATGATGTGTTTGAAGTAATTCCTTTTGAAAATCATGTAACAGCAACATATTGTTGAGTTATCTCTGAAAAATATAAAATGGTGAAAGAAAGATTAAAAACCCACAAAGTATACCAAAATGAACACAAATGACTTAGGATTCCAAATCTAGAGCCTAAGTGTTTCTTTCTAAATCTTGATATTCCACCTTTGAATGAGGATATATATAGCCACTTTGCAGAAGTTCCTTGGCTGCTTTCTTAGCAATGTGAGTGTTACTTCTTTCACTTCATCATTGAAAGAAACAGTCAAGCAGATGAAAATCAGAGAGTAGCAGGTTAAGACTAAAGTGAATGAGGCAAGGTTGTTCCATTTTGGATCATGATTGTTTGTTTGGTCTTCAAGCTGCTTTAAGGCTATGCATTGTCAGGTTGCAAAATGTACATCACTGATCTTCAAGTGTAGCCTACATTGAAGAAGCCTTGCTTTGAATTTTGACAGTGTGCTCACATAGGAGTCAGAATTGAATATACCACCATTTAGCATATATTAACAGTATGACATTTTGGGGTCCCAAGCAAGTGGCCATCACTATTCCTGTGGAGTGTATGGTTTTAAACTTCTAAGTGAGTATGGGTGATGTCACTCCATTGATCTTTCATCTCTGGCTTATAAACCAGGTCTCATGTCCTGTCACTCCTGATGTAATAAATGATACAAACCAACTACCAGGCTCTGATCATCTAGATCAGTGTTTTCCAAAGTGAGTGGAAAGATCAGTAGGGGAGGGGAGTTGGCAGCCAGTGATTACATATCCACAATATACATACGTACCCAGTCATATTATATATATATATATATATATATATATATATATATATATATATATATATATATATATATATATATATATATATATGACTAAATGCATTTGGCCATTCTCAACATTTTCAAGTTACAAACTTTTGTATTAGGGAAAGGAATTATATAATTGTGTGCTTCAACTATTATAATTAATATGTATATTTGCTTTTCCATTAAGATGCTTGGATTACTTTAACTAAAATTTAATGTATTTTCCATATGAAATCTTTTGATTATACAAATACATAATCACAAAGTGTTATGTAAATATATGGTTAATGAGATATGAAGACAGAAATATATATCCATACAGATAATTATACAATTTGTGAAGTACTTCATATAAATACATTCATACAATACACATGCTAAAGTATAAATTAAAATTATTCTTAAAACTTTAATGCATACATATATATGAAAGACAAATACAGTTTATATCATAGATATAAAATTTGTACTTGCATAATAAACATAACTTAAACATGTACAAACAATTGTGTACATGGCTAAATTTATCTCCTCAAATCTTATATTGAAATCTAACTAGATAAAAACCTTTTCCAATGGCCACATGTGTTTGATAAATGTTGAAGTGATTATGTTCTCATTTATTTTGAATAGTTACATCAACAATGAAAGTCTTTCACATTCAAGTTATTTTAAGTTGAAATCTTCCAAGTAAGAAAAGTTAAACAGTGAAACCTAACTAAAAATTAACAGTCCTATGATGTGTCTGATCTCAATAAAACAAGATAAACACTTCAAAGTACATTGTATATGTACATGACATCATATTGTATATTGAATGTGACCAGAATTACTTTATAAATTGTTGAAAGTTCATTTATGCACAAACAAATTTCTAGTAAACACTTATGTTTATTATATGATAATTTAGAAGGATTTAAAATTTGTTTTAACAAAATATCTTTTGGAGCCTTTAAGTATGACTAGCTTGGTCACAGTACCGAATAAACAGCTATAATAGTCATTTGTTACAGGTAGACCACATACAAATTACAGAGATGTTGATATAACTATACTTGCTAACACCAAGTAAACAATTTTCACATGAGTATCTTTACTTTATATCAGTAGGTCACAAAAACTAAAATAAAGAAAATCAGTAATAAAAAAACCTTTTGAACATTAAATAGCAAAACCACACAAATGAGACAATCATATCAATTTGTACTGTATCTTTTACTTAAAATATGTCAACAACAGTAAAATTTTAGGTTTATTACATTGCAGTAAATAAAGATTCATTACAAAGTATCTCTCAGGTAAAACATGAGAAACAAATCCCATGAAGTGCAATAAAATACTTTAATGTTATACAAATTTAGTAATATAATAGTTTTTTTTTGACAACTAATCCTTATCAAATTAGCATCTGTAAATCTCAGGTTTTTTATGCATGAGGGACTTGTAAAATATTCTAATCAAAGTCATTGAAAGAAAAGGAAAAAGAACCTGCTGAAAAATTCAAAGGCATAAAAGAAAACTTTCAAAAACATTTTAGATGTAGCATTACTGAGAATATTCTGCTCCAATTATTCTTGTAATGAAAATACAAACAAAGGTAAAATCCAATTTAATAAAAACATTTGGCTATATACATTTTCATAACTAACCACGCTATCATTGTAGATAATATTATGCATTTTCTTTTTTTATTTTACTAAATCAGTGGAACATATCCACAACTTTTTATGACTAGTCAGAGAAAAAAAAAAAACAACAAAAAACAAAAACTTCTATAAAATACAAATCAAAAAAAGTCAGATTCATACCAGTCATGAAATAGCATCTCAAATTGAAGTAATTCAGGTCAGGAGGACATTGTCAACAAGGCAAACATTCAATACAAAACTTGCTTTTAGTTACTAATAAAATTACAAATTGAAAACATATTTAATTTAATAAATGCATAAATATAATTTAAACTTGTTCTTCAGCATTTATTTTTAGAAATTTTTTTTGTTAGCTTAATGAACTTGTACATTTGCATAAGATGAAAAAAAAAAGAAAAAAGATGAAGTGATTCACTGTAAAGATTCATAGAAGAAAAGTAGATTCGTTTCCATATACAGTGACAAAAAATAAAAAAAAAACAAATAATTTGTCAGTAGTGTCTAGTCATTCAGGGCTATAATGCAAGTTGTGACATTCATATTGACAGTACATGGAGATATACAGATCTGAATGCATGGTAGTGCTGAAAATAGGGTACACAAAAATTATTAACCACTTGACCCACCCCCATGGTAAATATCTTCACAGATTAATATTTGTATATAAATTTCTCAGGTTAAATTATGCAAACACAAACTGTAAAATTTGCAGCTGTGAACTTGATATTTTTAATATAGTTTAATTTTTATAATGAATACAGAGTTTAGAGAACAGGCTTTAAATTATGTCACAAAAAACTGTCATAGAACTTGGAAAGGGTGCCTTGTTTAAGTCCCCAAGTCAGCCAAAAGATGCATGCCACAATTGAAAGTATAAATTTTGGATAGAAAAAACCCAATAGACCTTTGAAATAAGACAAGAGATAAAAGATTTGTTTGACTATCAGTATTCAACCTTCAAAGTTAATAGCACATCATGTATGAAAGTAGGATTACTAGTGAAGTGTCAGTTCATACAAGAAGGATACTTCATCTGTCTAGAGAGACCATGAATATGCTTGGCGATTTTTTTCTTTAGCTGATGATGGTAATGCAGTATCTATTTTATCAATTGAGCACAGGTGAGGTGGTCATAAAGTGTCCTCTCCTGCTGACAGATTTATTTTTTTGTTTTTCAACAGTTTCCAAGCAAGCATGTTTCCCAACTCCACATTAATTTTGTCCAAGGAAAGCAAAGAGACAGGTACTGTTTGGCATCAGTATTGTCAAACAAGATGCCAGAATAGGTTAGATTCATTGTTCCAGTATTTTTCCTCAGATTTGGAGAAAAACAATGAATTAGTGAACAGTAAAATCTTCATTACGAATTTTAACATAATCCAGTTGAGTTTGTATTCATGACAATAAAACTAAATACTGATTATGACAATGTCCCTAAATATATAAATAAATTTAATGCTATGAGCATCAACATAATGCAACCACTTGTACTAGTCTTCAATGACTAGTTACTACTCTTGAAGATATATTATCAAACACAGGTTATTATAAAAAATATTAGTTATATTGCTCATTTCTTTTGCTTGCTCTCTTATATATATATATATATATATATATATAAATAAATAAAGGTAAATCAAAAGCAGTTACATAATTTTACTACAGACAGCAAGAAAGTTAATACTCTAAAAATGTATATCCAGAATTTTGATAATCATTATATTTAGATGCAGACCTAACATTTACACAAAAACCAGATTATATTTTGTTGATACAATACAAAAAACAAAACGGCCACTATACTAGAGTGCATAGGTTTACTTGATTTTTCTTTATTACAAGACTTTATTTTATTTAGTAAACATGCACCTTGTATATAATAAACAACAATATTTAACAGTTGCAGAAGGGAAGCATGGACTGGTGCCAAGGTGACATGAAATAAAGCAAGCTGCTTCAAATTTAACTAACATATTTCTGAAAGTAAAGCAAACATACTCAAGCCTAATCATACTACTGACTGAAGACAGCTTAGAGTTTTTTCTATTGCTTCTTATATTGAAATGAACATTCTGTTGTTTTTCCTCCACAAAGTGAATTTCACTTATGATGATGATGATGATGTTGCTGGAATGAAAAGCAAGAAATAAGACCTTCATAAATTACTTGGTTGGGAGAGAACAAGTCAAAACAGATTTATACAATAAAAACATTCCTGATAACTCTTGCTTTGGGAATGCCTTGGAACTAAATAGTAATGATAAAGTCACAGATTGATATTACTAATTACTCACAGCAGCAGAACACAGGACAAATACGATTACTATGAGCTAAATCCAAGAGTGCAAAGATTTAGCTTGAAAAACAGAAGATGTAGGAAACAAGACAATATAAATCAAGAAATAGCTTAGCAATAGGTTACCATAATTCATTTCAAGAATCGGTAGTAAATTTTTATGTTAAATGACATTAATTTGAAGTAACACATGAAGATACTTTACATTGTAAATGAAAACCATTTTTTTCAGTTACCTTTAGTGCAAATTTATTAAAATACCTGTGGTATAGAAAGTAACTGCACTAAAAGTAGTATTTGGTTTATTTGTAGTCGTAGCAATAACATGCATTAACCTCATATCAGTGACACTTGTAGAGTTTCTCTGGTGAAAATACCAGCATCTTTCAGACCTCCTCTAAGAGGTCTTTTTCTTAACCTGAATTTCATGCTTCTAAAAAACTAATTCTATAAAGATATTTGTGAGTCAGAACATGCCATTCTATTTTTGTTTTGTTGATGAATACATTTACTAGTGTAAGCAATCCATGTTAACATCAACTAAGAACTTTTTATTTAGTTTTAAAATGGATTCACTTTCAAAAACATTTCCTTATCTTATGTCTAGATCAAAAAAAAAAAAACCTTTGAAAGGAAAGTAAGAAAATTTTCTACATGCTGACAGATCTAGATACAAGCATTATAATTTTGTTCACTGTCTCAAATTACACATCTCATATGATTCACAAATCAAAAGCAAATAAACATTAAATTACTTTAAAATTTAAACCAATATTTTAGTTCTATATAAAAAAATATAAGAGTATTTTGAACAGTTACTGACCAATTTTCTTTTTGAGAGGAATAAAACCAAAATGTATTATCTATTCTTTTGCAGTCAAAAAATAAAATGTGAACATGCATTTTTCTTTTAAGAAACAAATCTGCTATATGACCAAAGATTTAAATAATTTTCATAGAAATTTTTAAGAGAATTAAAAGCACTTTATTATATCTTCAATAAAATTAAAATAGATCAATACTTTAAGAAATTACAAATCTTAGGATTCAATTATCTAACATGTATAGTTATATAGTTGTGGCACCCAGAAATAAACTCATCCACATTGCCTTATCCTCATGACAATCATTTATGTCCTTTATTAACACTTCATATGTATGAAGACTTATTAAAGTAAAACTTTAATTTCAGTATTTTAGTAAAGAGTTAATCAGTTTAATAAATTAAATTATGCATCAAGATCTTAGGCACAGAAAATTCTACACAGTACCATAAACATTTTCTAATAACTATATTCCACAATAATCTCAATAAGTTCATATCAAGATTCATATAACCAGAATTGTGCTAAATATTCCTTAGAATCCAAAATAGCCAATCTATGTCATAAAATGAATCAACCTATATATAAAGAGAGGATGATATACACATGTAGGTGATATATACATGCATATAAGGTGAATGAAAGTAACTTAACTAGTAGCTTTTTACAATAGTAAACCACCATTTGAAAATTCAGTTTCAAATTTGCTTAAGTTTGTTTAATAATTGAATCATATTTTTCCCTCATTTGAGTGAAAACTTTCATTTAAAAATTTATCAATACTCTGAGTAAAAATATCAATGCTTGCATAAATACTTTTTTAGATGAGAAACAAGATATGCATCATATGTACAACTTATTTTGCAACATTATCACCTACAGCTACTTGTCAGATAAAGAGTCAAAATTCATCTTTTCAAAATTATTTTATAGCAAGGAGTATAATGCTAAGTTTCTCTATTTTAATTCTTTATTCAAGTTACAATAGGAAATGTTCTCAATATAAATAAAAATATTATTATGTGTCTATCCTTACATCACAAGTGATAAATATGTACATCCAAGAAAATGTTAAGTTGATATGAATACAAATTTTGGAAAAATATTTTCTATAAATTAAAAATGAATGGTCAAAAAAAATGAGAATCCAACCACTATAACATCAAAGAAAACAATTTAACCACTCAAAAATAAATACATCTAGCAGATGATATGAAGTTTTATCCTACTCAAACAACCAAATTAAACTAAGCTACATTTGAGGAAGGAGGAGGAGTTGTAGTAGACAAACTATTATTTTTTTTAATGCCACGTCCCTTCAGGATATGGGACATCATGACTCTACACATTCTTTTTTCATTATGTATTAATTGCCCGAGTTGTTGAGAAATATAGTGGAGTGATTTCTCATCGATTTTTCCAGAGTTTTTAATTCAGAGTAGTCCTTCTCTTAGACTAGTTACCAAGAGGCAAGAGAGACCAGTCTATCCTGATATTTAACTCATATCTGAAGTGAAAAATATGGATATCATGTCTTGTATGAATGAAAAATGAAAGCAACAGAGTTGCTAGAGTTTGAACTATGCACATCAACCTGACTTTCCACACATCCTCAAATACTTTTGTATGTGTATGTATGCAAGTATATATATATATATATATATATATATATATATATATATATATATATATACACACACACACACCTCAGTCCCTTTCCCACTGCTGTAATGTGTAGCTTCACAGTTTTTTGTTTTTTTTTCTACAAGTATTTTCGTAGCAATTGTTCTTTCATCCTTGATACTTTGACCTCATGAATTTAAGCATACGACTAGATTGGCAACTAGATCTCATTGTTTTACTGTTGAAATAGCTTGATGTAACCATAAATTTTATTCTAATAGTTTCTGTTCTAACATTTCTCACATGTCAAACACTTCTAGCTTCTTACCTCCTTATTAACTATAACCTTAAAAAATTTAAGTGAAAACATCAATAGCCCTCTTGTGTCTTTTTGAATCTTGTTCTTTTATTATCCTTTTTCTCACTGACATTTTCTCACTTTCTCTCAGTCACCTCTTGCATTTTAGTGGCAATATCATCTTACTTCAGGTGAGATAACTTGTATAAAAAATATGTATTAGTACACAAACAGAAACTAATAAGGTTTGAGTTTCAATATCTAATTCCTACCAAATACCTATATTTGTAACATTTTATGTATTTTAAGTAGCATGCTGATCAAAAGCCTTAAGTCTGTTATAAAAATACATTCCTTCTTCAATGTGAATTTAAACCAACTGCTACAATCATATTTGTCTTGACTAAATCTGTAAGTTACATATTCAGTTATCAATTGAAAAAGAATCCAGTGATAAATAAGTTTACTCAGAGAAAGAATTGATTTCAGATTTAATCAGACAGTAACAATAAAATAGTAAATAGAAAAGTGTTGCTTCAATTGGACACAGAAAAATCTATTACCTAATGAATACTTATAAAATTCAAATAAGTATGTCTCTTGGTGAACATTCTTATTTCCAATCTCTTTTAGATTTAAAGCTTAGATAATAGTTGGGAATATTTGTGTAGCATCTCCTATCACATTATTCCATATCAATGAGCAGAGAAGATAAACACTGAAATAAAATTAAAGAAAATTTAGTTTTATACCTTTTCTTAAGAAGTCATACATGTGTGGCTAGCATAACAGTTATTAGTGAGGAAAGAATTGGTGAGCCAAGTTCAAATACTTACAAAGTTATGTGCACTTTCACACTAATTCCATTGCAAAAAGCATGATTCCATCTCACCTCTCCCCAGTTAAGGAGTAAATAGCAGGGCAGGCTGAGCTCCCCAACCTTGAGTGGCAGTAAATCTAGGAAAAGGTTTACTCTGAATTTCAAACCATGGAAAACACAGCAGAAAACCACCCCACTATGTTCTCCAAGAATAGATCAGGTTAGTGATTACTCTTTGCTGATGTTATCATGTAACCCAGTACAACCTGTCACATGCTACTTGGAGTACCACTAAATAATTCCCATTGCCCTAAGAAATGTTATGACAATTACCAAAATTGTAGTTCATAAGTTTAACTGAAACAAGAAGCTATCACAGGACAGAATTTTAAAATAAATGTTTTATCAGAACATTTCATATTACATTGCAAAATATTGCAATTAACTTATTGCATTAGCTGTAATGAGTAAATTATTACAAAATCCTTAATAATATTTTTAAGTTGATATCCTAGGAAAAAATTAAAAAAGCTAAAAATAAAATAGAAGGCCCATCTAAATTCATAGGAGAAATTGTATAGTTAGTTCACTTCTATATTGAAATAATAGAAAGGAATCAAGTAGCCAGAGGTGAGACTGCAATCAACAACCAAATTTATTCATCTGCTCAGGTTCATTCAGATTGTAACATTACTACTCTTTTACAAAATTGATGGAGTTTAATGCACTTTGTTAATAGTTTCTGTGTACATTTGTTTTGTTTTTTTATTAATACCAAACTGTTAAATTTTTGGGTAGAAATAATTCATGCAATAATATATCATTGCCAATGCAAACATTTGAAATTGAAATTCATAGGTCTTAACCATTCCATCTGTTTACTAAAATGCCATTCAGTACATTTAATTGGAATTAAAACATTAAATCTAGGGGAAAATAATTTTGATTATCACAGTACCACTTAAACAGCTTAATTAATGAAGGACATTCTTTAAGATACAAGTATAATCTTACCAAATATTAAAAGTTTGTAATATAAAATTTCTACAAAGGCGTTAACTTAATAGAAAAGAAATACACAAATGCAAATTTTACTTCTGGTTAACTAGACAAAAAAATATTGTGGGCTAGTATTAAAGTTATAAATAATTTGTGAATGTAGGCATCTGTTTATCTTGTGAGATAAAAGGTAGCAACTCGTTTGATTAAAATTTAGTCCTTTGATGGGGAGACTGTAGTGACTTCTCCAGAGCACAGGCCTGGGAGATGATATATTTATGTATATTCTGTGCAAAATAACAAATGAATGGAATTTTTATTTCATTGCTTTTAACTACATTTGATCATAAAAATAACTCATGCTTTGTTTTGTTCAAAGCTTTGACAGGGTCACTTTAAAATATCTTATTGAAGCAGCTGATATACTGTGAATATATCTCTTTTGGCAGGAAACACATTTGCCACTTAGGCACATTTAGCTCTTCAGATATAAGCAGTAACAACTTGAAGCACTGCAGAAAATATTTTCAGTAGAGATACCATTACAATAATATTAATCATGCATGGTTTATTCATATCCAAAACCATAATCTTTTCCTTAAAAGATTTAAAATCATAATATTATAGGCATTTACTGGAAGAGCTTTAGTGTTGACAATATGAGTACTCAGTGTTTGCCTTTTGTATTCTCAGCTGTATAGACAGCCAGTGTTAATGTAACTTAATGTAAACTGTGACTTAAATAAACTTGGGATTTTATTTTTATTCTATCAAAGCCAAACTTACTGTTAAAAGTAATTTTAAAACTGACAGATTCATTATGTGTGTAATAGCCATATATTTTTTTTTGAAACAAAAAACTTCAAAGAAGCATTCCGAATTACTTGAGCATCAGTATTATGACAGTTTAACTTTATTGCATTGCAAAAGCAATAAGGGTTACATGTCCCAAAACAGCAACGAATGATCCTTGACCTGATCTATTATTGAATGTCCATGTTGGATTACCTTACAAGGTTAAATAGCTCCAAGGGTTCTGTTTACCTGTAACTGGAAGGAAAAATGGATCCATGCCTTTCCTCAAGTATAAAGATAACCAACTTTACAAATTCCATCATTAATTGTTAAGCCACCTATATCTCCTTTTCAAGGTTTTCATGCTATTGAAGTCTAGTATATAAAGTCATTTATGTAATAAACAAATTAAATTTACCAGTTATAATCAAAAGGTAACATAACTTGTGTCCTTATTTAAAGGAGACTCATTTCCCAGAAATCAGCCTTAGAGCTCATTAGTACAGACAACTGAACATTTGTTTATTTCAGGTTTCATTGTTAATTACTTATGTCAAAATGTAGATTCTCAATGTCTACATATTATTTTTTTCATAATATCATATACTTCAAAATTCTTTGATATCAATGTGATATATAAGAATCTTAACCAGATGAGAAATAAAATTCATTCAAAGAAAGGAAAATATAAGAAGCAAGAAACTAAGTTGAACATATTAATCATTTTGAAAATCTAACAAAGAAAATTAGTACAAATATAGTAACAAATAAGTAAAAACCGAAACAAATAGTACACAGATGTTTATTTTGCAATAAGTCCTTGTATATCCTTTCAATAAAAAATAGCATTTATCCTTTTTTAAAAAAGGAAGGAAATGTATGAAAGCTTAAGCTATGATTAGCAACTTGCATTTATCCGAATCAAGTTTATGCAAATGTTAGATTTTTAATCATTGATCATGAATTTTAATGTTACAAAAAGAATGCAAAAATTAATTCCAAGATGAGTGTGTCTTTATAACTACTATTTTCAAAATACCAAATATCTTAATGTTTTGATACAAGCATTCTGTCATAGCCAAGGAATGGCTTTGGCCACAGCCATTTTGACACAGCCACACTGGCACAGTTAATCAACCAATTTTGACAAACTTATTTTGATTCAGATCAATTATGTAACACATTGAAAAATGGTGTTAAAAAAAAAAAAAAAAAAAAAAAAATGAAAATGCAAAGTACTGTCAGAATATAAACAGTTGTAGCTCTGTCTATTAGATATAAGTATTACAAGGTAAATTCAAAAAATGGATTTTTCAAAATAATAGTTTTAGTTTCAAATACTTATCTAAATGAACAGGGAAATACTCTGTTTTTGCTAGTCCTGAATTTTTAACTGAATCCCTACAAATGTATTGTTTTGTTATCTAAACAGAAAAAATATTTTTTTGAATCATTTCACCATAAGCAAGGCAATAAAGCCACTAAGACACAAGGAACTGCTGAGTGTGAAAGAATGAGAAAAATATTAAGAGAGAACAATAAAAGAACAGGAACTAAGACAATAAAAGATAATGATTGACATTACATTTAAATTTTTGAAGATTAGAACTGGAAAGCACTAGGATGGAAGAGAGTTCCACAAGCAAAACATGCTTATGTGAGTGTTTGATCAGCAGTAAGTCAAATATTTTGGAGATGCAAGAAAATGAAAAACATGAATTCATGTTAGAAATGGTGAAATATATCCATGGACATATGCAGACAGTTGCAGCATCAAAGTATAAAAATATTCTGTTATCACAAATATAAGATGATGTGCTGCTGAAAATTTGGAGGAAACATCAAGACATGTCCTTAGAAATTTTGTTAGATGCTTACCAAGGATAGATGATGTGTTCTACAAAGAATAACAGGATACCACATTCATTTAAGTAATTTAGAAGTTTTTGTCCAAATAAGTTTTAAAAGTTATTCCTTTAATGAATACAAAGTTGACCAATGTTTACTTACTGACAATAGTAATTTTCCCTGCAGAATTCTTATATTTGGAAAAAAGAAATGCAAATATTCAAAAATATTTTTCTTAATCAGCTTTTTTAGTATACACCATCCATTTTCACAAGTGTACTATTTTGGGATAAATGCATGAAAATGTGCATTTGTTTTTATATGCTTTAGTTGCAAACAAATTATTTAAGATAACCAGAGATACGACCTGAGTGCAAGTCTGACATTATCAGTTATGACTTTGAGTTAGATAATTTCAATAGTTCAGAACAGCATTTTCTAAATGCAGAAATTCAAGTATAAATTCCTTCACTCACCCAGCACAGTGTAAAAAATGTCACTACTCTGGGGCTTATGCAAGATTGCAAAAATCATGCAGAGTTTTCTTTAAGAGCTAAAGTACTTGTTATTCTTTTATTTGTTCCATTAAAGAACATTGCTGAAGCAACTGAAGATCTGACACTCTTCCAAGTGAACTACAATCAATATTTGGTTGGTCTGAAGATACCCAGCTAGACATGATAACAGAAAACCTTTGCTCTACTCCCAGGAATATGGAATTCAAACAATAATAAAAGAAATAGTAAACTTGTAGAAGCTGTCTACAAAAGATTACAATGTGAAATGGAAGTGGAACATCCTAACATTTGGAAATTTATTGATAGTATATATAAAGCACAAAAGGCAAGAGATGTCCATTTTTAGCAGATCATTGCAGAAAACAGTCTTGCAGGCAAATTGAAGAAATTCTCAAATTCAAGAAAAACTAGGAAATCTTATTTATAAAAATTAAGGAATTGTGCACAATCAGGTATAAACATTTTTTGTAGACACTGTCAAATATTTTCTTTAAGTAATAATTAATTTTGGAAAAAAAAGTGATGAAACATATTTTTATATTTCATCATTAATTAGTAATTAAATTCTAATATATTTAATATTACTAATATATTTATTTGTAAAAATACCATACAAGTCTACTAGTTATTAGAAGGAGGAATGGTACTGTAAATCTGTACCAATAAAATTTAAACATTCAAAATATGGCTTACACATATTTAAATGACCCTTTTAGAAAATCTTTTGTATAAAAACATGAATTAAGCAAATAAATAAAAATTTAAAAATGTTTTTTGTCATTGAAAATCCAGATGACGATGAATAATGGATGTCTGTTTGTTAACAGGCACCCCACCCCACCTAAACTTAACCTGACCTGAAAATTTAGAAAGTTATTCCTAACATCGCTTGACAATGGAAGAAAACTATGGATTTTAAGTTTAATTTTTATAATTAAATTTATAAATTTAGTTTTTGAAACAGAAATTTCTGTGCCATGATGGAATCATATTTTTAAAATTATATTTTGCTCTACTGTTTGTATTGAGCACTGTTTTTTAAAAAATAAAAATAATTACTAAGAAAACCGTTACTTACTGTCCTTATTTATTTATTTACTTTTTTCTTTAATATTTTATTAAATTTCTTTTAAGAAATCATTAAGTAACATTTTTTTTAAATTAAAACCAATGTGACATACTTTTTAACAGAATTAAATAATAATTATAAATATATCAAATTAAAATATATTCTAAAAACAAGTGTGTTGAAATGAGATGTCTTAGAGTAGCCACACAAAAGTATCCATGTACCAAAAGGTCCAAGTCTATCTTTTGTAAATATCAAGTGCTTTAAGAAAAAAAGCTTTATTTAGTCTTTAGAATATCAGATTTCTATCCAAAAAAAAAAAAAAAAAAAAAAGTTTAGACAATAGATCAGAATCACATTTTAAAAATAAAGAAAGTAAATAAAAAACAAAAATGGAAAGATGTCTATAAAATGTGTAGATAGATAAATTATTAAATCAAAGGAATATCTGAAAGAATATTCTTAAAATTTGATACATCCCATAATTATCATAATGTAATATACTTAAAGAAAATATGTATGCCTAATGCTGAAAAGTCAGTCAATTTCTTCTTATTGTCCACTAGTAGGAATACATCCAAAATGACATCAAAATGCCTGCCTGTGAAATGAACATCGATTTTTTGCTAAATTAAATTTGCTCCATTCTTTTGTTACAATACACATGTAATGGAATAAAATATGTCAATGTAGAAGAATTTAAGATGGAAAGCAGCTTGTTGCTATTCCAATGTGTTCAAGATCTTGCTTTTCCTTCTTGCTAGCTACTTCTATTTGGAAAGAAGGTTTTTCCTCCAGATATTCTCAAATTTGATCCACTTGTAAGATTTACCCTTTTTTCATCTCCATAGGTAAAAAACACTAACATGATGCACAGATATTTATACATTCTGGGTTTTTTTTATGTCCTGGAAGTAGACAAATGAGTATATGTTTATATCAGTGAATATTGAATACTGAATAAGTACTAGACTAATTACACAGGATGTAATTTGGTTAACACATCTGGGCATAAACCAGTAGTTTATAATGACTTGTTAAGTAATAATTATCTAGCTAAATCAATTGATTTAAAGTTATAAATTTAATTATTCATTACATTACAATATCTAAATTACAAAAGTCAAATGAATATGTGTTCCTCTATAAAACTTGTTTATGCTACAATAGTTGACAGAAGAATGTGGAGGAGTGAAAACTGAACATATCACTCTCTTATCTATCTAAGCAGTATCAGTTACACTCACAGTCAACCTTGATAGGTTCTAATCCTATTCACATTTAAATGGTCAAATTGAATTAAAAGTAAATTATAGTGGGTCTTGATTTACTATGAAATTATAAAAAGATGATAATTAGTTTATATGCCTTTGACACAAGTTTTCAGAGTAGGTCTTTTTGTATTAATGTGAACCTGAGGGACTCGCATTGAGTCCCCCAGGGTTCTATTCTTGGACCTATTTTGTTCCATATTTTTATCAACAACTTTCCCAATATCAGAAATTCTCTGTATCTATACTGATGACAACTATTTATTCCTGTCTTAACAGTTAGTCTGATAGGGTCGATAAAAATCAAATTGACAGCTGATCTTGAAAATAACCTTCAATCTGTTGCTAACTAGAGCAAGAAATGTTTTTTTAATTTCAACATGTTTAAAACTGAAATGCTCATCTTAAAGAACCTTTTCACCTATCAGTATGGCTGATGCTAACCTCCAGAAGAACAATTCCCTACACCTTCTTCATCTCAAGTTTTATATTGACATGAAATGGAATGATTATATAGAATCAATTATTAAGTCTGCTGTTAGGAAAGTCAGTTCACTATGTCATGCTAGACAATTTTTGTTAGAATTTATCTTGCACATTTATAAGGTTAACATTTATACATGCATCAAATATTGCTGCCACATCTGGTCTGGTGCTTCTGCTATATATATATCTACAGATTTTTCACAAAAACCAAAGAAGAATCTGCAATGTTATTGGTTCTGATCTGGCAACTTGGTTTCAATTATTTTCCCACTACTGTAATGTAGCTTTTCTGTAAATATTTTCATGGTAGCTCTTCTAATGAGCTTTCCTCTTTGGTACCTTGACTTTGTGAATTTAAGCACAGTATTAGACTAGCAGCTAGGTCTCATAATTTCACTTCTCACTTGGGAAACTCTTCCAGCTTCTCTATCAACTATGATATTCAAAAATTTAAATGCAAATTTAAACTCATCATTTTTGTCTCCTTGAATTCTATTCTTTTGTTGTCTTCTGTTTATTTCTCTTTGTAACCATTTGTATCTTACTGATTTTATTGCCTTGCTAGGGTGAAAGGATTACAAAGAGAAAAACAAGAAGCAAAACTAAAAATGTTAACATTTCCTACTCTTTAAACTAGTTAAGTGATATTAGATTTTTCATATAAAATTATTAAAAAAGCGATTTTCTCATTAGGAAATTGCTTTTCAGAATCTTGTTAGTTAATGTAGTATAAACATGTTTTAATAAGATTCAATCTACAAGTTGATAGTTACAATATAGTTACAAAGAATTATTGAACTAGTCAATATCTGAATTCACAATTTGCAACACAATGTAAATAAGTACTAGTATCGACAGATTTTAATAACTTTATTTCACTGAAGAACAAACCTGGCTTTAACATGTTGACAGCCAGTCAATTACAAAATCTGAATTCAAATGCCAACTTAGGCAATAAAAAATTTTTATTAGTTGATTTATAGCTTCAATTGAAGTTTTAACATTATTTTCAAACTAAAAGTATCACTGCAAATAAACTCATTGTTGGCACATGCAGATGACAATCTATACGAAAATGCTAAACATGAGAACTTTTAATTAGAATGAGGTAACATGTAACCAGTATCATAAAAGCTTTTTTTTTTTTTTTTTTTTTTTCATTTCAGCAGTCATTTAGCTGAATTTAGAGAAAAGCAGTCCTCTGATGTAGTAAGCAATTTGTCGGAGTTAACTCCTCCTTTAGTTTGTTAACCCTTTCACCAGGGGTCTCTCTTCCCTGGCTATAAATAGTCACTGACCCTTCGCCTCTTTCTCTTTTTCCTCAGGCTTTCAGCCTTACCACATCGTAGATGTGAACGCTCACAGAGATAGCGTTTCCCAAATGCTGGGAACACGCTAAGCACAATACACGTACGTACGTACGCACACTCACCACAACACACACATATTTACCACACGCACTCTGTCCATGTAACTTGTAACCTTTCTTGTTATTAATACATATATTTGTTTACATGTATTTATCGGTCTTGTATTTTTCTTTGCCTTCTTTGGACTTAGTTAAAGTCCAACTTTCTCATGTAGTTGGACTGGCTAGCAGGAAAATCTTAACCCACATGTGTTTTTCTACTTCTACTCAACAACATCACAGCCATGGTCCACTACAAATTAAAACATGGTCAAGGAATAAAACATTACCTTTGCTGTTTTTTTTTTTAAAGTTTCAGTTTTAGAAACTAATCAAACTTTCCAATACTTGAACTTAAAAATAAACATCTGAAGTGATTACAGATTTAATGCTTATAAGTTTTTAATACAAAATGTTTCAATTTTTCTTTATAGCTTTTTAATTTGTTACATTCAAAATAAATCAAACAAAAAATATTGAAAAAAATAAAAAGGTTTTATTTATAATAATGTCTCAGCACAAATATTAAATCAAAATTCTTAAGTGATCTTTCAAATACACTAACTTAAATGTGCTCACTGCAATATCATATCTAGGTTTTAAAATCTTAGAAAATCAGGTTTGTTTTACACATGCACACAACAAAGTAGTCTATGGTAATATGATTACTTGATTAAGAACAGAATTATGAAATATAAATTAACATTCCTTCAAATAACAGGTAAAAAAATATTGACAAATATCCCATGTTAAAAAAGTGAGCAAGTCATTTTCATCAATAACAAAAATAGCAAAGTATCATATTTTGTGCTTGGTTTAACTGCTTCTAAAATGGCTTCTCTGCAAATTTAAAGTGAAAAAGCATTTAATGTTTTTCTACTATCAAATTACTTAAGTAGATTGAATAAAAATGTGTACATTTTTCTGGTTATTCAGAGAGTTTATAGGTTTTAAACATCTTTACCATAGTGGTCTTGAAGTAGATTGTAATTACCTATGAAAATTATTTTTAACTGCAACAAATTAGTATCAAATTCAGGTAAATTAAACCTAATTTTCAGTAATTCTAGTGGGATATTGAGGATGTTTTTGTTATTCTTGTTTTTTTTTAATTTATACTACTTTGCTTTGGGGGTATACAGGAGTTTATATATTAGTAAAAACAAAGAAAAAACACTGTCAAACTGAGAAAAATGATGATTTGAGACTAATCAAAGTCATTTTGAGACTAAGCATGTTCAAATGAAATAACCAAGTTTGATTTGGAACAAATCAGATTCATAATGAAATAAGCAAGTCCGATTTGGAACAAATCAGATTCATAATGAAATAAGCAAGTCCGATTTGGAACAAATCAGATTCATAATGAAATAAGCAAGTCCGATTTGGAACAAATCAGATTCATAATGAAATAAGCAAGTCCGATTTGGAACAAATCAGATTCATAATGAAATAAATAAGTCCGATTTGGAACAAATCAGATTCATAATGAAATAAGTCCGATTTGGAACAAATCAGTCCGATTTGGAACAAATCAGATTCATAATGAAATAAGCAAGTCCGATTTGGAACAAATCAGATTCAACAAATCAGAAAATGAAATAAGCAAGTCCGATTTGGAACAAATCAGATTCATAATGAAATAAGCAAGTCCGATTTGGAACAAATCAGATTCATAATGAAATAAGCAAGTCCGATTTGGAACAAATCAGATTCATAATGAAATAAGCAAGTCCGATTTGGAACAAATCAGATTCATAATGAAATAAGCAAGTCCGATTTGGAACAAATCAGATTCATAATGAAATAAGCAAGTCCGATTTGGAACAAATCAGATTCATAATGAAATAAGCAAGTCCGATTTGGAACAAATCAGATTCATAATGAAATAAGCAAGTCCGATTTGGAAACAAATCAGATTCATAATGAAATAAGCAAGTCCGATTTGGAACAAATCAGATTCATAATGAAATAAGCAAGTCCGATTTGGAACAAATCAGATTCATAATGAAATAAGCAAGTCCGATTTGGAACAAATCAGATTCATAATGAAATAAGCAAGTCCGATTTGGAACAAATCAGATTCATAATGAAATAAGCAAGTCCGATTTGGAACAAATCAGATTCATAATGAAATAAGCAAGTCCGATTTGGAACAAATCAGATTCATAATGAAATAAGCAAGTCCGATTTGGAACAAATCAGATTCATAATGAAATAAGCAAGTCCGATTTGGAACAAATCAGATTCATAATGAAATAAGCAAGTCCGATTTGGAACAAATCAGATTCATAATGAAATAAGCAAGTCCGATTTGGAAAATGAAATAAGTGTCAAATCAGATTCATAATGAAATAAGCAAGTCCGATTTGGAACAAATCAGATTCATAATGAAATAAGCAAGTCCGATTTGGAACAAATCAGATTCATAATGAAATGAAAACAAATAGATTCAAATGTCCGCAAGTCCGATTTGGAACAAATCAGATTCATAATGAAATAAGAAAGTCCGATTTGGAACAAATCAGATTCATAATGAAATAAGCAAGTCCGATTTGGAACAAATCAGATTCATAATGAAATAAGAAAGTCCGATTTGGAACAAATCAGATCCATAATGAAATAAGAAAGTCCGATTTGGAACAAATCAGATTCATAATGAAATAAGAAAGTCCGATTTGGAACAAATCAGATCCATAATGAAATAAGAAAGTCCGATTTGGAACAAATCAGATTCATAATGAAATAAGAAAGTCCGATTTGGAACAAATCAGATTCATAATGAAATAAGAAAGTCCGATTTGGAACAAGGCAGATTCATTATGGAATAGACAAGTTCAAATTGGAACAATCTATCTTTTTCAATAAGTAATGATTGGAAATTGACTTTTTTAATAGTTAAACAGCAGTAATACAACGTCATTGTGTAGAAAACGTCTAACAAACAATGAGTCTGAAATTAAAATAAGTCAGATATTGGCAGCATTTAATTCAGATGGACAGTGGAGAGAGTTGGTGGAACATCCTCGAGTCCCTAAATCTACTGCTTAAAGATGGACTTTGGAAGGAGAGAAATTGGATAGGAGAGGTGGTGGACAATATAAAAAAATTCTACCAGTACATTGAGATTAGACACAAATTCACAATTACTTTCTGCTGGATCATGGGGCACCAACATACATTTGTATTGACAGTCAGGGCCTTTTGAACCATACAATTAAATGAGACTCATTCAAAAAAGATGCAGCAGAATGGATTAAAGAATGTCTCAGGAAAGTGTTTACTGTTTATGAGTAACCAGTAGTTTTGGTCATTAACAATGCACTATGTGATTCGGGTGTGGAACACATACTGACTGGAGAACACAAAATTACAAGGCTAGCTCCATATAGCCCTATGTTAAATCCAATTGAACCAGTTTGGTCTGTAATAAAAATGAAAGTGAAATCGTTATTGGCTGAAAAGATTCCTACACTTTTGAGGGAAGAGAACCATGCAGGATTCAATAGTGTTGAATTTAGAGCACGAGACCTCAAAAACATTGTTCAGTGTGGAGTTGATGAAATTTCAAGTGGACCGTGCAATACATTCATTGCAAAGGTTCAAACACTTATACCAAATGTATTGAATCTTGAAGATGTACAGTAATGAATAATAAAAAAAAAATCATTGTGTTTCTTTATGATTCTTTTGTAATATTTATGATTTAATTTTTAAAACATACCATATGTATACTTTTGTGCATAATTGCTATATATATTATCAGGGCCGTAGGAATTGAGGTGAAGTGACTTCATCACCTCGAACAATTTTCTGGCAATGTTTTATATATATATATATATATATATATATATATATATATATATATATATATATGTGTATACGGAATAAATTCCAATAACCAACAATTACTATTCTTAAAAGAGTGCTCAATACAGAGTAGAGCAGATATAATTATTTATTTAAAAATTATGTTATAAAATCACTACAAAAATAGCCATTTTGTTTCAACACCTCCGGTGTCTTATCAAGTGATGATGTTGAATGTAAAATAAATGGTTTTAAAAGTTTCAAATTAATTAACGATCCTTCGTAAGGGGAAAACGCTTTTACAAAAGCTAGAATGACCAATCAAAACACAAGTATAGGAGAATTCAAAAAACTTGACAACGAAGTAAGGTTATAATAGCTATTAAGAGCTTTAAAGTTGGGGTTATACTAAAATAGAATTTATTCTAACCAATTAAATTATATGATAAAATTTGATATTAAAATTAAAAGTAAAAAATTACCAATTTTAAAATCTAAATTTAATATTTATTAAGTATTAAAATTATATTTACTGAGGAGAAAAGAAAAAATACACATGTTATTCAATTTATCTCTTCATTAAAATTACGTTAGAATAGACGCTCATATCAGCTGGTCTTCCTGACAAAAAGTATGCATTTTAATCCCAAGTGTGTGAGTGGGGTGCTTGCGTAAAACAATACAAACACACTCAGATTATAATAAATAAGCCCCAGACATACTTAGATGTATACACACACAAAAAAAAAAAGTGATGAGACAGGAAACATCTCAAAAAAAAAAACAAAAAAAAAACGAACACATGCATACTTACACACACACACACACATATATATATATATATATATATATATATGAGGCCAACAAGTTCACAACGTCCATGCATGTATGGACTTCCCAAAGTGCACAAAGATGGAGTCTGACTTAGACCTATTTTGCCTATGGTGGTGTCCATACAACAGGAGTTAGCTAAATGATTAGCTGAATTGCTCCAGCCGGTCTCAAATGTTTTTCGGGCTATAATATTTCAGACTCTTCTCTTTGTTCTAGCTTCATTAGAGGTTTGGATATTCAGTCTGAGGATAAACTGATGGTGTCGTTTGATATTGTCAGCTTATTCATTAACATCCCATTACTTGAGACCATTGGCATTTGTGTTGATATCCTATACAAGAGTAATTTGGGCCCTACTAGTATTCCTGAGGAACTATTTTTGGAATGCATGTGTTTCGCTACAGAAGGTGTGTAGTTCAGCTTCAACAAGATGATGTATGTCCAGACAGATAGGGTTGCAATGGGTAGCCCTTTGGGCTAAGCCAATATTTTCGTGGGCTATTATGAACGAATCCTGTTTGACAATATCCAAAAACCTTGCATCTATATGAGATATGTGGAGGACATATTTTCCATCTTTGATTCTGCCATAGATGCTACAAATTTTCTGGCTCAACTTAATTCTCTCCATCCTTCCCTTAAGTTTACAATGGAGGTTGAGAAGGATAGGGCATTCCCCTTTTTGGATGTCCTTGTTGAACTCAAGGATGGGGCTTTCATTACCAATGTTCTTCGTAAGCCCACATTTACTGGACTATACACGAGCTGGAATTCGTTTGTTCCCAAGTCCTGCAAGATTGGTCTGATTGAGACTTTGGTCCATCGTGCTATCATGACTTGTTCCCCTGAACTGTTGGATGGTGAACTTACTAAAATTCGGAATATTTTCGAAAGTAATGGATATCCCATCAATGTTATCAGGCGTGTTATTGATACCAAAATCAGGCGGTTTAAAGAACCTGCGGTGTTTGGTCCTAGTCAGTGCCCATTTAAAATTACCTTGGCTTGGTAGGAAATGTCAGCTAGTATTGGACAAAATCTTGGTGTCTATTTCATCTTCCTATAATGCAGTTAAGTTTTTCATACTAGACCTCTGCTTCCTTCCTTTACTAAAGATAGGTTGTACTATTTTCATAAAAATTTAGTTCTTTATAAATTCAAATGCCGTTGTGACGCGGAGTGCATAGGGCAATCCATTCTAAGGTTGAAGATGCAGGTTGCACAGCATGTTCCCACCTTTTTGCGTTCTGGTAGTCTTAGCCAGCCTATAAGAACTATTCAGACAGTCCATGAGTCTGCAATTGGTCAACATTTGCTTGACAACCATGCTTGTGCCTCTGGATATGAAGACATGTGGTATTCAGTTTTACACAGTGCTTGCTCAATACACCATCTTCGAGTCTCTGAAGCCGTTTTCATTAAGTGTCAACAGCCTAGCCTGTGTAGACAAAAGAAACATTTTTTACATTCCTTACATCTTTTGGAGGGTTTGTGAGTTCCCCCTTTTTCTATTTTAAACTCTTGCAGAACTACTTATTTTTCATCCCCCCCTTATTCAATTTTAATTTTCTATAATTAAAATTTGCCTTTTAGTCACATTCCACCTTTCCCTCCTCATTTATTTTATTAAGTGTGTCTTTATATTCATTTATATTGCCAACGAATACCTTTGAAAAGTGTTGGCTGAAAGGTACCTTAGGTATGACATCCGTTTTGTTTAAGGCTATATATATATATATATATATATATATATATATATTGTGTATTTAGACAGCAATCCTTCTTTCATGCACATTTCATGGAAAACGACAGACAAGGTGCTTTTATTTAGTTTTTTTATACAATTTCTCATGCAATCTAATAATTTTTTTTCTTTTCGGATGATAAATTATATAAAAACTGTACACATGTTCTTTTTATCTGAGCACTTTCGGCTATACATTTAGCCATTTTCAAGGATTATATTTTAACTGTGAAAATTAGAAATAGTTTGTTGTATGTATGTTTTATATACACACACACGTATATACATACGTATATACATACATGTACACACATATATATACATGCATATACACATATACATACATACATACAAACATATGAGATATTTTCAAAATGAGGAGGGGGACTACACAAAAATCCCTCTATCAATATGAATTTTGTTCCTACAACACTGATAATCAGACATTTTGTAATAATATGACTAATCATGTCCGCCCAATCATGAAAACCCACCGTAACTGCTACTTATTCTCAATCCTTGTACAACTCCTAAATGCCACATTTTTCATATTAAGAGAAGGTTACTATAACTTAATAAAAGTGGCGAGAGGTGGGAAGAAAGATGGAGAAAAAGTAAATAAAGGTGAGTTAGCAAGAATGACTGGAAGTTAGGTGAGCAAAGACAACAGTTCAAGTTGCAGAAAGGGAAAACTGACTCATATATTAAGGGAGGGGTAAAAAGAAAAAAAAGAGGGAAACAGAGAGATTGATTTGAATGATAACCAGATTTTACGAATTCACTTCTCACATGCACTTATATCACTTAGGTTATTTTCAGTTATTTATTTTTTAATTTTTTTTTTAGATATTTAAAGATCAATTTGAAAATAAAAAGAAATATACATGTATAAATACATATGTGTGTATGTATTAATGTTTATTCTTCATATTGGAAACGTGTCACTTATACATGAAAATGACTTTCAGAAGATGGTTCCTGTGAATCTTTGACAAAGCTCCAATGAGACAAAACATAACTGTAGCATACTCTGGTATGTATCGGGACTTTTGATGTCGGTGGTGGAAACATATCAATTACGCCATTTTTATAAAGCTATTCAAATTTCAAACTACTGGATGTATTCATTTTTTGTAAGTTAAAATGATAGAAAGAAAAATGTTTCGAACTTATCTGTGCATTTCAATAAACAAATACCATGGATTAAAAAATCAACTGGGTGATAAATCAGATAATCAAAAACTGAAGTGCAGTGCTGCATAGATTTTACTATCAATTTCTTACAAGAGTCTATTCTTGAACAGATAAATTTGTGTCAGAGTTTCTGGCACATTCATTGGTAAGACAATTAGGGAAAGAGAAGAAAGAAATGGATAAACTGTATATAGTGTTAAAAAAGAGAATAAGAGAGTTATTCAAAATGAAATGATTTGGGGGACAACAGAGCAAATCTCGAAAGTCCTAAAAAAAAGGGGGGGGCAGGAAATACTGAATGCATATATCAAGACAGAGTTTGAAAAAAAAGATAGGTATAGTGAAAGATTTTAAGCGCTGAAAGTTGCATCCAAAAAACATACCCCCTTAATGAATTTTCTTGATTTAATGATTGATCCTAGAAGATAAAACATTTCAATAGTAAAGTTTAGTTGAACATTATTTTATCATGAAAATTAATTTTCAAGTTTTTTTTTTTAGCAAAATAATTGCTCAGTCCCAAATTGAATTTGCCTAATCCATTTTGAACTTGCTAAGACCCACATCAAATTTGCTTATTCCACTTTGAATTTGCTATGTACCAATTTAGATTTGCCTATCCCATTTGGAATATGGCTATTTCATTATGAACTTGATTAGTCCCAAATTGAACTTGAAATGGTATAGAAATAACTTACTGTACTCAGAATATCACTGAATATAAAAGTAAAAATTATATCCTGCTTAAACCTTATACCAAAATGTATAAGGTGTTATTTCATAGAGAAATAGGTGATAAAGAGAGTGACCAAGTGAATAAAGAAAAAACAAAAACCTAAATTGCCCTCAATCTGAGGTCAGATTCTCTTAACTATTATCAACCATAAATCTATCAAATTCAAAACTTTAGAGATTTCAGTCAAATAAAGCTTACCAACACTAATAATTTAAAACATTGGAAAAACGTATGCATTTGTTAGACAAAGTCAACTTTGGCTGAAAGGCAGCTACAACAATGATTAAAGATTGAATTCAACATGACAAGCACTTATTCCGCAACAGTCATGAAAAAGCAGTGAACAATTTAGATTAACAACAAAATCGATATTATGAAGAGTCCCATCTTTTATGTACCAGGTTCCTTCAATTTGTGAGTGATTATGATCTCCACAGATACCTGTTTACTGCTGTTAGCAATACTTTCTCTTTTATGAACCTTCTTTATGATATTTGTTTCAATATTCAGTTTCTTTTACCTTCAATTTCTCATGTAAATTCTTACAG
The DNA here is from genome assembly GCA_903632075.3 of Acanthosepion pharaonis. Lineage (NCBI taxonomy): Eukaryota > Metazoa > Mollusca > Cephalopoda > Sepiida > Sepiidae > Acanthosepion > Acanthosepion pharaonis. Next base: position 632,547 of record CAHIKZ030000699.1, on the reverse strand, counting down.
CCTTCCCATCCATTATATGCCCCCAAAATATCAGCTGTCTTACCGATTGTTATCAACAACTAATTTGCATTTACTATTCTCCTTAGAATATTGGTTGCCTGAAGTTTATTTTCATTTGTGTGATACATTGAGATGGACATAACAGCTTAGAAAATTTTTTTCTTCAGTTCTAATGTTATTTTTCAATCCTATAGTACCTTATTCAGTTTCTGAAAAATATCTTGATATTTCCAGGTCTTCAAATTTGTGATTCTATTCCTTTTAATTTTAGTCACACTTTCCAATATTTGTTACCTAGTTAATTGAAACAAGGAACTTTTGATATGCTTTATGCACATCTCACAATTTGGACTCTCCCTTTTTCTCATCACCATGCATTCCATTTTCATACAATTAATGGTCAGTCCTTGAGTTCAACTACTTTGTTTAATAGTTCTTTCAGTTTTTCTTTCAATCTCATTGCATTATCAAATTGGTTATGCTGTTAGTGAGGTAAATCAGGTGTATAAATAATAAATTTCCTCAGAACATCCTCAATGAGACAAGTATTCAATGCATGGACAGATGGTAAATTTATAAATGTGCAAGATGCATTTTCATGAGAAAATTTTTTTGACATGACATAATGAAAAACTTTCATAGCAGATGTAGCAATTGATTCAATATAGTTGCTCCACTTCATGACAGTGGAAAACTCAAGTCCAAGAAGGCATAGAGTGTTGTTCTCCTGGAGTTTACCATGAGCAATGCTAATGACAGGTATCTGTGGTGATTAAATGAAAGCAATTTTATTTTGGAGGCTTTAAAATTTACCTTCCATTTCTTGCCCCAGTTAATCACTGATTGAAGGTCCTTTTCAAGAGCTGGTTTGCTTTGTCAGATCTGTCAGACTTGCTACTAAGACAAGAATGAATATTTGAGTCATCTGATTAATACATTGGGAAAGTTGTTGTTGAAGATCAGGAACAGTGTAAGTCCAAGTATAGAGCCTTGGGAGATCCCTGCATTAGTATGAAATGATTTGGAAGCATGCCCATCCAACACAACCTTTATTACATGATTTGTTAGGCATAATTGGATTAAGTCAAATATTCGTCCTGTGGCACTGTAGTCCTCGTGTTTGCAGAGAAGGCCAGCATGCCAAGAGTCACAGCCCAAACTTCACTGCCCTTATCTAAATCTTGATAGACAAATTCAGTGATGGCAGTAGACGTGGTGAAATGGAAGTCATTATTTGTCTGAAAGGAGGCCGTATGAAGCCAATTTGGCATTATATATATATATATATATATTTGGTTGGATAGATGTGGTTTTTTTCAGCTTTATCGTCAGTTTGTCTGACGACGCTAAAGCGTGAAACCCAGGGTCACAAACTCACATCTATCCAACCAAATATGTTAGCTCTATCTCTGATATTGAGCGCTTAATAAGTACTGCGCATATAATATATAAATAATTATACATATATATATATTTATATTCACTTTTCATATATATATATATATATATATATATATATATATATATATATATATATATGCAACTGTATTCCTAGAATAATTACAATTATTAAAGAAAATAAATAACTGAATATTTGAATCCAAAAACAAATACATGCTCTCTGGGTTCTCATTCTGACATTTAAAAAATAAATCAGAAAGAAGCAAGAAACAATTGTGTTTAATTATCAGTAATTAAAAGAGATATACTTTCAGTGTATGTCAAGTCATGGCTATAAACATCTTTAATCAAACTGTCAGTGTTATATTTGACAATAGTCAGGTAGAAATAACTTTTTTAGCAGTCACTATTGATTTTTTTCCAATTACATTACTTTTTTTTGTCAAATGAAGCATGTCACTTTATGTTCAGAGCTGATAAGTTAAATTAAAATACAAGTTCTTACCAGTTTTTTGTTTTTTTAAATAAATATTACAGCTAAAACAAGAACAATTTTAAAATTTTTTAGTTGACTGTTGGTACAGTTGATGATAACCAGAACAACTCAAGTGATGCCAAAGGCTGATAAACAGCTCGTATATTGGGTTAGTACTAGCTGGCAGTCATAGCCCAGGGTAGATGATGGATACCACTGATGATCTGTGAGATGATGAGCAGCAGGGAGCAAAACCGGAGTCACCAAGATGTGGTTGGCAGGAGCCAGTTGGTCACTGCAGGCTTCAGACTATGAACACTTGGTTCAAAACAGACATTTTCAAATAGCTATTAATTATTATAAGATTTTTACAAAAAATTTTCTTGCTTATAGATAATTGACTATACAAGTTATTGACAAAACTTTCACATTTGATCTTCACTATTTACATTTACATACTTATATAAAATTATCTAAAATATCATATTGTCTTTAGTATTCATTTCAATCATCTTTTGTATGATGAGCAATTTGCTAATGAAGCTAATTAAAGTTTTTTCTGGAAATTCTGGGCAACTTTACAACATTTAAAATCTTACAAATAAACATTTTTTCACAGCCCCCCCAAAATAATACTTATTAAATTTGTAATACTCTTGTGATATAAGTAAAGATAGAAATTAAATATGTCAAGTTTAATACATTTTTTTTTTCAAAGCTATACCAACAACTATGACAGCTACCTTAGCCAATAAAGAATATTTTTCTGGAGCCAAAATTATCTGGACATATTTATACAAGAAATATTTCATTACAGAGTGCATGAAGAGTAAGTAATGATAAAGAAAGTGGTTTATATTTTTCTGACATAAGTTTATTGCAGTTCACCATTTCTCTAAACTTACAACTCTATATTGGGAGTTATTTAATCTTCTTTCAATGAAAAGAAGAGGCACATTAATCATCTCTACTATATCTTGTTTAATAAGATCATCTTACAGTGCTTTAAAATTTGAAAATAAAAAAACCACTCCTGAAAAGTTTGGAAAATAACTACAACAAAGAATTTTTCACAAAAATATTGTTCCTTAGTTTTGAGTTTTATGAAAAGAGATAGCAGCATAGAAATAGGTTGGCAAACAGATAAAATGGTGCCTATAACACGTTCTTCATGAATATCCTGTCTCAGGTATATGCTTGAAGATAGACAAATACCCAATGCTCTAGGGCCTGTATTGGCAAACACTTAAGAATGGCATTTATCTACATATCTTACATTGGTAACAAATCTATTTCTGTAAAGGCAGCCAACAGCTGATATCAGTTCACCTAAGAGTTGTAAACTTACTGGTTTATATTGCTTGTTGAAAGTAAATTTTTGAGTTCTTGTTAAATAAATAAGCTTGTTTCTTCTTCAATCTTCATTTCTTTACTGCTTTTTTTCCTTAGGGCTAACCTTTAACAATGTGCCATTTTATTACACACTAACAAAAAAGTATCCAGACTGCCTCATCTAAAATGGCACTCCAGATCATCATGAACATTTATTAGCAATGGGAATTTCATTTAGCAACAATGATAGAATATAAGATACTAGACAGCAATAGTAAAGGAAACCAGTGTATTACAGTATATAATCTTTAAAATGTTATGAAAGATATATATTTCTTGGCATTTGTCTGATACTAAAATACATTCAATCATTTTAGTTCAATAAATAGCATCTAAATTTGTACTGTACAAAAATTCTTTTTGTGGTAGTGGTTGGTTAGTGCTACCACTAATTAGCATACAACTAGGAATAGATGTTATATATAGGCTTGCTACACAAGGTAGTGGCAATAGTCTTAGACTGTAAAACCCATACTGACTGCACACAACTGTATCCCTACTTGGAATATAACATTATGGTGTTGCCTATAGAATCTTTTTTTGCATAAAGACACAGACATTTTTAAAACTTGGATAAAAGGTGCCTTGCAGCTCTTGCTAAAACAAAGATACTGTAGCATAACAAAATAAATGGAGATGAAAACAAAATCACTGGCAAAAAATTTCTGACAACAGCTGTGGAGCTGTTAGGAAGATTTTATAAAGAACTTATCCAACAGAGGAGGAAGGAATTACTAAAGGTTATATCTTCCAGAATATTAAAATGGGCCATAAATTTAATGCTTTTGATATCAAATATGCAAAAGGAAATGCTACTCATGTAGTAGCATTATTCAGATTACATTTTAAAAGGTGACAAAAAAGATAGTATATTTGAAAATATGAAAAATGAATTTTTGCACTGGTAGCAACTTATGTTTTACTGATAAATCAACTTGCTTCAGAAACATTACAGGATTCAATATTAAGTAAAATTGTATCTAGAATAAATGAAGGGGAGATAGAAATTGAGCCAGAAAGTATGTCCAGTTCATACCCTATAAACCAACAGGAAATAACTTATAAGGAATCAATGAAAAAAATCAAGAGAATTTGGAGGATTCAAGTAGAAATAGTGAAGAACAGGATGTCACCGATGAGACAAATCTCGATTTCCCTTACAGATCTCTTAGGAAGGGGAGAAAAGAAAGGCAAAATAGATGAAAAACCTCGATATCAATGAAGGGCATAAAGCATATTTGTTTCAAGGAGATATTGTAGTTATTGCTACTACTAATTAACACACATCTAGAAATGGACATTATGTATAAGCTTGCTACATAAGGTAGTGGCAATAGTTTGGGACTGTAGAACCAATACTAACTGCACACAATTGCAATTCCTACTTGGAATATCATAACACTTTTATTAGATAGAGTCAAACTGTTCTCCCTAGTTTTCCTTAATTTGAATTTAAACTTAAAACAAAATCTCAATTGAACCAAAGAAGTATACCTTTTAATAAAGTAAATAAATTAAAATGAAATGTAGTATACCTTTATATTATTTGTGTTTAAAATCATTGCTTAGGTAAGAGGAATTTTTAAAAAATTCGATCAACCCAACATATTGATACATTCAATAATCCATAACTTCTACATGGAACAAACAGCTTGCATGTGGATAGAGAACAATTCAGACAATTTATAGATTACTTTCATATCCCATTGAAGAGAGATGAATGATATTTCAAATTGCATTATATTTTGTTTTGCTTTTTTTATGATGGGTTATAGTAAAGAGTTATAACTTATTGTTCAGATCTAATTTAATGGTACTTTAGATTTTAATATTTTCTGTAAAGTACCAGTTGTGAGGAAACTCTTCAGATTAGAATTTATTTCTATTTTCCTCTTGTTATAATTTTTTTCCTCTTGCTCTCTTTATCCATACCAGTGGATCATTTTGAAAGTGTGTTTACACCTAGTTATCAAGAAAGAATAATAAAAAAAAAAATTAAAAAAATCTAACGTACCAACTGGACTGAGAAACCAATTTCTCTCTTTCACACACATACAATTTGACATCCAAAGAAATAAATATCCAAAAGCTTTCCAAAAGTCATGTGAGAGAAATACCAGATGTTTATATATCCATCAAGTAAAAAAATTAGCCAACAGTTTTAAACAATCTGTACTAAAATTATAAACTTAATATTTTTTGACATGATAACCAAAGAAACAGGAAATAATTTTACCAATTATGTTTAATATTCATTGTTCCAATTGAGAATGCTTAAGTAAAGAACCTGAACAAAATGAGGTAAATGAATATTAAATTCTTTTGTAGTTCTATTAACTATTATTAATAGAATGAATAGCCAGAGTTGTATGCCTAAATATGTTAAAGACAAACAGGCCACCCCAAAACATGTGCATACATGTGTATCTCTAAATTCCATTTCATGACTCAACTTCTGTTCTTCACTTAGTAAATACATGATAACAGAGTTAAAAAAAAATTCAGAAAGCAATGCCATTTTGTTCTTTTTGTATGGGCTGTGTATTCTTAACATATCTATGTTAATAAGCACAGTCCTTTTTATAGCTTGATAAAAGAAAACTTAGTGGCATAAGACCAAATTGTTCAGTCAAAATAGATACACAATTACATTGTGTAGTCCAGTGTTAGCAAACATAGCAAATCAGAGAGCTGAATATAAATGTTGACTCAAAAGTTATATTTGGGTCTTTCATTAATGAATAAATTTATAGTCTAATGTAGAGAATCAGTGTTCAAACTATTGAGTTAAAGTTCAATATTGAGGGAGAAAGAAAGCTGCAGCAATTGTTTCAATATACAAACTAAATTTTTACATGAACTTTAGTTAAACATTTTCAAAATAGAGATAAAAAGTGAAATCTAATCAATGATTTATCATGAAACTGAACAATTAATTTTAAGTTTACTTTTTCATCTTTCTCAGGAAGAGAAAAAATTACTTTTTTTTTACCACAATAATATAAAATTTGATAAGATTCATAGTCATTAAAAATATAATGAAAGACGATATGGTAATGATTTTCAGCTAGTTTTTCATAGGTTAGGCAAGAGGTCAACTTTTGGATATAGCATGTCTTGCAGAAGTAAAATTTACTTCTGACTGCTCAGTTTCCATATCATGACAGAACCTTTAGTCATCTAAAAAGCATATATAAGACAGTTTGATTGAAACAAAAATGTGCATAATGGAATTAAACTCTGAACAACCAAGTTCACCATACAAGTATCACTTAAATAAAGTTTTCAGATTGCATTTTAAATAAACTGCAACCAAAAATGTCCAGTTAAGTCATTTTTGTATATTTGTTACAATATTCAACTATTTATTGAAGTTTGTTATCAAATTTAGCCTATACTGGACTAATAAGTAAGTATAGAATTCTTTGATTTGATCAGAAATCAAAGTTATCTTGCATTTATCCTAATTTTATAGCATGGAGTTTGTACATGATGATGCCATTTGTAAAATATGAAGATATTCATGAACATGTTATTGTTAATGAAAGTAAGTTTAAAGTAAATAAGATTTTTTCTTATTGTGTTGAAGAATGGGTCATCCTAAACAATAAATATACAAAGAAAACATTTAGGCATCTATGTTGGATATATGCCTTATCAAAGTTATAAGAAATAAATAACAACCCAATCATCAATTTCTCTAGCAGGAAGATAAGCATGTTCAGAGAAGAGTGAATTTTAAAACTGCACTGAAATAAAGGATATTTATATTTATATTTATTATGCCAATGTTACCATTTCAGTCAATGAGTCTTTGAAATAAAAAATTTCAAAAAGATTATTAAAATTAATACAAATCCCAATACATCCCACATTTCATAATGGAATACTATTCCATTTTTGTGAAATCTACAATAGTATTAGAAGCAGTATTGACAATAAATTTCACTTTAAAATTTGTTTTATATAAAAATTCAAAAAATTCTGTAGCAATTAGGAAAATTATTAAAATGCCAGTCATTTCAAAAGAATTTGCACTCATTCTACAGAAAATTGATAAACTAAATTTTATTAAAAATAAACATTGATAATCAGATATATTTCTACATTTCATGTTTCAATAGCAAGTTAATAAAGCTCTAACTAAATTATTTTAAAGAAATGCAAAATGCACCACAATAAAATCATTTTTAGAAATCATGGTAACATTAAGACAACTTTGCAAACTTGAGATTTACAAAAAATAAATCATTATACACTTTTGATTAAACTTAAGAAAAAAAAAAATGAAAATAATGATTATTGTATGCTTATATATATATATATATATATATATATATATATATATATATATATATATATATATAATGAATTTAAGATCTATCAGTTTTTATCAGTTATTTTATGTTAAATGGATGTATTTTCTAATTTTATATCTACTTAATGAATTTCATACAACTTTCTAAAAAAATATGTAAAATTGTTTAATGCAAAAAGTTATATAGCTATCAGCTTTTCTTTATCCAGTGCATACAAACATTTTATAGGCAAACTTAAATTCTACTCAAGCAATTTTAGCTTTGAAATAAATAACCGTATTCATTTTAGAGAGGTGCAATGTATGACCAAGTCAACTATTAAGACTTTAATCCATTTTCTTTTGATGTTTACTTATGTATATCTGTTTCACTACTTGAGCAAACTATCATCACTTTCAGGTTCTGTAAATATGTAGAAAGTGTTTTTTCTCTCATATATATATATATATATATATATATATATATCGTCTGATTTTGCCTATGAATAAAGGGGTACCATATTATGCATATGTTAATGCTTATATTTAGGTAGTTAGGTAAATTTATCTTCAATTACTTCAATAGCATTTTGATTCATAAAAGAAAAGCTCTATGATAAAATGAATATTTGTTTATTGTTAATGAAATACCAAAACTATTAAAGCTTATAAAAGAAAATTGTCTCAAGAATTCTAATACAAAAATTAACTTAGTATGACTGAAAATATTTGAAAAAAAAAAAAAAAAATACTTCATGAACTTTTCAAATTACTGAAAAGTTGCTTGCACAGTATTACTTAAAATATTTACATTGTCCATACTGTTGTCCTCCTCTTTATTGCAATAAAGATGAGGACAACAGTCTGAACAATGTAAATAGTTACAATATCTCATCTCATAAACAGACAGCATTACTTGTTTACTCATTTTGGTTTCATCCAACATGAATAAAAATGTGTCTTAGTATACCAAGTACTCATTAGTGTCAATAGTGTTAACTGACTTGAGCTATTACAATATAGCTCAAGTCAGTTAAATGAAATAAATATGAATAAGAATAAAAGTAAAGTATTTTTTATACAAGGTATAATCAGAATTTTATTTACTTTTTCAAAATATAATGATTAGTGCAAAAAAAAAAAAAAAAAAAAAAAAAAAATGAAAGTTAGAGCTTAATTATATTGTATAGGTTAACAATACAACATTTCATCTTCATAGTACACTTTTGAGAATATTAATAATTTTAGTTTAAGCTGTCAGGTCAACTAAAAGTTGCTGTCTCAAAGTCAGGAGTCAAATGACCAAAATCAGATATTTATGCATAGGCTCTAAGTGACACTTCCAGCAGCATTTTAAAATATTCAAAAATAAAATTCATATTATTATTTGACCACTGACAGTGCTTCCCTCACATTTTTGAAGGGCTTCATTTTTGAACCAGCACCTGCTACCTGGAAACTATAAATGCCAAAGATAAAAAAAAATAAAAGTGAAGAGGATTCTATATTGTGAACTCAGACATGGATCACTCATCAACTGAATCAACATTTTCCACTTTGCCAATGTAGATTCTCCAACAAAGTTAAGAATGTACTTTTCCCTTCTTCTCAAAGATTTTATTAAACACACCAAATGGTGTAGAAAACAAACAAATGGTTTAGTGTTATTAAAAAAAATCTGTCTTTAGTTTCATTCAAAAATTCACATGTTTAATTTTAAGGCATTGCATAACCATTACTGCGTTGTTTTTTCAAAGTAACGAGTTTCAAGATTGTCATATTCCACATAGCACCCAGAATAACTTGTAATCATAACTACCTAAATTAGATTGTGTACCAACAACATATGAGATAAAAATAAAAAGCAGATAAAAATTAGTGAGTGAATAAATTTTGGGAGTAAATTTTTTTAAAAACCCATGTAATGCTGTAAGAAGACTTTAGGAATAAAGATCTTAGGACAGTACAATGGTTTTTTAAAAAAAGAAAATAGTTGTGCACTGAAGATGAAGATTAGTGGGTTTATTGTTGCTGGGCTGAAAAAGATCTTTAAAAATCATCAATGAAGTGAAAATATATCCAGGAATTTTTTCCAGGTTTAACAATCATAACTGCACACAATGTTCTTATACTATCACTATTGTTTCTATTTGCCCAAAACAGAAACTGCTATGGTTCTTGAAAAGTAAAGTACATATTTTATAAAATTCATCAATAGAAGAAAAAAAAAAAAAATTTTAGCTATGTTTTGCTTTCTTACATTACAATTTTAGAAAAAAAAAAAAAAAAAAAAAATCAGAGTTAAATGGATAAGATAGTTGCATATTTTCTACTAGTGCCAAGGCTAGTAGTATCAGAGCAAAGTAAATTTTTTAACGCATATTTTCAAACCAGACAGCATCTTTCCACTTGTAATATTGGCATATCAATATTGGTACCATATTTTTCCATCCCAATTTAGTCTTGTGCTTTATTATACAAAGATTATATATATCTTACTAACTAAATGACTACACACCATCTTACAAGTTTCAGTACATTTTGTTTTTCTTAGATGTAATTCATGAATTCCATGTTAATTTAGTAAGCTAGTATAATTCATAAATCTTTTAAAAAGGAGAAAAATCAGTTCAAACATCTTAAAGTATAATTATAATGGAACATTGACTATGATGGACTTATGTCAGTAAGAAGAATAACTGTCAAAGATAACAATAGCAACCATTGAGCATCTTCAAATAATACAAAAAATGTATAGGGATAGTTTTTCTGTTTACATGTTACAATACTATTACTGATATTTATGAAATTATATGTATTTCTTAGTCCATGACAATTTAACAAAATTACTGAAATTCCTCAAGTTTGAGAGTTTATATAGAACTGTAGTTTAGTACTGGACTTAAACACAGACCATAATTTTAATAAATCAGTAATTATTGTTATATGGCTTAAAATTTTAAACTTTTCACATTTACTTTTTTTCTCAAATGCCAGATTCAGAAAATGTAAAATCAATGTATAAGTAATTATAAAAATAGATAAATACAAATCATTTACAGACAATTTATACATTTTATAAGTGACAGAAAATCACATATCAAAATAAAATTATAGAATTCAATACCACATACTGGCACAAGTTAACAGTTACTTTTAATCATTCTCATTTCTGTAATAATATCTTTGTAGAAAATAAAATTGTCTAAGTAAAAATAAGTGTCATGCTCTTTGAAAACCATATCAATATAGAAATTAAATGTTTTTAAATTTATAGAATATCATTATATTGAAATACAGTTGAAATGTTTAGATGTAACCATAAGCTCTATGCTAACAGTTTCTTCTATTGAACCTCTCACTGGCTGATCTCTCTTCTGGATTGTTGCTTTCTGGTCATCTTTGATCTTCAAAAATTTAAATGCAATCTCAATCTTCTGTCTTAATCTCTCTTTAATGTTTTTCTCATTCTCTCAAACTCAGTAACTACTTGTGTCTTTATTGCTGTGCTTGGAGTGTAATGAAAAGAAAAAAAAAAGTGGCTACTTCAGACAAAGAAGGGAAATGAAAATAAGAACAAAGACTACGTTTGAGTGACAAGAGATGCTGACAATGTGATGTCAATGTGATTATAATGAACTATAGAATCACATTCATTTACAGAAAATAAATTGCAATGATTTTTTTAGTAGCTAAATAGTCATACATCAACTAACACATTCTTTAGCATATTTACATAAAACATCGTATTTTACTAAGAAAATATATATTAAACACTCATATCTTATTAAAAATCCGACAACTATATTTATCAGTTCACTAAAAATAATGTACAGGAATAAAAGAATTTTGTATAGTTTGAGATTAATAAGGACATACAATTTCAATTGACATTAGTACTGAGTGGACACTAGGAATGTCACCAGTTTTTCAGTCTAAATCTATGCCTTTAAGAACAGTTATTAATATTCTAAATTTTGTTCAGACAATTGAACTATGTTCCTGGTGTTATATTTCATAAGATCAATTGTTCAGCTTTTAATAATAATAAACATATATATATATATATATATATATATATATGTATTTTCTGTATAAAGACTCAAATTTCATAAGCTACAGCTGAAATCAAATTTCATAAGCTACAGCTGAAATCTACCAGTTAATTATAAACAGATTAAAGTTTTAATTGCTGAAAATTCATAATATGAGGTCTGATCAAAGAGCGTCAAACCGGTGCTATACATAGAAAACTATAACATCAATTTGGCATTTAATCTCCTTTGAAGTAGTCCCCTTCTGTAGTCACATGCTTTATCTAGTATCATTTCCATTGATAGAAGCATTCCTGAAACTCCTTTTTGACAATAGTGTGTAGCTGCCTAGTTGCATGCTCTCCACTGTATCTAGCCTAACTCTTGCGTTTCTCTTTTCCGTCTGCCTCTTTTTCAGCATAACTACACGTTTATATAGAAAAACCCAGTTGGTCATAACCGACCCTTGGCCCTACTACTTCACACATGATTATCACAGGGTCACGGCTTCACTGTGCATACTTTAGCTCCATTACGATAGCAACAGTTCTGATACTTTTTGATCAGACCTTATAAGATTCCATTAATCAGTCAATCTGGTTTAGTTACTCAAATTTATAAAATTGCTTGTATTTTAATATATACATGCTAAATTAAGATTAATTTATGTTAAAAGAACCGGATTAAGAAAGAAAGAAATGCAATTGAATTTAAATTTTTTAAAATTGTACGCGTCATGAGCATAAAATTCATGGATGTCAGTATACATTTATTGTAGTTGGTATTTAAGTTATACCTAAATTTTATTTAAAAAGAAATGATATCAAACATTGTTTATCTAGAAGTTTGTTTATATATTTAAAATGAAAAAAAAATTAATTATTCACTCTAAAAGCAAATGCAGCAATAACTAAAACTTTATATTTTAAATGTTAATATTAATTACTAATTTCAATTATACTTTACATAATTCTTTTGCTTATCTGTTCAATAGATAAGAACAGAAACATGATAGCCTTCCAAATGAATTAATAATGGGCTAAATATTAAAATGCAATTAAAACATGGAATAGCAATAACCAGATTATGACTTCATAGAGCATTTGATTATAGAGTAACATATGTTTGTGGTTTTATGTCAGACCAAGCTTAACTTAGGGTATTTATCTCAGAACAATTGTTAGCAGGTTAGTTCTTCAAGGCAATACTAGCATATTTGATCCTCACTGAATGATCCACTATTGCCAAGTGCCAAAATAAGCTATACCAAATATTTTGTGGGTACTTACTAGTCAAGACTAGTAATTGAGGTCAATTTTAGAGTGCTCCACATGTACAGTTTTTTGCTCTATTAAGCTAAGCTTTGTAAATATCAATAAGGACCTACTGTTGTGCTAGACCAATTTACTATAATAGTAATTGTTCATCACGGTGCCTAAACATATATTCTAAATTTTGTGTCATTTAGCAAATAACTTTGGAGTCTACCATAGTTTGATGGCAAGCAAGGGGTTTGCTTCTTGGCTGAAATATTTCTCAGTGGCAAAAAAGCCACAATTGATAATTTTCAAAGCAAACAGGCCTCTCCGTTTGATGGATTAGTGTAATACCATCTTCCTCCCACCATTTGATCTTGGGCCATATTAAGCTACGTAAATAAAGAGATAAAAAAATGTTTGTTCCTGTTTAACTACATAATTTAGATGATACTGTTTAGCTGGCTTCATTTTCTCTTAATTTTCAATCTCAGAAAGATAGTTACTCATAACCTCTTGCTTGACTTTTAAGCATTGGTATTTGCCTACAAGATAAAATGAACTTTCATTAAAAGACCAACTTGAACTCTAGTTAGTTCATAAGTGCAAGGATCAATATAGATGTCAGAGATAGTAGCAGGATAAGTGGTAATCAAGAAGGCTGAGAGGTCTTCACATTACAATCATGTAAATAAAGTAATCTTATGCCAAATGCATGATACAACAGAATTGAGACAAGAGAAGAGCACTTCCTTAGGCTGTTCAATTTGATAAAACAAAAAGAAAAAAATAGCTGCATCCTCTCATTTAACATGCATTTTAATTTTTTTATTATGCCTTTTTATTTATTTTTCTTTCATTATTTTGCTTTATATTTTTGCATTTTCTCTACACCTACCAGATTAATATATTTTTAATTTTGTTTGTACTGCAGAAGTTGATGATTTTTTTATTTTTTTTTTTATACACAGAGTAAGATTCTTTTTATATTTAACAATTTATTCTTTTTTTGGAAGATTCTTTTTAACAATTTATATTTACAGTTGCATTGGATAATAATGTTAATAAAATCTGAATAAATTTACCTTCTCTACATTTTCATGTTATATGTATTGGTAAATAAAGATTGGTACATTTCTGTCCTTGTTTTTTTTTTATAGAAAAAAATTTACTGAAGAAACTTAAAAAGCTGAAAATATTGCCATAAAAGTATTCCTTTAAGATAGATTATTATAAATAATATACATCACTGAAACAAATGATAGCAAACTTATTTTTTATAAGATCACACAACCAATTGTTAAATTGCTATGAAATGAGAAGGTAAGGAAGCATTGTAATGAATCTTACAAAATACTTGCCTTAAAATATCAGAATAGAAATTATAAATACAAAGTGTTCATGCCTTACAGCTTAGCAAGGTCTATAGAGAAAGTGTTCTGTATAAGAGTTATCTTTCATTTTATATTTCAAACATGTTTTAATATTTGTAAAGTAAAAGTCAGTTTTCATATTTTTAGAAAAGTTAGACCACAAACTATAAACATAATTTGAAAAATGCAGCCATGACTCCAATTATTCACTATAAGATAAAATTATATTATTGCGATATTCTATGCTATTTGCATTAATTCCTGACCATTAACAAAACCTTTCTACCTAATTTCTGCACAGATACTCAGTGTTGAAACTTGATCAAACAAATTTTAGATTAAAATCTGTTAGCTAACTAACCACATTCCACTCATATGCTGTGATATCAAAGATTATGTAAACATGTAGTGTTACATAAAAATCCTGCAATTCAAGTATTTGAAACTTATAGTACCCATATTTCTAACTTCTATTCAGTATTGGTTACAATTTAATTTGAATTCAAATAAATTTCTGGATGCAATATATATCCAAGGAAAGCAAGAGAAGCATAGAATACTAATTTAAATAATTTTAAATAATAAAAGTGATGAAGTTCTCTGCATGATCAACTTTGGGAAGTTATACTGAAAACATCACATACTTTATGGAAAAAAAAAATTAAATTGATTTTTCATTAGTTTTAGGCTCAAAAGTTTATCTTCTGCATCATATCTCAAGGTTTTGAATTCTACATATATTGTTTATAAATGAACAAGTACTGACAAACTTTAACTATCTGCAAAATTTCCAGTTTTTTGTTAAGTATTGGGACTCGGGCAAAAATATGAAATAGAAGCATATACAGCACTGATTTAATTTCAATATTAAAATCTCAAATCCCTCATTATTCTACAAATAATGTTCCATATCATTATCATAGTACAAAAGATAAAATATAAAAATAACACTACTAATAAAGAAAAAAATTCTAACTTGCAATGTTTTAACTTTATGGACATCTTACAGAATCAATAATCAATAGTTTTATGCAAATTACTGTTAAAATGGGCTAAATATTAAAATGCAATTAAAACATGGAATAGCAATAACCAGATTATGACCTCAAGAAAATTTACATGGACTAAGGCTAAACTTTTTATTCAAAATTCAGTTTAGAAAATAAATTAGATAACACTATGCTAAAAAGATCAATCTGATACTCAATGCTGATGCTTTCTATTGCATGTATCATGAAAGGTTGAACAGTAGTCTGGCTATAATGCTGACGACCTCAGTCTATTAACTGCAGCAGAAATTTCCATCATTCATAGCTGAATTATAGAACTGCAATGACAGAAATTCCTGCAACCTGAAGTTTATAGGTTAATATTTGTCCTTACTATATGAAGCCTAATTGCACAACTTGTTCCTTTGTGCTTTTATATTTATATATCACAGAAATATATCCAAACAAATTGTTCATAAAGTGATCTTATATACTAAAAAGATTATAGTTTCCTCTCGCCCTATTATGCTGGTTGATATAGTAATGGGTTTCAAATTACAAATTTCATTAAAATCCTGCACTAAGTACCTGGAAAAGTTATTTTACCTTTGACATGATTAGTTTACACTAATTTTACCTTTTCACATGATTAGTTTACACTAATGCATGTCAAACTTATGTCAAATGAGGCAGTGAGCATCTGTTTTCTCAACATTGAAAAAAGTTAAAAGTTCAAACTGAAAGGAATACAGAAATTTAGGTTTCCACATTTTAATCGATCATATCCAAGAAAAGTAAATTGTAATAAGAACAAAAATAGCTATCATCTATTATGATTTTTAGTAACTTTCAGTTGTGACAATGATATTAAATAAAATAAACTAAGACTTGGCTTTATAACCACTAAAGTGATATAAAGAAAATTTTAGTTGATTATTTTCATAAATTCCCAACTTCTGATTAACAAATAATAAAAAAAACTAATATAAAAAAAAAAAAAAAAAACATGAAGAAAGAATTCAGTTTTTATAATTAAAATGTGTTCATAGTTCTTATAAAGTAGCTAATCTAAGTGATTTGTATGATGATTTCACTTCATATAAGCTAAAATCCATTGAAAAAAAATAAAAACCCTTAAAAGGGAATCCTTCATTCTTATTTTTTTCTTGATAGATTGAATTTATATTTTTCAGTATTTGGGAATTTATAGATATAAGACATTTCATGTTCATGCCTATGACAATAAGAAAATAACATTAACGATCATCAAACTGAAACATTTTCATATGTTTCACAATCAAGTAGACAATTCATTTGGTACAGACTACCTACATATTCATAAAATCTGTTATTAAAAAGATAAGTTTAAAAGGTTAATTTCAAAAGTAATTAATTTACATGAACAAAAATGCCATGATTATATTAATGTTTAGTTATATATCAGTGCATCCAAGAGGAACATCTTTATTGAAAGTTACAATAAAAATCACAGCCTGTAAACATAAAATGCACACTCTGGCAATGATGTATCAACATTAAAAATAAATCTTACAGAAGGTCATTTGATTTGAGTCAATGTTTTTTAAAGTTTAATAAAAAATTTCAAAACAAATTGTGTCAAAACTGTTTACAAGCACCATTTGATCAAAAATTTAGAAGTAATATAAGCATTTGATTTCCTATAAAAATGAATTGCCTAACTCTCCAACTCAATCAGAAACCAAACTGTCAAAAAACTTGATAAAAAGATATTAGTTTTTTTCCTTTTTAATGCTTATTCCATTGTTCCATTAAATTCTGCATTAACTTTTCTATGTCTAATTCAATTTAAAAAAAATTAGCAATAAAATCAAGAGGACAAATTAAAAAATAAAATTAAACATTCATAATTTATTTTTAATCAGTGTGAGTACTTATTTTTCTTGCATGAGGTCTCCAAAGACAAAACAAGAAAAGTATTAATAGAATAAAAGTGACTTTAATAAATAATTCTACAAATAACAAGAACTGAAGAATATATATTTCAGGTAAACATTTTTAGTTTCAATATTTTTTTATTATTTTGGAGAAAATATAAAAATAAGATTTCTGTGGTTGAAAAAAGAAAGTTAAGTAAACTTTAGAAAGCTCTCTAGTTGCTAACCTTTTTATCATAATTTTTAATGGTTATTTTAAGACTGTAAACAAAATAAACTGAATTTTTCAAACTAAGAGCAAAATAAAACTAAAAATATTTGAAGTGTATGTTACTCCTGTATCAAAAAAAAAAAAAAAATAATTTAAACTGTTTCTTTGCTTGCAAACAATGTGTTCAAATAATTGATATGGCAGCCCAATTTCACAACAAACTAAACAAATCACAAGACCAAACTTTAAGATCCAAAGGTAGAAAGAAATGTCAAAAATCACTGGTCCAATGTCACAAATCCCAATACATATAAATGGTCAGAAATCATCACACAAGCAGACAGACAAGACAAAAAATAGATCAAAATGACTTCCCTCAATTCAAGAATACCAACCACTTTTATCAACAGAACAATTTTTCATTGTCAACAGGTGGGAAAGGACACACAATATTAGCATATCCGTGATGCATTTACAACACCTGCAACAGACTTGTTTCTATTATTTTTTAATTTTTTCTTTGGCATATCGTACAGAATACACGTGTCCTTTTTCTCGGTAAGTGACTTTCTCTTTTACTACACTCCCCAGTGATCTCATGATCACACTGGTGACAACTAGGGGTGGGTCACCTCACCTAATGAATCACCTGCCAAAGGGACACCAGACATATTCCCACTAGGCTGAGTGCAGCATACTTAAAGCATCCCTTATTTTGACCAGTGCCTCATCATTAGAGGACTCACTGTCGACATCACTTTTTGACATGTTTGAACTGATAAAGGGGTGCAGCATCCCATTAACAAAAATCGTATGTGGGCTCCTAATCCCTGTGACATGCCCCACTTGATATGGAATTGTACCCACACATGGTCCCCTAACCCATATGTCAATCATCCATGTTCTTGCTTTAATGGAGGTGTTTCATCATGCCTGGACTCTATAACAATAAATTCCATTGGTGTGTGCAGTGGAAGGTATAATGTTGTGCCAATAAACAGCTTCCATCACTGAACATGGTTTCCCCATAGCAATTTGCTTTACACTTTGGTGGCAATGTTCAACTATCTTGTTACTGACATATGCACAGTGGAAAGAGATATGGATTCCCCAGCTGTCTAAAAACTCTTTGAATGGTTTACTACAGAAAGCAGTGTCATTGTCAGTGAGAAGTTCAGCAGGAGGTCACTGTTCAAAAAGCTAGCTGAATCTTATCAATGCAGTTGTTGCCAGATTGGGAATGGAGTGCATCAACAGTCAATCAGCGTCAGGTAATGTTTACCATCATATTGAGTGATGTCCATCCCAACCCAGGTCAACACATTGCTAACATCTAACTTTCCTCTTGGCCATCATACTGGTGATGGGTCAATGGACTAACACTCTCTAGGTGGGAGAGGAGACACAATATTAGCATATCTGAGATGCATTTACAACACCTGCAACTGACTTGTTTCTATTTTTCTTATTTTGTCTTATTGTCTGTATTGTAAAGAATACATGTGTCCTTTTTCTCAGTAAGTGACTTTTGCTTTTGCCACAACTTCAGTTCTCATGCAGATTTCTGAAGCACACTCTTACAGTGACCTTTTATGAAAATATTCTGCCATCTGCAACCTTTCTTCAGAGAGATTCACCAATATTCTTTTCTCTTTATAGCTTAAAAATAAGTATATAGAAGTCTGGCTGTCATCTTTTATAGAGTAAAATTCAAGGACATTAATTTGCATCTACACTGAAAGTTAATATTTATCTAAGTATTTGAGAATTATCTTTTTTTATCTGCAAATTTAAATGAAATGTCTATTCTTTGAAAGTTGTTTCTTCACTAACATCTATAAACAATTTCAGACAAAACCATGATCTAAATGTAAATATTTTTTTAATTACAATAATCATTTCATGTCAAATTAAGGGGAGGCTGCTCCAAAAGTAATGCCTCCTATTTTACTATATTGACTAAGACATCAACAACAAGTGATGGTGATATGGTAGAAGTTGAATATTTATGCTAATAATAACCCATAATTTATTTTGCCTTGTTACAGATAACAATCTGTAAAAATGTAATTTGACATGTGTGTATGAAATGGATCTCATTGAATATAGAAAAACGTTGCATTTACATTGACGCTTGCTGAACATCATGGAGATCAAGCAGAGCAGTTAAAAAATATGTAATACATTTCAGCTGTGTGTGTGTGTGTGTGTGTGTGTGTGTGACCATGTGCCTGGCATAACTGTACAGCTGTCAAGACATGAAATGAAGAACAGCTTCAAAAAAATAAAAAATAAAAATGCATAGACAATTGTGATTGTATGAGAGAGAAATGCAGGTTTTTTTTAACTGAAAACTTACTATATCCAACAATGTTATTGTGCTCTGTACATGTAGTGCCAATGAAAATAAACAGGATACATTATGTTCAAAGATTTCCTGTACATATTAAGATAAAAATTATTCTTCTTTTGAAAAAATGTGAATAAATTACAGCACATTGTAGCAACAATTTTAAAATTGTTAACAGTTTTAGCATTTTATATAAACATGAAGTGGATAAGGAAGAGTTCTCAGGCCCAACCCACTTCTCAAAATCTGACCAAATATCAAATTTTTTTTTTTCAAATCACATCTTGATGAGGACAAGAACTTTTCAGCACTACCTCATGAATAGTGAGGACAATTTCAAGATCTTTTTCCCTTGTAATTATTTTAGTAAAAACCAGAAGTTGTTAGGTATAAATCTTTTGAAAATATTTAAATTTATACCATTTGAGAGTCAGAAATACTTTCTAAATCCATTATGAACTAAAAGAACCTTTTTTCTTTTATTATTTTAACTTATACCAGGATCTACTTTTTATTCATAATAACAAAAGAAAGTCATCTTATATAAAATATATATATATATATATATATAGCGGTTGCTATGTTTTTCACACCCACATACACTCCAAGTCATTTTATTCGCCTGCGATTGGCTAATAAATTACTACCTTTGTATAGGACAATTTAGCCATCGCAGTCCTTCCTTTGAATCTTTTGGTTCTGAGCATACTTACCTATTCTGTTTAGTATGTGTGTAGTGATTGGTTAAAAATTAACCAATCACATATTTTTAATGTAAGATCAAGTTTTCCCACAGTTCCATGGGAGCGTACTTCTTTTCCTTTTTCCAAGTCGCCAGTAAGATCCCAGCCATCAACACAAATCCACGATCTTGCTCATCACACTATAACGCACACACAGACACAGAATTTCGTAACTACAAATTTACATTTCCTTTCTGTAACTTTCACCAAGCACAATCAACCAGAACTTTGTTGATTCAAACCAGTTTATTCGCAATACATTTCAAGTAATTGTATTCTTGGTTTTATTCATTCTTCAAATGTAAACTTTACTCTAACAATTATTTCGGAACATTTATCTCACAAATAGTTGATTACAATCAATCTACAGTCAAAGGGAAAGAACTTCCTTCTCTTTAATCTACATTGTGAATACGATTTTATTTCATGCTTGTTGTATTTTATTCAATATATATTTGCTGGTTAACAAATTGGAGTTATTATTTCTTGAATCCTGTACATGGAAGAATCATTAATATAAATAGTAGTAGTACCTATATATTTGGTGTTCCTGCTACACTTAGTGAATCGACCCAACACTACATTTGGTACTTATGCTACACACACACACATATATATATATATATATATATATATATATATATACACACACACACACATATGACAGAATTCCTTTTAGTAAAATTTTAAAATATTTCCTATTCTGAGAAAATGCATATTACAAATATTCAAAGAGTAACTGCAGGCCCAAAAGAATCATTGAGAGGCCAATTCAATTATTTACTGAAATTTGTAAAAAGTTTTCATATTATCTTTAGTTTTTAAAGATAATATGAACACTTTTTGAATAACAAAAGAAAAATAAATATTTTTTAAAAATTCATTTTATATTTGAGGTGTTTGTGTGAGTGTGTGTGCGTATATTTGCATAAATCTCATTAACAGCCATAGTTTTGTCACAATTATGCAAACATTGATGATTTTTATAGATAAAAACAATAAATTTGACAAATTATCAACTCGGAACAATGAACCTCACTTTGAGCATATTATCCAAAATTATGTCTTCTCAACCTCCTGATGGGAACTGTTTTAGAAGCCATTTGACCGTTAAGCCTATATTATATATGCATGGTAACTACTTGTTATGCTATTCTGAGGGGAGATGAGGAATCTTTCAATATACTGAATTCATTGAAGAAAATTTTTGTAATTAGTTAAACATACAATTTGTTCTGGAGCTAGGCAGACAATTTATCCAGTTAGGGAGCTAAGATGAAAAGAGCAAAGATTAAATAAAAAATAAAACTTAATTAGTAGCTATTTAAATCTTTAAAATTTGTGAACAATTTTAACAAAAATTAAGAATAAAACATCATTCTGGCACCAACATGGATTTCATAAATTAGTTGCAATATTCCTGGAGATTATAAATTTACATAAATTAGAAACTAAAGAAATTTGTGAATAAAAATCAACTAACCAGTGGTAATTTACCATTTAAGATAAATGTGCTATTATAAAAAATTTTTTCCCAAGACATCAGACTCAAACATACAAACTTTTCCACTTTAAGTGTTTGGAGAAAAATGGAGTTACCTTTTCCAATAGAGCCACAGCTCAAGCTCTGCTATTATTATCAAGAGCTTGGTATACATATTCAGTCATGGCTGCAAGCACATCAGTGGTAGACCAGACAAAGCAGAAACCATATTGTTTGTCAGAGATTAGCTTAAGGGAGGTAAGATGCTTAACCACTTTGGTATTGATTAAAGCCCAGAAGACTTTACTGAAGAGTAGTAGGAGACTGATAGGATAGTAGTTAGATGGGTCAGGAAGGTCTCCAGAGTTCTTAAAGACAGGGATGACTTCCAGCAGGCTGTAAAGCAAGAATCAGCAAGGCAATAGTTACACCTATAATATTCTTTCAAAATGGTTGCAACTCTGGTGTTACAGAATGCAGAGACTGAGCCAGGATGATCAGTAATTGGTCAGAATACTTCCTGGGCATAGTATTCTGACAGTGATGGATTGACTTTGTCTAAGTTTTAGCTAGAAAATATAGAAGTTAACAGACAGCTACAGGAATTCTGAAACATCAATATACTTCCCACACCCAAGTTCAAGAGACAGGCTATACCACACACTGAGGGATGCTATACCTATGAGCAGCATGCATTTCTTTGAAGTTCTTCCTCCTGCTGCCTCCTAGAACTAATTCTACCATATCTGTCCCTCTACTCTAAAACAAAAACACGAGAAATCATCTTTGATACAATCTATAAAGTGGCATTGGTATCTAAGGAGCTGAAGCCAGTGACAACACAGAATGCAACAGATTTTTTATGGTACCATGACATGCATATTTCTGTATAAATACATTTTACAAACCTGACACCACTTCAGACCAGTAAAGGAGAATACCCATTTATTTTTTGCCTTAGCATGTCCTTTTTACTTGTTACTCAAGGACACATGGGCACAGTGGATAAAGGCATTAGTTAGATCCAGTGACAGGACCCAAAGAGTGTGAGTTCAATACCCGGTTAAGGCAGTGGAGAACTTTCAGAGGGAAATTAACAGGAGATAACTGATAACTGACATCCATTAAACGTGACATGTGGAACTAGAACAGTCTACCCCAGTGAGCAAAATAAAGGGTTCAGTTCGATGTTCCAACCACCTGAAGAAGGCTGGAGCATACAATGGCCAAAACGTTGTAATAAATATGGTGACAAAGATTCGGACAATAGTCTGAATAATGTAAATAATGTACATAATACCTCATCTCAGAAATATAGACATTTATGGAGGAGAATATGTTAAATAATATTTTTGTGAAAATAAATGCTTTTTTTCATTGTCATTAGGTTATGAACTTGTGTGTGTGTGTGTGTGTGTGTGTGTGTGTGTGTGTGTGTGAGCAAATAAAGTGAACATTTTTTTCAGTTATTAAACTAACTATTAATAGACATGACTAATTGCTTGAATTAGCAATAATCAAAATTGCTTAGGCAACAGGTCATTTTTCCTCAAATAGTCAGAGATTTTATTAGATATTTGTGAAGAATATACATTCATTTAAGTCATAGAAACTTGTCCTTATTTTTGTAACACTTAGAAGACATTTAGATTTGAACAAGAATTAATTGAACCTGCTTCATGGTTGAGAGTCACATCTGCCTCATTGTGGTGTTCAAGCCAAATTAGAAAAGAAATATCAGATCAGAGTGCTGATTTTCAAGGCAGGTGCACTACAAAGAATAAAGTAATACACTTTCTTTTCTTACTTTAAGTCACTATTTGAGAATCAATGCTTAGATTTTCTTTCAACAAAAGGTTTTTTCTGACTGAATTTCTAGGATGAAAAGTTATCATAACTTACAGTTCATCAGGTGAGAGTCAGTCTAGATAACCTTCAAGGAATTTTGAACTAAACCCTTTATTCTACAGAGGTAGATCATTCTGCATTCTGTAACCAGGGATATCTAATCTAATTCTTATTTAGTACTGCTCAGTTACTGCTTGTCCTGTTTTCACCAAGTATAAATGGCCCAGCCCAGAGATTAAACTTACTATTACTATGTTACCAAATTCATGAACAAACATTTAATTTACTTGGCTTGTGCTGTAGGACAATTCTGAGTCAAGAGATTAAAGCTTTAAATATAGCCTGCCTGCTGATGAGTGTTGCTAATACTTGTCATGCTTGATTGCATTCACTGAGGCTTCACTTTTTACTGCAGTTGCTGTTTTTACTGCAGCTGCTTTTGTTACCTTTCAATCACTTCTTTATTAATGACTCCCATTTTGTACTTATTTCTATGTTAGACCTAATATAGAGGTTTTTCATAGCCTAGCATATGCACAGATTCTTTCAAATATCTAACTTTTCAGTGTTCTTCTCTGTCCAGTATTTTTATTTCATTCCACAGGGATTGATGACTAATCTTTTCTCTTTATACATGATCAGTCATTTCTGATTTCATTGTCCCGCCCTTAATTGTGGCTTTTCAGTATTCTTCCAGCTTTACTTTTAGGGTGTGGTTAGTTTCATATTTATATTCTTTGCCACAACTTAAAGGAATAGAGTACACACAGTAGTTATAAATAAAGGGAGGTTACTCTGATTAACAATCATCTGATGAAGGCCAGAGGGCACATTAGCTGAAACATTGTGATAACAATAGTTCACATGCAAATAAATGGTTGGCCTTGTTTTCTCATGAACAAGGTGGATGGTAGGATAATTGTGCATCCTTATCTTGGCAATAGTACTAAGATGCACTGTGGAAAAACAAGAAAACACTAGAAGGATTGTGATGGTTTAGACAATGTTATGCTGGGAAATACTAAGTTTTATCATTTACATGGAAGGAACTTTGTTATGTACTACCTTTCTCAACATCAGTGAAGACCAGTAGACTATCATCTCAACTTCTATGGTAAATGTGTCATCTTTTAGCAGGACAATGCACCCTGCTATGCTACACAAGTTGTATGGGTATATAGTCAAGGATATGATTATCTGCCACACTTGCTATCAAATTTCTCAGATTTTAATCTTCTGGAATATATGGGATATGTTTGACCAACAAGTTCACTAAAAACATCCACCATGTAATTTATAGCAGTTAAAAGAACTGTTAACATATTGGCATCAGATCCCTGAGGAAATCTTGTAAAGTTCCTGCTTGATCAGTTAAGATTTTGCAAGTACAGGTCATAATTTTTTAGCTCTATCAGTAGATGTATTAATTGCTATTTGCTTAAAAATACAATTTTAATCATCTTCAGCAATTTGATACCTGTAGTTTTGGTTAGAGAACACAAGGCCATCTTCACTTCCTTTGTTTATAACAAGCATAAGAATTTAGTGAAGTGTATATTCATATTTTCAATAAAAGTTATGAGTATACAAAAAGTCAGTCAGAATTAGAGAATCCATTTTTTATTCTATTCACTTATGATTAGATAATATCACATAGGCAGGCAGGCACACACACATATATATATATATATATATATATATATAAATCAGGCATTACAAAAAAAAAAAAAAAAAAAATTGCCTCTAATTGCATTTTCAATGTTTTGTTTCATAAGTAATACCCAAAATGAAAAAGAAAAAATATGAGTAGCCAATGTCATTATCATTAAAACAATTTAAAATCTTTGCCTAAGGGCAATTTACAAAGATATGCATCTATGCCGAATATTTACGCATTATCTACTTTATAGTATAAAGTGCACTGTAAATATATAAAAACACGTATCATTAACGGATTCATTTTGCTTTCTCCTCAATCTCTCTCATTCTATATTGTCAAAGTAGTTATTTTTTACTACTAGAACAGTTTTGGCAATTTTTTTATTATTATTTATTTTTTTTTATTTAAGTAATAAATAAGACTTAAATATGCAGTTAAGCCACACAAAGTAACTTAGATAATCAAGCTGATAGAATTAATTTCCAGTATTTCATTAAAAATTTGGTAATCTTCATATCTTATAACATGAAGTATTTTCAAGTAACCTTAAACAGTGTACCTAACTCTAGAGTATTAGGCTTTACAAATCACTTTTGAGACATTCAATTTTTTTTTAGGCTACCCAATAAACAGTTTCAATAGAAAAATAATTCAACATTTAAAATAAGCAATTTTTATAGCTTATACATTAATCAGAGATTATAATTTAAGGGAAAATAATGTACAGGTTTTATTTAGCCAATAGAATTTTAGATACATAAAAAAAACGTACATCAGTACATCATTTGTAATTATTCAAATTTTCGACATCATGATCTTATCTTAATTATATGGTTTAATAAACATTTTGAAAATTCATCAACTAGAATTGGCTAATTAGCCATTCAAAAAATAACTATAATATTCAATAAAAATTGTGAAATTCTCTGTATAGAATCTTGAAAAATGGTCAGTTGATTTATGATAAATATTTACTTTTTTGTTATTAGGTGTGAGCAAAATTTCCCAGCACCCTTAGAATAGAGATTCAATACACTGATGAAAGCTTTTTTGCTGGAAACACAGCTAATACAGAGTTATGAATTATAAAACCTACATAATTGATTCCATAAGACTGCCTAGGTTTAGTGCTAGGCTTAATAAATATTTGCAAACTTTAAAACTAACTCAAGGTAGCAAATTAAAAGCATGACTTTTCCAAGTAGACTACAAAGATGACACTTAAGATACTGAATATTTTTTGTATAACAAATTAACTACAGTAAGGATTCTTTTCCCTGGTTTAAAATAAGTCTTTTTTTACTTGTAATTGAAATTCAAGATTCTTAATGCAGGCAAAAAAACTTTCCATTTCCGACACCATTTGTATTTAAATGCCATTATTTTCTAACAAAATCTTTTAAAAGGAAAATTTTACACAACCTATTTCAAAGTGATGAATAAAAATAAAAACTTTTAAAAAATACATTTAACTTTAACTCAGTTTTTTTTTTAAATTTTGTTACTATCTTACATTTATAGAGAAAAGAACCAATATTAAAGTGTGCTGAAAAGTTCTGTCTGATCCACTTCCCAAAAATCATTAATTCAATATCCAAGCAACAGAACATTTGTTTTTCTTATTAGAAAATTTAAAGCCTAAAAACTTGGCAAATGATGTGCCAGTTGTGTTGAACTTGGGTGAATATATAGAACAAATAGCATGTACATGATTTTAGGCTAATGTTCTTAACCATCAAAGAACTTTTGAGCACCCCTTTATATTTTAAAATATTTGCACATTTCCAAAGTAGCAGTTTCAATCAGTGTTATAATTATTTTTCAAAGAGCAGCACAAAACTATGACCTTTGATAACACAGTTTTAAATTACTGACCAGAAAGAATAAGAAATGGATAAAATATTTGGAATTTGGACAGATCTATAAGATTTTTACATTACAAGCTCAGAAAATTTGTAATGTTTAACCAAGAGGGTTAAACACTAAATTGTAACTACCAAATGAAGACCACTTTTGATAAAAAATACTCTTTAATTTGTCATTACTTATATATTTATACCACTTATACATCACTGACTAATTACAAGACCGATACTAGAAAATACATGAAAACATCTTTTCAAAAAGTAACATATCTCTTTATCTTTTTTAGAAGTCAACAAGTTTAAAAACTGGTATTTTTATCAGTTCAACAATACTGAGCTTTCAGGTTTACTTTCTTTTTATACAAACAGCAAATCAACTGATTAACAGTAAAATATCCCCCACAGAGCTAGGAATACCAAATTGAAGTCATCTTAGTACCTCAAACATTAATCTGTAGTTAGGCATTCCAATTTTATAATCATAAAATAAATGAACTCAAACTGGGACATGTAAAACATAAAAAAATTCATCATTAATGCAAGCACACTCTTCACATCTTTTCATCTCATATCACAGAAGTCATATGAACAGTTTCTTTTTACTTGTTTATATCAAGTTGTACCAAGAAATCAATGAAACAAATCATTTCATATTTTGCCATTCTTCTCACACCTCTATCCATAGAAAGAGACAATAAAAAAGTTTAAACAGTCATTCTTTAGATGGACATTAGGGTTTAGTCTATAGCATAAAAAAGCTTTTAATTTTAATTTTTAGTAGATATTAAAACCTCATTTCTCATGACAATAAAAGTTTAATTTCAAAACAGAAAATTATGTGAAATTAAATAATTCTTCACATCAAAAGATGCAAAACATGATATCTTTGAAAACAAATTTACTTCAAATAATCTAGATAAGCTTTTTAAGTATTAATTCAATAAGCTATGTAAGTATGCTTTCATACTTTAGTCTCAGATTTGACTGTGGTCAAAATAGCAAGAGAGCATAAACTGTTAATCTTAAAAGATTATAATTCTATAAAATCCATGCTTTTAGAGATTCTGAAGCCATGTATACAAGTATATATATATATATATATATATATATACACACACATACAGGGTGCGATGAGTAAATTGTCGCTATTTTATATACGTGTGTGTTTGTTTTTGTCAACTACATAGTATAGTATCTATGAGAAAAATAGCAGCATGACACAATTCACTCCAGAAATGTGGTAACAGCATATTGTACTGCTTGGCATTCACACTGGAGTCTAATGGTGATTATGAAGGTGTTTGGAATGATCATTAGTAATAGCAATGTTATGTCTCCATCTTCCCACAGGGCTTCAGACTCAACATGGAGGTTTACATCAAATGCCTTGAGGAGTTAGTGCTGCCTTGAGTCAACAACATGGCTACTGGAAGACCCTATGTCTAGCAACAGGACTCTGCACCATGCCACACAAGCAGGAGAACCCAGTCATGGCTGTCAGACAATTTTTATGAGCACATCACCACTTACATCTGGCCATTTAACTCCTCAGACTGTAACACCAAAGATGAACTGAATGCAAGGATTATGGCAGCATTCACCAACTTAAACAAGGAGACCATCCAGAAGAGATACAGGAGATTCTGAAGTCATCTGGAGGCCATGGTTGAAGCCAATGAAGATTTTATTGAATAAATTACTCTTTAGTATTTCAAGAGACTTTTGCATAATTTTGGTAAATATATCTGTTAAGGTGTGATGCCAGTGTTATTTTCATATTTGCATAATTTAGATGGCAATTCATCCATTGCACACTATCTGAAGAGTGGACTGACAGGTTTGCCTACAAAACTTTGGAGTTGGGATGCTGAAGGTAACATTAATCAGCTAAGTAACAAACTTTTACTCATATTAATCTGATATATATATATATATAACTTTAGCATGCATAGATTCCAAGCAGCAAGACTGATTTTAGGCAGAGCATACAGATATGCTGATCCCTGGTAGAAGCACTGATCCATATGTAAATCATCCTGTTATTTTTGACACCTACTATGCTAGTATATGTGTATGCACATCCTTGTTTGTGGCCTAATGATAAAAAATAAAAATATAAAATAAAACCCATACATACAGAGCTTTTATTTTTCAATAAAAATCATTCCTTGTCAATGTACTTCAGTGGTCGATCACATTGAACATTGAGTGAAAAATTCACATAAAAAAAAAATTTTAGCTAATAAACAAATTTGTGCAATTGGAAAAAAAAAATTTATGTTCAGCTTTATTAAAATATTTTTTTAAGAAAAAAAAAAAAAATACTGAAATAAATTGTATTTCTTAAAATTCAATTAGCCAAAATGTGTTGGGCTGTCCCAAAAGTTCAGGAGTATTTAGATTTTAAATAATTTCTTTTAAAAAGATTGCTTTCAGTTGTATAGTAACAATTACCATTAGTTCTTGGGTTCCTTCTAAAATCTTTTCATTCTCTTTTATTCCCAGCCAGTAGCCCCTTGCATCTTTAGTGGCATTGTTGCCTTGCATAGCAAAAAAAAAAAAAAAAAAACGAATTATCATTATTATCAGTTATACTGGCCTTCATGCAAAGGTGATGCTATGTATATGATATGATGGAGCTTCTACTCAAAGCTCTTCTGGAGAACCAAATGATTTATTTGAACAAGTACTTCTCCCAATTGAAGGTAAGAAGTGTAGATAAATACCAATAATTAGTTGGTGACCATGAAAATACTAATTCAGATTGGCTGGATAATTTACACTCATTCGCCATCTTCAGATATTACACTCATACTACTTATTCCAGTCTGTATATAATTTTCTTAAAGGAGAGGAAAACTTCAGTTTTATGTAGGACAGCACAAAGCAGCTCGAGCAATTCTTTGCTGACAAAGAAAAATTAGTATTGCATTTCCAACACTAATAATAAAAAAAAAAGCAACATTAAATAGTTATGTTGGGCACACATGCACCATACTCTCTTGCAGGTTGTCGTGTCACCTGTCGAATCTTGTGCAATCCACACATCAACATCACATCACGAACAACCAAAGTCAACTATCAACACAAGACAAATACTAGTAGATAACACCAAAATACTCTACAGCACCCAATGCAAGGAAATACTCAAAACACTAGAAGCTATTATGCAAAATAAATAGCCCACATTAAATAAAAAATATCATTAATCACAGGAGAATGTATCTTGAAGTACATATGATATAATTAATGTGCACACATATTTATCAGTATTATAATAATAAAAAATAAAATAAAAATTTAAATAAATAAATTGCATTCTGTTTGTGTGACCCCATTCCAATAGCCATTACACATTATGTCATGCTAGACATTTTCAAACGCCCAACTTCCCAAATACCAGGATGCAGACAGAGGAATTCTAACTTGTTTAGATGAATACTTACTGCCTAAATATACCATATATATATATATATATATATATATATATATATATATATATATATATATATATATACACACACACACACACACAGTGAGATGGGGCGATAACAAATATACATTAAAACACATGGTGGTGATAGTAATGTAACAACCTGCCTTCCAGTATTTTTAGTTATAATATGTATTTCACTCATCCTATTTTTATATCTGAATCTACTTCTCAATACACTTAGTTGATGGGTTGAATCTTTATTGTTCTTTCCATTATCTTCATTATTTGTTTTTTCTTTCTTCATACCTAAATACATTACCCTGCTCAATTGTCTATTTTACTTCTTACTCATTCTTCTATATCTTTATGTCCCTCTGTGGAAAATTATAAAGAGAAAAATAGAAGCAACAAAATTCAAATTCCACTCAAATTGGTTAGCATAAAAAAGTAAACTTCACTATACTTTAATTTCAAATCAAATCTTAATGTGCTACTAAACAGACATGTACTTTGATAATCTTTGGAGAAAAAAAAATTAAGATTTTCCCATAGTGAATTGCATTTAACTTATTCATATTCACCATCCATCGCTAAAGATGCAGGAAAAATGATCAGTTCTCTGTACCATTCTAGTAAGTACCAATCTCCTCATGCTATCCTTTACCTTTGTAAGAGCCAGATCAGGCTGAAAATGGAGTACTGTTGCCATATTTGGGTGGGAGCTAATCAAACCTCACTTTCCAGTCTTGATAGTGTTCAAAAGCATCTCCAAGCCCTTGTTGGAGAAGAATTTTCCACCCTCCAACCTCTCTCTCACAAGCAGGATGTGGCAAATCTCTCAATGCTCTATCACTACTACCATGGAAAGTGCTCGCACAGACAAACTACATTTCTTGGTTCTACCAGGTCTAACCCTCATGGCTAGGACCAACCTTGCTACTTACATAGTAGCAAACAACTCACATTCCCCTTTTATCCCATCAGCTAGAGAAAGCAACTTTTGCAAAAATAAATAATGATCCATTTGTATCCAATGAAGGTAAATTTTGCAGTACCTTATGATCCTTTGTCTTGATCTAAAAAAAGAAAAAGAAAATTACCCTAAAGAAAAACCTATTTAAAAAAAAAAAAATCTACAGTTCACCCAAACAATGAGGTTTGAAGAACTGAGTACATTGTGGCAATATTGAGAAAATATAATTTAATTTAAAATAGGTTTGGCCTGAAATATTTGAAGGAAAGAAGAGGGGTGCAAATTTTCTCTAGTGACATTGATCAGATAACAATAACATTTATAAAAAAAATTCCAATGTGACAAAAAGAAAAAGCGGACATTGCAGTAATCGTGATTAAAGAATTTTTTAGGTTTTTTTAAAACATTGACAGCGCTAGACGAGGTCGTAGAGAGACAACTGAATCGTGAATATAGTCGCACAGTAATTTTTAAATTTTAAGAGGGGTTAAAAATTATTTTGATAATTCCTTATCAATATTGAATATCGACTAAAAAAGAAAAAAAATTCAAGTATTGCATAAAGAAAGAAAGGGGTAATTCAACTGGCCTCGTAAAACATAGCCAACAGAAGCTCACCATTATCACTGAACCACACCCAGAACTGCAAGAGTACGTGTACTGTAGTATTATTTATTATTATTACTTCAAATCGACTACAAACCGATGTTGACCGAAATGGCTAATTTGCTTGTGCTCTGGTTTAAATATTTTTAGTCTTCCTGCTGATTGGAATGAGAATCAAACTGATCAAAGCGTTCAGAACTTAACTGTTTTTCTAACTAAACACCTTGGGGAGCCTAAAACTACATTCCATTACCTTTTAAATTAATTAACACAAATTTTAGAATTTTAAACAAAATCCAAATAAGGAAATCAACCAAAAACCAGTGTTAAAAATGGTTTTAAAAAGAAAAGGTATTTTAAAGAAGGAAGGAATATAAAAGAAAATATTTCGTTGGGTTACCGTTTAAGAAGACTTAAGAATGCGGTTGTTTTTTTTTTTTTTGTTTTTTTACTTCTTTCCCCGGAATACCGCCATTCGAGCCTAGTTCTACACACACTAAGTAAATGGCTAGTTGCACAGCTAGAAGATTGTGTCAATCTTCCAAGTAAAGAACGTATGTCTGCCTTGAAAATCAACTTCTGAAAATCTAGCTTTATGAGTTAGTGAGATTTTTCTGCAATCATTTCACTTATAGACACTATTGCTTACACAGCATTTCAGTTTTTTTTTTCATACCCCCTCAACACGCAATAAAACTCACAATAACAAAGATTAAATGACACTAATTAAACGACACTAGAAAAGAGTACCACTTCTGATTAAAAATGGTTGGCAATCGCTTTCTTTGTTGAATCACACTAAAAATACGAGGTGGTGTTGAAAAGTTATCGGCCTTACCCAAAATCGGACCCGACAGAATATTTTTTTATTTTGTTGGAAAAGTGTTTTAGTTGGACAAAGAACTTTTCAGCCTCCACTCGTGTATCAATGGTTTTTTTTGTAAACAGTAAACTGAACATTAAACAGTAATACTGAACATTAAACAGTAATACTGAACATTAAACACTAAACAGTAATACTGAACATAAGGAAAATTAATAATCCAATTAATTAATAATAATTACTCCCAACCCAACCCTAACGAATACAGGTATTTTCAACAGCATTTTTTGTCTTTGTTGTAAAATAAATAAATCGGATTGTCAATAGCACAGAAAAATATGAGGAGCAGCGATGTTATTATTGCCAATAAAAAAAGAACAGAACTGGCTCTATCGGGCACTTTTCAATCAACTGCATGCCAACAAAATAATACTTTAAAAAAAAAAAAAAAGCAAATAAGTATTATTATTAATTAATTAAAAAAAAAAGAAAAGCATCTTCTTTCAGGTCACTGTTCAATTCTGAGCTTTGTGAAATTTATTTCTCTACACGTGAAATGTGAATGATCACTGGACCAGTATTCCATACTCGACTAGAGTTTTTAGAGAGACACATTTTATTTTATTTTTTTTATTTTTGACATTTATTTAGTAAGATAATAAATTTTTAACCCACGGTTATATGTCCAAAACAAAAAAGGCGATATAAACTATTATGTACAAGAAGGTCAAATTATCGGATTTTAAATTTTAGTCTCCATACGTCAGTTCTAAAGTTCTGAATACTATTTTTCCTATTTATAAGTTAAATTTGCCTCAAGTAAACTTGGATTTCATTAATTTCTTTAGCTACTGCAAATTCTACCCACCCACTAAGTTCATCAACATGCACGGATAAAGCGAAGAGGCAGGCGACCGCTGATCATTTATAAAGCATGGCAGAGTCAGGTGACAGAAGTAAAAAGACATCAAAAGAGGACTATTTTGACAAGTAGATTTGGAGTGCGGGTTAACAATTTGGTTCGATTCACTGTCATGGCTTGTGACATAAGTATCTATTTCTAGAATGCACGAGACTACAGTACTACTGTTTATAATGGAAGAAGATCTTAAAAAATAAAATAAAATGCGAGTTTACCCTGACATCATCACAGTCAGAATTTTTGTTTTTGATAAACATATTTTTTAAGTTAAAAAATTTTAACAATATGTCAATAACAACTTTTCACTTTTTATGTCATAGACACTTGAAGAAGTGATGAACACTTATTTATTAGCTTCTATTTCTTTTTTAAGTTGTTATCAAAAACTTGTGATTTCATTCTAAATCGGTTCTCAACAACAATAAAAGTAAAATTATATTTTTAAATTATTTTTATTTATTGATCGCAGTAGTGTACGCAAATATTGTCAGTTTGTGTAGTAGACAGTTATTTGTAAAATATTTTTTACTACACAGGATTGTGTGAACAGCGATAACAACATATGCAGGTGGAGTGAAGATACAGATTTTTTAATTTCAGTCCATCAGCTTTTTTTTTTTTTTTTTTTTTTTTTAATGTGTGATATTTTCTTGCAAACAATCAATATTGAGAGTTAATTAAAAAATAGTTTTATGCAAAGAATCACCTTTTTGTTATGAAGAAAGTGAAGGAAGGGTGGTTAACAACCGAACTCAGAACTATATGTTCATAATAAAAAGGATAAAAAAAATCGAAAAATAAACAAACAATAAACTTGCATATGGTATCGGTAGGAAAAAGAACAACAAGAGATCTTTACTTTCGGTTGTTGTAGTTATGATTTTTTTTTTTTTAGTAACAAAAAAAAAAAAAAAAAAAAAAAATGCAATTATAGGTTTCGTTTGCTATAGTTTTCTTTTCTCTTTCAACAGACACCTCATAATGTCCATGCATATATTTTTTAGAAACACTTTTTTGTTGATTGATAAATTAAAAAACTGACTTCTTGCAATCATCTTTAAAATAGCAATTTAAAAATAGAAAATAATTAAATAAACAAAGCAATTTTATTTAAAAATAGTTGTAAGTCTTAGTATATGGAAGCAGAGGATTGGATCATCATTGTGCTAAATTACAAAATAAAATTCCATCCGCTGAGCAACTTTCTTTCGGGGTTTCATTATTGAATTTCACTTCTGACAGAATTAGCAAAGTGAAAGTAAATTTCTTAAAAAGATTTTTTGTTCTCGCCCTAATGAACTTTTCAAAATCTGTCTAAACATCAGCACACCCTTAAAACAACTGACAAAAAAAAAAAAAAAAATAAAAAACACATCCGAAATAGACAAGAGAGGCTATTTAATACTGCTTTCTTTCCTTTATAAAAAAAAAAAAAACTACTCTACTTTCACGTTCCTTTTCCTTGTTAGTCTAGGAAACAGTCTGTCCTGTTTGGCTGTATTTTTTTTTAAGGTAACCTCTAAAGAGAAAAACTTGAAAGGTTACCAAGGTAACCTCCCTGTCTCACTAACTACCTGGCATTGAACAATAACGGAATCATCCCCAAGAAGGCATATATATATATATATATATATATATATATATAAAGGAACTAGTAGATTGATTGAATTGAATGTTATTTTGTTTTTGACAATACTCTCTACG
Organism: Acanthosepion pharaonis; assembly: GCA_903632075.3. Classification (NCBI taxonomy): domain Eukaryota; kingdom Metazoa; phylum Mollusca; class Cephalopoda; order Sepiida; family Sepiidae; genus Acanthosepion; species Acanthosepion pharaonis. The sequence continues at coordinate 596,790 of CAHIKZ030000699.1, read as the reverse complement.
AGGCTTTGGAGAAATCTAAGCACTCCGATTGTGAGAATGCTTTCACTTTTAAGACATTTTTTGGTGTATTTTTTTAGTTTCTAGTGTAATTTAAATTGAATTCACCTCGCATAAAATTTTTAAAATATATGAAATAAGTAGCATTTTATTTTTTCTAATGAAATTTATTAAAGAAGCCGAATCCTGGTAAGTGTAATGCTCAAGTAGTTTTAAAATCCGGTTATTGCTTTTATTTATTTAATTTTATAACCTACTTACTACATTACAAACTTCATTTTGGATGAACAACTTGAAATTCAGAAATTATTAAAACTAAGAAATATACGATGTAATACGTCTAAGTAAGAAAGTAAAAGGGTATTCAATAAATAAAAAAAAATTACAGTAATTTTTAAAAAATTATTTGAATATTCAAAAAACACAGAAAAAGGTTTTTTTAGAAATAATATTGAAAAAGAAAAAATCTAAAGCAAAAATGTTTTTATTGAAGCAGTACAAGTTAGTCAATATTTAACAAAAAACAATCGAAATATATTTCATGAGTTACTTTATTATTATTATTATTATTATTATTTTACTTTCTCGGCCTTTGAACAACACTTAAAGGAGATTTTTTTTATGTTAGAAAACAATATTGTAATTAATTCTAAAAAACTGATTTGGCATTGTTCAGTTATTTTTTCTCATTTTTTGGAGTTTATTAAAAATATATTCAATTTAGAGAAATCCAATTAATTAAATAAATAAACTAACAGAAGAATTTTATAAAAATTTAACTCTAACAGGTGCATTTTTCATGATTTTATCAGCATACTTTAGCTTTTAAGTAGTAGTAGTAATAATAATAACAAACATTAGGTCTCTAAAAAAATAAATACTAATGTAGTATTTTTCAATTTTTATATATAGACTACGCAACTTGATGAGGTGCAAGTTCATCATCAGCTGAAGAACACAACACATGCAACAGTTGTCTTACACATGCAAGTTCAGTTTGACTTTAAAAAGCTCACTATTTATGAAAAAATAAATAACTTACCCCTAATTTCCTGGCTTGTTCATTCAGTGCCAAGATCCAAGCATCAACAAAAAGTGGAGTTGTATCTACCCGTTTGTAAAACCAATCAATCATTGCATTAAGCCAGTAGCTTTTTTCAGGTTGGCCCAGCGGGCTTTTGGCATACAGGTTGGGTCCGTCACCCAATACATCAGAACCGAGCAAGGCCGGGAATTGTGCACGGGAATTGACCCATCTCTCGTTCGCCGAAAGTTTGAATGGGCCACAAAAATGAATAATTAGGTTGACCACAACGACAACAAATGCTGCCCAAGCCAGCCAAGCCAAAAGCAGGATGTCCAGTATGTAGTTCTCCCACGTCATGTTGGCATATACGGATCCAGCTATCTCCGCCATCTTGGTGTAAGTCTCCCCAAGTCGGTAAATTATCAAACGGATGGTTATATCTGCCATCTATCTGCTTAACCAGCCAATAGCTGGGCATCTCAGGTAAAACGATACTCTTGCAAAAAAAAAAAAAAAATAGATGTTGTTCTTTGCAACCAACAACACCATAAACACGGCATGTGCCTTCCAGATTTAGATCACTGGCCGTACCTGCTTAAACCTCAGCTGCTGCCTTTTAATACCTAAAAGAATAGAAGTCGAAGAAGAAGGAGGAGGAGGAAGAAGAGGTTCGCTTGTGCGTTGCCACACTATTACAAACAACAACACAGTCATATTTTTTTAAATGATTTTGTTTATCGTGGTCATCAGCCATTTCAATTACTTTGATAAAAATAATTTATTTTATGCGATAAAGAAATTTAGAATGAATAAAAGCTAATTTTTTAACCTCAACTATAGTCTAAAAATAATTTAAAAATTAAAAATAAAATTAATGAAGAGCTGTTCTTTAAAATACTAAAATGTCATTTAGAACCTAAGAAATTTAATCACTGTGGAGAATTATGCTTACATTTTTTTAACGTGAGAATCGGCTACTTGTTGTTCTTTCTTTTACTAGCGTTGTTTCTTTTCATCATGTTGGTGATGTTTGCGCAAAAACGAATTTTTGCACAAACATCATTTTCTTAAAAAAATATATATTAACAGGCAGAAACAATAAGACGTTATTATTCATGTTTTCATTACAGTTTCACTATTTGTTATCTGTTTAGATTTTTGTCTTCTCGAAATAATTGCAGACGACATTTTTCCGCTGCTGTTTCTAGTAGACGATGGTTATATGCATTCACATTACGTCACGATATGAATCCATAGCGAGGCTGGGGGATTCCCTTGCCACGTGCTTCTGGCATGTAAATAAAAACAAACATCGCCTCCTCTGTACAATAGTATACATTTCATTGCTTTGTGGTCGTATGTAATTTCTGTTTTGTTTCTTTTGCATTTTTTAATGTCATTATTTAATTCCATTCCTTATATGAGCTAGATATAAGAATGAATGAAGTCGTTCTTTAATGCCAAATATTAAAAAAATAAAATAATAAAAATACAAGGTTTTGTACGCATCACCACACGAAGTAAAAAAAACGTAAAACATAATTAATTTATTCTTTGAAGTTAATTTTTGCTTTTATTTGAAACACAAAGAAATATAATCCGTAAAAAAGATAATTTTTAATAAAAGAAGCTTTTAAACACTAGCACGGACACTCATCGAACCTCAAATAGACGAAAACTAAAACAACAAATTTAAAAATCTCTTGAAAATCAAATATTTGTCCTAGAGATTTAATTTGGTACCTCCATGAGATCGCTAAAAAAGATCATAGCATGACGAAAAAGACACCAAAATTGACTAAAACAAAACTTTATCGTCTAATGTTTGTTACTATTAAGAGGAAAGATCAAAGTATTTGGGGGGTATTTGTTTACATTTTTTAATCGTTCCTAGCACGTCCAAAATTTTCGTTAAAAAGTCTTGTTTATTTCTTTTTTTTTTTAGTCAGCAAAATTGACAGATAATCAATCATGTCAACCATTTTTTTTCATTTTATAAAAAAAAAATGAAAATCTCAGTTTGAAATTCTTTTAAAAATCAATTATAATTTTTTCAAAATTTATTTTAAGAAAATCAGAAATTATAATGTTTGTTTAAAATATTTTGAAACAAGCATTACTTAGTTTCTGCACCAAAAAGATGTAGTTTGAAAATAAAACAAAGCAGGTCATAATATTTTGCATCACTTGACAGGTGATGAATGACAATTTGAAGACGTACTTACAGATTACATGAGGATAATTTATTCTACAAAAGGAGAAAAGTGAAATTATTTAGATTTAAGTGAACAAATTATTTACCTTGTTATTTTTAAGGAAAACTTTCAATGCTCTAATTTTTTTTTTTGTACTTAGCTTTCACCTTTACATTTGCGATGCTTTATGGAAAATATATTATAAATAAATTAAAATAAGAAGACTGTTGAGAGTGAGATTAAATTTCATAAGAAAGGTATCTAATTAATTTATAGGTACCTTTCTTATGAAATTTTATCAGAAGTGTACATAAAATACTATAATTTTATGTACATTTATTACATTTTACTGTGTTATTTGTATTTCCATTCATTTTATTATTAATTTTGATATTTCATTTATGGAAAAATGTTATAACTGAGATTAATATAAAAATAAGATCATATAAATTTCATAAGATGATACTGATACTTGTAGATACCCTTCTCAGTTGAAATTGAAAAATCAAACTAACTTCTCGACATGTGTTTCACAACAATAAAGGCCTTAACAGCGGAGAACAATGCTTAACTCAAATAACTCAACTTAATTGTATTCTTGTTGGTCTTCCATACTTTATAAATACAGCCATATTATAAACACAAAATTATATTTCTTAATTACTGCAGGTCTTCTGATTAATTAAAAAAAATTTACAATTTACAACGTGCTAAAAAATGTCTATCTCAAAAGGACATTTATGAAACTGAATGTGGCTTTTAACTAATTTTATAATATTTTAACAACTTAAATGTAAAATTCTATTATAATTAAAGAAATAACAAATAATTGTATTAAAAATTCATTTTTCATCAAAAAAATTTTTTGCTTTCAGAAAATATTGTCCATATTCATAAAAACAACTAAAAACAAATAAAAGCATTTGAAATTAAATAATATCTTTGTTTTATTAAGTTTTGTATGTTACAATTCAGAGCTGATTTTCAAGGGGGGATCCAAGCACACGAGCACCATCCTCCAGTCATTCTGGGTTCTTACACTCGAGCCCAAAGTCAGCAAGATGCTTTTTCACCTGCACAGCAGGCGCTGAGGTTTCGTTGATGTAGATGTCGTCAATGTAAGCTGACATTGCTTGACAAATTGTCTCATCCTTGGATAGCACAGCATCCATGATGGCTTTTCATGATGGCTGGTGCCACATTGAGCCTGAATCCCATTTGCGTTAAGCAGTATATCCTCCCATTAAGGATCACCGTCTGAAATGGCCACAGTGAGCAGTGTACACGTTTGTTTGTGCATACACATCAGCATGAGCCGTGTATGTGTCTACATGTTCGTTCAGTTCTTTATAATCTAGTACAGGGCGCACCTTTCCCTTGTTCATCTGTACCACGGCCATCAATGGGATGAGGCCTCTTGGAGGACCAAGCTCTTCCTTGGGATATGGAGTCAGCCATCCATTGTCCAGCCACACCTGCAATTCACGCTGGTATTCTTCCTTAACGTGTTCGGACACCGAGTACTCTGATACTCGGTTCTGGAGCTTTTCTGGTGGGTTATATATATATATATATATATATATATATTTATGGGTGTGTTGATCTGAACAGACCTGAGCAAGAAAATCATGGAAGCTCCCAAGCCACCTTCTCTCAATGTTTGAGAGGAAAAAGGAAAAACTCACAACATCAAAACCTTGCTGCCTTCAGCATGGTCTGTCAAAGGTGCTGCCTTGTACTGTTGGTAGTTATTCCAGAGATGTTCAACTCTGAGACTAATAAAACCTGAGGTCTGTTGTGGTAGTCTTTTCCACTGATTCTGTGTTATCAGTAGTTCCAAAAATTGTGAATGCTCCTGCACACACCTTCACCATTATAATCAATTCTTCTCTGTATGTTTTCTGACAATTCTCGTCATCTCAGTTCCAAACATTTACTTGCATCAAGTCTTCTTGCGAGAGAGTTAATGTGACAGGGACAGGTAAAAGATATTCCTGGAAGTCTTTAGCTGGAGCTCTATACAGATGTGACCACTGGATGATGCCTGTTCTAACACAAACCCATGAACAATTGTACTGTTAAACAGTCAATGTATGACTGATAATATTGTATACTGAGCTAGCATACATTCCAGTAACTATGATAAATTTTATTTTGGTTCCACTGAAAATCCTTGGAAATTTAATTTCTACCATCATTGAATGACTTTTAATATAAAATACAAAAACAGCACTGCTCTCTCCAAATATTTTTGGCAATTAAACAAAAATGGTAATTCACCTTTCATCAACTGGGATTTTATAGCAAAAGCCAAATCTTATAATGGGAAAAGAAACAGATGTAACTTATGTCTTGTTAAAAAATCTTAAAACACTTAAATAACCCTAGTTTATTAAACAAGAGAGATAAATTGATGCTTACATGTAGGTGTAAAAATAAATATCTGCTTAAATACATTGATCCAGATTAATTTTTAATATAAGTTAGTTTATTTTAAATGTAAATTAGTTTATTTTTTTATAAAAAAGAACAAGTAATCTCCCTTCATTTTAAAAAGAAAAAATTAATATTCACAACTCTAAAATAAAACATTCTTTAATTTTTTTTTCTTACATATATACACAAATCCCTTTAATTTTAATGCCAAATATAATTTTTAAAATGAAAAAACTGTAATCCCAGTATAATATACAACTGCACCAACAATGCAATAACTAGATATATTTTTAAAATTTAAATTACATAATGGCCAGTCTATACTCAGCGCCTGAGGATTGCATTGTGCATGAAACTCCGAGTTGTGCTATCGGTGAGACATAATATGTATATTTATTAATATATATGTATATCTCCAACTGATACCAAATCAGTTGGGTTTCGATCCTGGCTTGAAGCAATCAGATGTCTGCCTTTTCCATCATTAGGCAGCAGATTTATTGATGTACATATGTAAGTTGATGTTTTATGCATTCAAAATCTCTCAGAAAATAGATGTCATCTAATATACTGACCTTAAAGTTACTGACACAGACCAGAAGCTAAAGTATATTAAGAGAAATGACATTATTGGTAAGCCTACTATTATACAATGTTAGACAAAAATACTACTTGTCACAGATATGGCATTGTATTGTAGGAGTTACCAAAGTGTTTACAGGTGTTTATCTTCAGATAATGTCCTTAATCCAAATATGCACCAATTTTGGGTGGCCTTTGTAAAAACACATGCAAAGATAATTAGTACAAAGATATATATATTTTGTATTTACTGATCAAATTTTATATCTCTTAAAATAAAAATATGCAATATTTCATAAGTTCATATCAGAAAGTTCAATGTTGAACATCTCTAAGTCCTTTAATATATAATAGAGAGAGAGAGAGAGAGAGAGAGAGAGAGAGAGAGAGAGAGAGAGAGAAAAGAGTCCTTATAATTGTGTATGTATGTATGTATGTATGTATCTTGTGATAGTAGTAATCCTTTTGACTTTCTGTGGGCTTTTTAGTTGTTATGGGAGAACAGATTAAATATTTCATTGACTCTGTTTGCTTTGCCTGGTCATCGCCAAGATTATCACTTTTTCAAGACAAAGGAATTTATTTTAGAATTGTCTCTTGATTTCTGATTGGTTCACAGGAGTCATTTGACCATCCTTTTTCTTCATCTCCATTTAAGAATGATGACCTTCTTATTTTATTTATTTCTCTTTTTTTTCATCTTTTTGTTTTATTTCTTTATGACAAACCAAAATGCTTTGCCAACTTTTAGTTTTCTATTTTTTTAAAATAGTGAACTTTTTATTTTTCTATCACTACAGTATCAAACGTCCATGTTTGATTCTACTTTTCATTCTATATGATCTACTTTTCATTCTATATGATCTTATTTTGCTATAAATATACAGTTTCAATTATTGATTATAATTTTAGTGATGACATTACAATTATAGTGATAGCATGTTAAATTCACTGTCTCCATCTTGGATAGCTACTTTTAGTTGATATTTCTCGGGAATGGAAATAATTATTTTCTTTTGTCATTAAGATTATCTTAATTTATCAATTTGTGTTATAATTAAATTATATTTATAATTAATATATTCTACATACAGTAGTTGTTCCTATCAAATTCTTCATCACTTTTTTCTGTTTCCCTCTTCTATTACTTGGATTTTATTATTTCTCTATCTGTTGCTGAATTTCTTCACTTCTGATGTTTGTTTTTAGTAATATCCCCAAATTCTACATTCAATAATAACCTCTTTTCAACATTTATTTTGATTGGTCATCAAGTTACCAGCTGTAGTTCTTTGCAGTGCTATATTTGTAATAGTAATTCTCTGTAGCTCTTTGCAAAGGAGTTATTTTTAAAATAGCAATAAGTTATCTGTTGTCTTCTAAGTTCTATTGTTTTGTTGGTTTGGCTAACAGTCATTGAATTAAAACTATGTCAGTCAGAAAAGTAACAAAGTCATAGGATGACAACTAGATCCTTTCTGTTAGCCATCAAGTATATGAATGTCCGATACAATATCAGAAATCTACCATCTGAGCTCCACATTTATTGTATCATATTTTCTTTTTTAGAATTTTCATGGATGATAGTATATAGTTACATCAAACCCAGAATATTTTTCTTATGATCTTGACACAGATATATCATTGAAGGTCACTTATAGAGCTCAGTCTTTAACAGCCATGAAGATCTAAATATATAACTCTTTCTCTTCTTCCACTCCTCTTTCAAATTCATATTTTTCTTATCTTTTCTTTGTTCCTCTTATAAATATTTAGTAAGCTTTGCTTAGTTTGGCACAAGGCTGAAACTGTAGGGTGCTCAGTGAGGATCAAACTTACTATTAATGATCTACAATACAAGCTCTCTTATCATTAGTCTACAGCAATACATTCTTTTTTTTACTAAGTTTAGTCTGTCACAAAGCATCTCTGCCTCATTATAATTCTGCAGACTAATAAATAAATAGTGTTTATTATTTTAGTTTTCAATTCTCAAGATTAAAGAAAATGTATAAATTCATTTTCATATATTTAGGTTTTATTAAATTTTAATCATCACTTTTTAAAACAATAAAGATTGCCAAGAAATGAAGGTAGTTAAAATAATAGCAGTGTTAAGTGAAAAACCATCCTTTTGACACTCCTTTTTTTGAAGGTCCAATTTTGCCTAAATATGTATATATGTTTGTCCTTGTTGTTTCTCTGCCTCATATTTATAATGGCCCTATAAATAAATTTACAGTTGCATTTATAGTAGCCATATAAATCACTTTCAACAGTTTCATTTGCTTGTGTTCAAGTTCCACATTAAGAAATTCATAAACGTTTACTTAATAATGGTTCCAAAGTGCAATAGTAATGTTTCCAATTCTGATTTGCCAAATATGCAAAGTGCTTCTATAGAAAATAAAATCTACTTCCAACACAATTACATACTCACATCCATACCATATTAAAACATACCTAAACTTTATTTTCTTCCCAATAACAGACAGTACTACAAACATGCCAAAAAGATTCCACAAAACAACACACACCATTTAAATCAAAGTGTCTGTTGATTAGAAATTAACATCACTATGTGAAATATTTAACCAATCAGAGAAAATTAAAACACCTAATTTTCTCGGGCCTACTTTCAGGAAAAATTTCTTATAAAAAACCTCATATTTTGTCTTTCAGAGAGCAGAGATGTGACTGTATCATTCAAACACATGTCTACAGAGCTTTTTCCTTTCCCTCCAGTGCATGCTGAAAAAAAATAGATGTTGGTGACTTCAAACGCAACATCTCCAACAACAACAGTAGAGATGGTCACTGAATCTTTGCTGACAATCATGTCTCAACAACTTCAAACTAATCACCTTCAAAAACAAGAACAACAGGGACAGTTAGTAAATCTTTGCTAACAATCAAAGTCTTTTCTCAACTTCAGCTTTTTATGGTGGACCAACTATTTAAAAGTTTTTCTAAACTTCAGATTTTTCTGTGGACCAACTACCCAAAGAATTTAATTCAACTAAAGACTATTTTTACTCCTTTTTAACATATTTTAATTGATTCCAGTGATGCATCCTATTCAATATTGTGTCACATAGACTATGTGGTGCTGTTACTCACATACAGTCTCCTAATTTGTACAGTGCTTGACCTTTATCTCATGCAGGTGGGGTTGTTGCATCAATGCCTCTCACTCAAGCTTCATAGCAGTGTATGAAATTGGCAGATACAGTTTAGGGTGATACATCAACTTTTGGCATGACAATAAACTGCCTCCATTATCAAATAGTTTTCTGGTGATAATTCACTTGATACTTTGATGGCACTTTTCTACTATCCTGCTGTCTGTGGGGACATCCATGCAGTGAAAGCATAGGTGGATCTCTCACTCATCCAAAATGTCCTTAAGTAGTTTATGCAGTGATTGTTCAGAGAAATTAAGCTGGAAGACCACATTCAAAGAATACATCCTTCAAACAGTTCAAATGGTCAATTATATTAGCTGAATCCAACTGATGCAGCTGTTGTCAAATAGTAAAACTGTTTAGTACCACAGTTGACCAATTTCAGGTAGTTTTTGCCATTATAATGGGTAATGTCAGTCACGATTCGACTCCATGCATTACTTACATTTAATCCCCTTTTTTCAGTGTGCTGGTGATGTATCAGTTAACTAATACTACCAGCATCCTCTAATCACAGCATTCACAGCAGGCACCAGGATGTCCACTTTGGCAATGAACAAACTTTATCTGATATGGATTATATTTACTCATTGATGTCACACAGGTTCAGTCTCATTTCTTATGTCAAGCCATCTCTACTGCACCCTTGTTAGCTTATTCACCTGGTTCTAGTTTAATTTCATTAGCATTACATTCACCAATAAGTCATAATTATCTATCAGTTTTTCTAATATGCCAAGCCTTCTTCAAATGAGCATTTCACTTGCAGCTTTTGCCATATTTAAGTGTTGAGCACCTTTTTTCTGGACTGGACAAAACCAGTATGGATTCTCCATAATTTTTCTATTAAGCTTGAGAGACACTCCAATTGTAAGAGAGTTTGCATTGAGCCACATGTAAAACACATCTGTCGGTACACCACTTTCTCCACTTGGGGTCATCCTGTTGTACCCTAGTTACAATGTCCCAATCATATTTTTAATGATAGGAGTTAGTTATTTTGTCATCCTAACTGGACATGAGCATGGTCACTCTATGTTTGATGAAGGCAGTCATGACTTGGAGCCAGCTGCACACAGGAAAGTGCTCTACTAGATTCTCACACATTCAAAACACATTGTACTCCATAATAACTTCCATATTTAGGGTGTCATTCTCCCTCTAGACTCACAAAACCAAGTACTCTCATGCTGTTCTTCTACTGCTCTGGGTCTTTGCATGTCAATCTATTATCAACAAGATGTCTCATGTGTACTACAAACAGCATTCTCTACACATCCAGTAAGGATAAGATAAACTACAGGATCTTGTTGAATTTATTCTTTTGTTTTTTTTTTGGTAGGGAGATGCAACACCAAAAAAAATGTGTCAGTTATGATTAATACAAAACAAATTATCTTGTCACAACATTTTTTGAAACTATGCTTTGCTACCAAATTGTCCAAGTCCATAGTTGAAATCTATTCAACACATGTTGCCCATTTTTCTACAAGGTCTAACTATCTCAAGGGCAGATAATCCCTCCTTTTCTCCAAGATCGAAGTAACCAAAATAACAAAAGGCACAATGAGTCACTTTCATGGAGGTTATAAAATGTTCTCTCAGATGATTAAAAGAGAGCAGTTTTGTTTTGGATGCATTAAAATTAACAAGCCATTCCTTGCCTCAGTTAACAACAAAATGTAAATCATTTTTGAGATCAGCTGCTAGTTTGACCTTATCAAGCAACTCAGATTTATTGTTAGGACAGAAATAAATGGTTGTGTCATCAACATAGATACCAAGTTGAGAACTGATACCATCAGGAAGGTTATTGATGAAAATTAGAAACAATTTAGGTCCACAGATAGAGCCTTGGGGGACATTTGCATTAATGCAAAAAGATAACTTTCATTTTGCAATTTGATAAGAAAGACTGAATCAGTTCAAAAATTCATCAAGCAATGCCATAACCTTTCAACTTGTGAAGATGACTATTATGCCAAACCCTGTCAAATGCTTTTGAGATATCCAAAGCAACAGCCCGAGCTTCACCGTTCTTATCTAAAGCTTGATAGACTCTTTCAGCAATAGCTTTTAAAACATCAACAGTTGACCTAGAAAAGTGAAGGCCATATTGCTTATCTGAAAGAAGACTCTGCAATGTGAGATGCTTAATTAATTCAGAGTTGATTAGAGCCGCTAGTATTTTGCCAAAAAGAGGTAGAAGGCTGGATGGCATGCCAGAGTTCTTAAAAACAGGAACTACAGATGAGAATTTCCAAAAAGCAGGAAGCAGCAAGGCACTTATTGTAGAGTTTAGAGAAAACAAGTCCAGTGCAGGAGCACATTTCTTAAGTACTATTGCAGGGATACCAACAAGTTCATATGCTTTGAGGAGATCTAGTTTAGAGATGATAGCAAAAACCATGGACATAGTTATATGCATATCACTCAATAAGAACTTAGTTCTAAGTGGAAAGTCAGGCAAAGATACTCCAAATGTATTAAGAGTAGAATTTGAGAATACCCGAGCAAAGCAAAACATAACACTTTATTACTAGAAGAAGTTAACACTTCAAACTGAATGAAGAGAAGAGGGATATAAGACTTACTTTTATTTAAGACACTATTAGAGAACTATCAGTAGTTATGATAGTGAAACTTGTTAGAAGCTGTGAGGCATTTTTTACAGTTTAGTGTTAAATAATACAGCCTGAAGGTTCAAGGATTTCAAGAGTTGTTTATGAACCAGTCTCTTTTCTTCACCATCAACAGAGCCATTTTCTAAAATAATTTAGTGATACATTACTTTTATAATGGTTATCTGCACAAGCATTTAAAAAACTGGAAAAAAGACTTTTTATTTAACCAAAATTTCTATGCACATTTCTGAATATTGTTTAAGATACTTCTTTTGCATTAATATTATGCATTTATATCAACATAAAGTATGTAGAAAAGAAATAATACCATCCATAATGAAACACCTTACAAGCTAAAAGAATTTTCCCCCAATCTTCAAACTAGACATTAAGCCAATACATTTCACCTGTTATTCAAATACCATCAATCAATTTGTGTACTACTAAAATCTATGATAAGCTGAAATGGTATTACTATCAATCAGTCTTAGTATCTGATACTGAATACTCTGTCCCAATTACATTTTTTTGCAAAGCCAAAGTAAGCTCTTGTCTATCTACACTATTAAATCATTGAAACTTTTGGGTATTGAGGTGAGTAAATGTTGTGTAATTGAATTATGTACAAAACTGATTTTGATATGAATGGAAATGCCAGTTATTTATGTGGCAGCTGTAGACTTAGAATATCTGGTTCTTAAACAGTACAACAGGTCTCATAGAGATTCAGGATGTAACAGATGCTGCCATGATCAGTTACTATCAGTGAAAGCTGTAAGGATCATTTCTTTTTTCAATTTTAAATATTGACTGTATCTATACTATTTTCATTAAAAAATCAAATTGATCAACCCATTTATAGAGTTCACAGTTATCATTAGAACTTTATGGTTTTTAAATGGGTGACCCTTTGAGAATAAAAGCCACTGTAATATTACATTAAGAAATTACTATTGTTAAATTGACTAGGACAATTACGTTGCTTGGACTGAAACCTAGAAGAAAGAGTATATTTTCTCATACTTCATTATACACAATGATAAACAATATCTACATGAAAAATAATAACAAATTTTATTATTTGAAGTCTTTAGAAGAATATTTTAAAACATTCAAAAATGTATAGGTGTAGCATTTGTCCTTATTGATTAATACAATGTTGATTTTATTTCCTTTTTAATCCTTCTGTATTTTTCTTCACTCTTATACAACCAACCTCTATTGCAACCAGTGAACAAATTAACTTTCCCCAGAACTGCATGGGTTGATAATTATTATATGAAATATAATGTTATTTATTTAAACATTTTTATCACTGAAATAGTTTCATATTTTTCACAAAAGACCTCTAAGCAATCTTCAAAGAGATGTTGACAAACAGATAGATAAATGGAAGACATTATTCATGTTTTGATCAAACCTTTACAAGTACTTAACATCTTTTAGCTATGTGCATTGGGTGCTACAACCATATTGCTGAAATAAGGAAACTTAATTTCTTGTCTCACCTCAAATTTTCTCTTCAGTTAGCATTCTGAATAAAACAAAAGTTCTAAACTACAATTATAGAAATCCATGTTGTAATATTTTAAATATCCTCTACTATATAATGAAACTCACTCAGAATCAAATTCAGAAAATGAATGAATTTACTACAGTGGTGCTATGCTAAACTGATGTTACAGTTTTACCTGAATTTTGTTAGATAAAGGGTTTTAATCATTGTATATTAATTGGTTTGGACAAGTCAAACAGAAATTTTATAAATATAGTTGTTTCAATAAATTTTATATCCATGCATATCTCACTGTAGGGAAATCTTTGTTTTGTTTTCTCAATGTTTTCGCTGTATACTCTCTGTTCTGGAATGTCATTGAATCATGCTCTAAAAGACCATACACTCTTATACACATCATATCCAGTATTTGCATCCATGTGTTCTTAGGATTATGTTGTCTTGACTTTTATGCTGTACCATGATCCATTGAACTCTGAAATGGGAGTGCTGGCATTCCTTCTCCAACCAATATCCTGAATAAAGCAAAACTAGAGAAATCTGGCGTCACTACTACCAAAGCAGAAAATCACTAACTTCAGAAAATTAAGAATTTTATTACATTTGTGTGGTGTCAAGTGTATGATCACTATTGTATTCTACTCACAAACTTGTTACTTCTTGAAAAAGTTGATTTAGATTCACAAATTTCTGTGGTGTTAAATACTTATACAGTAAAATGGTTAACACAAGAATAAAAAAATGAAAAAGGCAGAGAAATTACATTGATAAATTTTGTATATATCAAAGGAAAGTTGTTTAAATTTGTTAAGAAAAATAATGGCGTTCACAATGAGAACTTGGAGCCTTAAACCTAACCTGATGAGTGCTGCTGCTGCTACTTGTCATACTAGTCTGCAGTCACTGATGCTTCTCTTTACTGTAACTGCTGCTGAAACCTTACTGTCATTTCTTTTTCTTTCTTAACAGCTCCCATATTGTATTTTATTTTATGCTAGGTCTACTAAGGATGTCCTCATAGCCTAGCATATGCACTGATCTTTTCAGATGTCTGGCTCTCTGTATTTCTCCTTATCTTGTATTTTTACTTCATTCCACAGGGTTCCATAATTACTCTTTTCCCTTCTTACATGATCAACCATGCCAGATTTCATGGTCTTACTCCTAATTACAGATTTTCAATTTTCCTCCAGTATGATTTTTAGTGAGTGGCCAGTTTCATCATTATATACTTTGCTACATCTGCAAGGAATGGAGTATACACAATTCTTGGTGATGTTCTTTGTGTTAGGCTTGACTCAACAGAGCTTTCTCCATAGAGTGGAGGTGATGCCAAAAATTATCCTGATGTATGGACTACAGATCTTTTGAATCTTTTCAGATAAGTCATTGATATAAGGAAGTCAGACCATGGCAATCTTCTGATTCTCCTTAATCCTTCTGTTTCTGCCTGTAGAAGCTGATGTGATGTTTACAGAGTAGTTGTTATTCTGAAGGATATGTCTGATGTATGTACTTGGACTCAGTGGAAATGGAATTAGCAATAACTGAGCAGTACTAAATAAGAACTAGATGAGATATCCCTAAACATGCACAGTGAATTTGATTTGATTTGCTTAACATCATATCAACTTTTTATGAGTCATTTATTGCCGAAATTCCCTGAAGGTTACACAGATTAACAAGCTTCTTGTGAAGCTGGAAAGTACAATGGCCAAAATATTGTGATAATAACAACAAAGATGAGGACAATAGTCTGTGTATAAATAATGTAAATAATTTGAATTTTTATTTCAAGACAAAAATAAGAGTTCAATAAACATGTGATTTTCAACCTCAAAAGGAATTAATAGCTTCACTTTAGACAAAGTTTCCTTTCTCAATAGAAACCTTGATATTTCATTTGTTAAAACAGAAGTAAAGAAAAAAAGAAACAATGAGAATTGTGTGAGGTAAAGCCAAAAGCATTTGTAGTAATATATATAAAATACCAGAAGTACTAGAGACTTTTGTTACTTTTATTATGATTTTGTAATATCTTCAAATGTGATATTTTGTGGTTAGAATATATTTATAATAATACATGTAATATTACAATAAATGTTATATCTTGTGATTATTATGTTCAAATAGCTATTTTTTGCTAATGTGATTTTTTCATTTTCTGCTGCATGTGTCAGTAAGTTTCAATATTAGTAGATATGGAGGTTGATGCAAAATGTTGGTTTTTATATTCAAAATGAATGAACACAAAGCAAACATTGTTTTGGAAGGTTATCTTCTTTTGTATACAAATACAAATCTGTATCCTTCTTGTGAGGCAGTGTTCATAGCTTTTGGAATAGAGAGAGAGAAAGAGAGGAGATTCTTCCTCCTTTATAGCAGTCATCCTGATTAGTTCTTTGATGGTTAGAGATTTGATCAAGTCTGTTCTGGCAAAAGACTAGAGAGAATGAACTTCAAAACTCTCTTTTCCTGGGTTTATATTGAGATTGGTAAGTAGTCAAGGAGTGCAGTCAGTGCCCATAGGCTTGTCCCTTACTTTGGTACAGAGTCTTTGATCTTTTATTTTACATATCCACATTAACTGACTGACTTGTCCTTGGGAATGCTGGTGTTAATGTTAATGAAGTGTTAAGAAGATGATAAGTAGGTGATAATTTTCAGAGAATTTAAGAAATATTTTATTCATTAAACTTAGCCTACTGCTACATAGACTACATGGCATTCAGCAAAAATCATTCAAAAAAATCATATATCAAAACAATAATATGGAATAGTCAATTTTTTAAGAGTATTTATTTAAATGGATATTGCTCAGCTGCCAATTACATTTTCTCATGCTATATATTTTATATTGTCCAGGATTCTGTTTTTTATAACACTTTACTCACTAAATCATCAAAACAAAATTCAATCACATATTGCTTTCCTTCACTGTTCAAATTACTGTTTAGTTTCATGATTTTGATATCTTATTTTTTTTAAACTAACCATAAAAAACTTTTATTTAAAAATTATTTTTTTTTATAGGCTTTGTTATATTATTAAGAAAAAAAAATGAGTTTTTTATATATGTGTGTGTGTTTGTGAGAGAGAAAAAGAGAGATAGAGAAAGAGCAAGAACACCTAACAGTAAGTTAGAAATAAGTAAAGAATTGAAATTCTATGTTTTTCATAATGGAGATTTGAGGAAAAGGTTTGAAATATCGAGAGTAAAAAATTTTAAAAAGTAAAGCAGAAATATATCAAAAAGAAAGTAAAAGTTTTAAATATATTTAAAAAGAAGTTACAAAAGCAAAGAATTACAAAAAAAATGGGTTTTTGGATATAGTGATAAATGGAAGATATAATTTGAGTGAGAATAATAGTTGGCAATTGAGAGAGAGAGAGAGAGAGAGAGAGAACTAAATCTCTATCTATAAAAGGCAGGATGTGTGTGTGTATGTGTGTGTGTGTGTGTGTAACGAATGCACGGCCGCAATTTTTTGACGGATTTGCACCAAAATTTACATGCACATGCTCCAAGTTAGCGGGAAGGCCAAGACTGACTTTGCATTTCCCAACTCCCATCGATAGTGGAAATAAGCGATTTTTTCATGCTTCTATGGCAGTTTTCATGTAGTTTGCAGCCATTTTCTATTGGCCAGCGTGAGAGCCAACAGCTGACTGACATGAATGTTAACTAGCATGCTAGCATGCAAAAAAATCAATAGCTACATTCATCACAAGTGGGAAAAATTTAAATCTGAATGGTACTTTAATCCAATTGGTTCATTCGCTTGCTTAAACTCAACATTGATTCTGATTCCACAGAACTGGGTTGGGTGTGAAAAAGTATTTGTTGTTAACATTCTTTTTTTATTTGGTTTTTCCAGTTACGAGTCCTTTTTTAAAGGTGATCATTTTGTGTTCATTTTTAGTTCTTTTTTTGTAACAAATTTAATGTTTAGTATAGAGCTTAGAAAAAATTTGCAGTGTGAGATAGGCAAGAAGTAAGGCATGTAGCAACATCAGCATGGCAAAGGGCACTCCTTTAAAGGCAAGGAAGGGCAAAAATATTTTATGTCAAGTGATAGCGATTGCTGTATGAGTCGTACGATTTTTGAATCAAGCACGGGCAACGCCGGGCCATGCTGCTAGTATATATATAAAAATGTGTGTGTGTGAAGTGCTGTATCTAATGTCATGATATTAACAATAGCACCTCATGGGTTTTTGCTCACATATCCTGTGGAAGCTAAAGAACACTGAACTGACCTGCTGGATATGCATCTGATACCTCCTTCATTGAATGTGGATATGATTTGAGCCAGTGTCAGTTTGTTACCACAAACAATTCTAGACAAATACCTCTGGTCACAATTATGAAAAACCTATGGTCAGCCACTGTGCTGTTTATATTGGGTATTAATGCCTTTGTTAAGAAAATCTATTTTATGAAAGAAACTTCTCCGAGTTCTGTTTCATTTAGAGAACTTTTTGATGTGGTCAGATGACCTTAAAAGTGGAGGTCTTTCATCTGGGTGTTCATATTCATTGGTTGGCACCAATTGGCGAAGTCAGTTATTATACAAATCTGCTTCAGAGCAGTCCATTTACTACTATTCACTGACCTGACATGTAAACTATACTACAAAAATCCAGCAAATCTCAATTGAAGTTATTTTGAAGTATTTCTAACTTCTTTCCACTAAGCCTTTATGTTTTTTTCCTTTTTAGTCACTGATCATAATTGCTAAAATTATACACATGACATCATAGATCAAAGGATATCAAATAACCCCACAATTTCAAATATAGACTGTCCCATTTATTTGGTACCTACTATCATGCCTTGTTTGGAATCTAATAATTCATGTCACCATACCATGAGCAGCCTAGTCAGTGTTTGCACTGATTTATCAGATGTCAGAGCAGAAATGACATAAATTTGGGCATTTCATTGGCATCAAATATGGTGACACTATCAATATTACCTTTAAATACTACTCATACTACCAACCATGAATTATCCACATCAGTACTTACACACACACACACACACACACGCATATATATACATATATATAATTATAATATATGTTACATATAATGCTGGTTTTAATAAAACAGTGCTCGATGTAATATAGCAGAGCTATTAAGTATATATTAATAAATATACATATTATCCCTCATTGCTAACATGACTTGGAGTTTCATGCACAACACAGTCTTCAGACTACTGTTATGCAATTTGAATTTTAATATATCTGATTATCACAATGTTGGCATAGTTATATATTATGCTGGTATTACAGTTTTTTAATTTTAAAAATTATATTTGGCAATTATATTTTAAAATTCATATTCCCAATTTATTTTAATTGCCAAATTACACACACACACACGCGCGCGCGTGTGTGTGTGTGTGTGTGATTTTTTTTAACAGATAAAAGAGAGAAAACATTGGTTAGGTAATGCCAATTACCTATAGTTACTGCCACTAGGTCTGTAGTGACTAATATCAACAATTACATTACAAAAGAAAGAAAAATAATACAGTACTGTACATATAATCAAGCATATAATCCAATCTGATACTGTAAAATAGCTGTATACTGTAAATATACACTACTAGCAGTAAAGCCTGGCGTAAAGTTCCTTTGAATGGAAGGCCATAACCGCCATACTCATTTTGTACACACATGTAAGACTGAAGTCTAGTAGAACTGATGGCTGCCAACGTAAAAAACGTAATGTACACAAGTTGTTAGTATTCCTCAGCACAACAGAAGAAAAATTGTAAGGCTTAAAAAGGAAGCAATGGACACCCATGATAGCATCAGCCATTTGCCATTACTAAGACACCTCCAATTAAAAGTTGTCAAGTTCAATACGAACAAGGGCCTTAGGAAGTTTTTGGTGAGTTGTGGCAGATGGCTTTGTATTCCGATGGGATTGTTTTATTATCCTTGAGTACAAGACATTACATGAAGCCCTGTGTCAGTTGCAACGTAGTAAAACGCAATAGCGTGAAAGGTAGACGCGTCTTTTGCCCAAAAGACGGCGCTGCCACTACCGCAAACAGAACCACATAACAAGTATGGGAAGGTGCCTGGTTGAGTACTTGTAAGTGGCACAAATTTTTTTGTAGTTTTTAATAGCCAGTTGAGGAGAGCATGAAGCACACGTAACGTTACCTAAAGCAGCCCTTATGGTAAGGGGACAAACACATCAACGGTGTACGGCAGAGAATGCATATTATAACTCTGCATGCTACTATTCCTTTATTATCCCATGTCTTTTTGGACGTACTCAACTTCTCTGACAATTAAACGAATCCACCTTCCCACGTATTGGTTTTGCGTTGCAACTGAATATGGTTACGTGGGCGAATGCAGCTATAGTGGAGTTTAAGTGATAAGGGAGCATCTGGTGACCAAGACAACCTTTAATGAAATGTCTTAGTAATGGCAAGTGGATACTACGACGACCTTTAAATAAACCGGGTTCAAAAAATGAAGGAACCTACGATGCAGCTGACATAAAGATGTGTACATTGCATTTAAACATGACCAACCATGGGCTATAGGACTTCTGCGTAGGTAATATTTTTAGCTTCGTTTGTTGCAGAGTAAACGTAAATGTTATCCTTACTCCTGACTCGGGAGCAGCCTACGTAAAGCTGTCTATGGGCGAAACATTGTTCACCTAAATGCAGACCCGCGACGCTGAGCATCTGTCCTTGCGATTTGGTCATTGTTGTTGAGTCGTGATCGCCGTAGCCCAGGGCTTTCTGAAGCTCTGGCAAACGCAGTAGATCTGAAATTCCTCAAACGACGATTAGCGGTCTGCACAGGACTTTCCAAAGCTCTGGCAGACGCAGTAGCGCTGGCATTTCTTAAACGGCGGAATAGCGGTTGTTCTGAAACCCTGAAGGTGCTGTAGCCCTAGCATTCCTAAAGCTCTAGAACAGTCTGTAGCGCTGACATTCCTTAAACGCCGAAGGATTGTCTGTATTGGGGACTTGGAAGCCCTGGCCCTAGAAACGCGTATCGCGTCCTGTGAATTCTGTACTAAACACTCTTCAGTTGAAAGTCTAGTGCGTCGTGATGACATAATTGATGCTACTGGTGTCAGTCTTTCAGTCCGTTCTGCGGTACTTTCCGTGGAGATGCGGGCAGCAGAGCGTGAGGCCATCTGAGAAAGGCGCAACGAAGTTTGCTCTGTGGTTTCATTTGCACTTGCTGCTCTTGTAGCGGAGGCAGCAGCCGTGCGCCGTCCAAAACGTTTTCTTCTCTTAGGCGGCATTTTAACCAATTTTAAAAAGGCAAACATAATAAAAGGTATGTAGGTTTTTTGAGTGCAAAAAATACGTGTAGTTTAAACGTGGGCAGGTTAGAGGGATCCTAAAAATGTATGTAACTGTATCAAAAGGGGACCGAAGACGAAAAAAGTGAAGTTTAAAAAATTCAACTAAAGGTAAAACGGTAGTAGGTAATTTGGGAAGTAAATTCGATAAACGCGGAAACGGATGTAGTTATAACTAAGAAGTAAAAAAACAGTTTGGATATTGTTGAAACTTGACTAATGCATGGAATAATAATGCAACTCAAAATGTACTTAGAACAAAATGTATTGAAACAAGAAAGTGTACACAATATTTACATATAGTCTTTTGTATATTCCTGGAAAGACCGTTCCTGGAGAATGTGTTGACTGAGTCGCAGTCGGGCAGAGTCTCTGGTTGAATCTCTTGATTCCTTCCTCTCTTCCCGGTACCAACCATATTTATATGGTCGGTACTCCCACTATGCAAATTAGGTGGATCCTACCACAACACCCCCTCCCAAGCCTTGGAATCCCTTTTGGATTTCAAACTGGCTTCCTATATGGGTTGATGATTATGGCTATTTCTTTGTAGATCCATTTGCATACTTCATATGCATATGTCCATCCGCTTAATTTTAATATTTTTTCCGTTTTGGATTCACGTCCAATGGGTCCGTGAACTTTCGTTTCCTACCGGATCTTCTCGGTTCAGGAGCATTCTGTGGAGGTTCTACTTGAAACATATCATACATTACCTCAATGGGATCTTCCTCCTCATCCGGTATACTTTCTTCATGCTCTATAACGTAACATTTTTTAAGTTGATTCTGGTGCCTTTTATGAGTATTCTTCGGCCCTTTAATTATGTAAACCAGGTCACCGATTCTCTTGTCCACTATGCCACGCTCCCAGAACTCAACGTTGTTTTTGTAGCACTTGAAAAACACCTTTTCTCCGGAGGTGTATCTTTTTCTCGCTGTATACATAGTATTCTTTACTCTATTTTTTTCCTGGCAAAAGGTTTTCAAACACTGACTTAACTTTCCTAGCGAACATTAGTTCAGCTGGTGCCATGTTTGAGTGTGTTCTCTGGTTTGGCGTGATTCTGTATACTTGTAGGAATTGCTGAAGCGCCTTTTCCGTTGGAACTCCTGAGGCTTTCTTCAGAGCGCGCTTTAAAGTATCGACAAATCTTTCTGCGAGTCCATTGGACCTCGGATGATACGGCGGCGTCGTTATGTGGTTAATTTGATATAACTCACAAAATTCCTTAAATTCTTCAGAAGTGAATTGTGTACCATTGTCACTCACAATACACTCTGGCACACCGAACCGTGCAAATAGTTCATGCAAGAAAGTTGTTGTGGTATTGGACGTAGGCTTTTTGCAGCGTAGTACTTCCGGCCATTTTGTAAAACTATCTACCACTATTAAGTAGTAATAATCTTCTACTGGACCCGCGAAATCAATGTGTAATCTTGTCCACGGATGATCCATCTTGGGCCATGGTTTGTGTACTATAGGTGGTGCCTTAGCTGCTAACGCACACCCTTTTACATCGATGAACCATGTTTGCGATATCCACATCCATTCCTTTCCAATATACAAAGCTTCGCATTAAGCTTTTGTTCTATTAACCCCCTGGGTGACCCATATGAAAGTCCCGTAGTATTCTTTTCTGCAACTTTTTTTGGTGCTACTACTCTCTCACCATATAATAAAACTCCTTCACCTATTGAATAAATCTCCTGCACTTTTTGGTCATTTGCTACCATTTTGCTTTTTATTTCTAAAATGAAATCATCGCTTTCAGCTTCTTTTTTAATTTCCTTTAGTGTAACCGGTAGCTCTCTTACAATGTTGTTTACCATGCTTTTCACCTCATAATCTGCTCTGATATTTGCAATAATTGATTCTTCGAATCTTTCTTCTTGACTCGGTACGAGTCTTGATAAACTATCCGCATGAATTATATTTTTGGATGATAGGTGCTTTATGTTAAAATCATAATTGAGAAGAATGGTTCCCCATCTCAACAGACGATTTGCCGTATAAACGGGTAACCCTTTCTTTGAACTAAAAATAGTGATCAGTGGTTTATGATCCGTTTCAAGCATAAAATGTCTGCCGTGGATGTATCTGTGAAATTTTGTTATGGCAAAAATGATACTCAACGCCTCTTTTTCGATTTGTGAGTAACTTCTTTCTCCTGGGAGTAAAGTTCTCGAAGCATGTGCAATTGGTTTTCTAGAACCATCTGGCATTATGTGTTGAATACACGCTCCTATCCCGTATGAACTGGCGTCACTTGCCACTACAATATCCAGTTTTGGATTGTAATGGGTTAAAAAGAGGTCGGACGTAAGCATTCTCTTTATTTCATCAAAGGCTTTCTGACATTCTACCGTCCATTCCCATGCCTTGTCTTTTTTTTAGCAGTTCATTCAACGGAGCTCTTAGATTGTACATTCCTTTAATGAACGCTTGATAATAATTTGCGAGCCCCAGAAAACTCTGTAGCATCGCCACATTAGTGGGCGTCGGTATGTCTCTAATCGCAATGGACCTTTCCGGATCTGGAAATCTGCCCTTTTTGTTGATTATGTCACCTAAATACTTAATTTCCTCCAAACCAAATTCGCACTTTGACTCTTTGACTTTAAAATCAAAGTCCTGAATCTTTTTAAATACTTGATTGAGATGCTCTCGATGTTCGTCGACGGTTTCGCTCCTTACTATGATGTCGTCTAAGTAGGCGCACGCAAAGTCTAAATCATTCAACATGACGTCCATAGCTTGTTGAAAAATGGCTGGTGCCACTTTAATACCAAAAGGAAGCCTGTTGTACTTGAATAACCCTCTATGCGTGTTTATCCCTCGTAACTTCGAACATTCCTCTTCAACAGGAATTTGGAGATAGGCATCTGATAAGTCGATTTTTTAAAATATAACTCCACCATTTAGCTTGTTAAAAATCTCCTCCGGACTCGGTAACGGATAATGGTAGTCCTTAATTACCGAGTTCAACCCTGTCGAAAAAATCAACGCAGACTCTGACTTGGTTTGATTTCTTTTTATGCACACAATCGGCGCAGCCCATGAATTAGATTCTACTTTCGAAATAATTCCCATTTTTTTTTCCAACCTATCAAGTTCTTCGTTAATTTTTCTCTACACTTGCGAAAGGCACGTTACGTTTCTTTTTAAAATTGGAATAGTATTTTCCTTTAATTCAAATTTAGCTTCAAACTTGTTACATCTTCCAAGACCAGGTGTGAAGGTTTCCGGAAACTTTTTTTTAATTCATCTTTAATGTCCTGTCTTGTTTGCGTATTACTTTATACTTTTCTGCAGAATGAGTTTAACGGTTTATCCCACAATTCGAATGTTTCAATAAAATCTGTACCCATCAAGTTTTCTCCATTTTTCAGAATGAAAACTCTTATTTTTTTTTAACTATCCTGTTCAATTTCATGGGAAGTACAACCTCGCCTTCGAAGTTAATTTCCTTTCCAGTTACCGTTCGAGCGCATTTCGTTGACTTCATTATTGTAGGCCTTTTAAAATTTTCCATGTTTTATAGTTCATTATTGTTAAATCTGAACCCGAATCGAGTTGAAATTTGATATTCTTTTTAAATATTTCAGTCGTCACATATTTCCTCAAATCTCTATCTGATTTTATATTTGAATTTGTTTGTCTAATTCGGCTATTGACTTTTTTCGTTTGTGTCCATTCTTGTGGCACACGAAACATTTCTTATTTCTATATGGGCAATTTACCTCCCAGTGTCTTTCATTGCAACGTCTACAATTATATAGTGGAACCTTTTTTTCCTCCTCGTTCTTTTCATTTAATTTTTCTTGTCTATTTTTAAAATACGCCGAATTTTTACTCCAATTTTTTGCTGATGGGTAATTTGACTGTTTTTTTTTTTTTAATATAAGCAATGCCAGCTTCTTCGATTTTTGAGACTCTTTCTTTAAACTTACGGCCCGCTGACACTCCTCTGCTAACTTTTGTAGGGTAAGGTTTTGTTCAGATTCGAGTTTAGCCAAAACTCTACGTCTTATTTCGGCACTCTTACTGGATACCAGTCCTTGAGCAAAAATTAAACACTTGAATTCTTCAACCGTAATCTCTGCCAATCTGAAACTGTCACAATGTCTATTCATATGTTAAGTAATCCTGATCGTCGGATTTAGCGACATTCATGCATAACCATCGCTTATGCCAAAGCGACATATTTGCTCCAAACAACTCCTTTAGCAATTTCACTGTTTCCGAGAATTCCAATTCATTCGTCCTTCTCGGTAGAATAAAATCTACAAATTTGCTATGTTCTGCTGTACCTAGCTTTCTTAGTAATAGACTGACTTTTCTTCGACCAGTTTTCACAGTCGGTGTAGAAAATATCTTCATATCGTTTAAAGTACGCTTCAAACGTTTTTTCTTCGTCTGGCCCATAGTTGAAAGTTTCCAGCGAATTAAATATGATGTTATTAGAATATGAAGAATGTCCTTCATTTGCCTGATTGTTGTTTAATTTCTCCAGTGTTAACTTTTGAATTTCTAAAACCTTGATCTGAATTTCTTCCTGTTTTCCCTCTTGCTTTTCTTGATATTTTTGCTGTCTTTCCTCCTGCTTTTCTTGATATTTTTGCTGTGCTGTTGTTCCCTTATTAATAAGGCAAAGTGTTCACATTGACGTTGCTGACTCAACTGCTGGGATTTGAATAATTCAGATATGACTTTGGATAATTCATCCATCTTTTGCTGATAGTGTTCATGCAACAAAGAATATACTTTTAATTTGTGTATCCACGGATATAATATCATCTGACCAGAAAAATCGAAACAACTTACGACTTTTTTATTTTATGTCTTGCTTTATAAAACATTGTTGAGCAACCAAAAAAAAAAAAATTCGTTACCTTTCAAAGTCGAAACGATGTATTTGTGCGCTTTTTAATTCCATGCATGTTTTTGTAGTCGGCCCGTTTTTTTTTTTTTTCAAATCACCATTATTCGTTTACGACACCTTTCAAATTTTTCTGAGTGAACGTTCCTTTATGCTTAGTCGTCCTTTAACGAGTTCTAAATATCCAGAAATTCAGAATCCTTCGCCGTTCCATTAGATGTTGGACTTTTAATTAATAATTTTTTCCTTCAGCCTGGCTTCTTCAATGACTTGTCCCAATTGTTGAAGGAAGGCTATCAATTATCAATTCTTTTTTTTTTCGTATAGTTCTTTCTACCTCGTCGCCATTGTTGAAACTTGACTAATGCATGGAATAATAATGCAACACAAAATGTACTTAGAACAAAATGTATTGAAACAAGAAAGTGTACACAATATTTACATATAGTCTTTTGTATATTCCTGGAAAGACCGTTCCTGGAGAATGTGTTGACTGAGTCGCAGTCGGGCAGAGTCTCTGGTTGAATCTCTTGATTCCTTCCTCTCTTCCCGGTACCAACCATATTTATATGGTCGGTACTCCACTATGCAAATTAGGTGGATCCTACACAACAGATATGTAATCAACAACTTGCGGTTTCTGTAAGAAACGAATGAAGTAAGCCAAGTGCGGGACAGTAATCGCAGAAGTGTGAACACACGTGCAAGTTATGGTATAAAGAAGCGGTTGACCAGTTGACCTTGAGCGCACATACTAAGGTGACGTACGTACGCATGTGCACACGTGTGCGTAAGAGAACTGCTCGTGCGTATGATTGGATGGGCCCAAAGTTAAATGCTTGCAACCGTGCCAATGAGCTCGCAGCAACCTTAGTCAAAGCAGTGCACAGTGGCGGGTGGCGTTTCAAAATAGTATCTGGCGACTTTATTGTATCGGTTTTTTTATTGATAAATATGAAAGCTATGTGGTTCCTTATCCCAAAATAAGCATTGCCTTTTTTATTTACGTCGTCAAAGATGTAGCGCAAGTCTCTCAAAGTCAGCCAATCAGAAAATGGGATTTTCAAGCTTCATTTTTCTTTGAAAATTTTGAGAAGCCAGGAGATATGAGGTAGTTTTATTGATCAAAAGTTGAAAATACAAGAATTTTTACACTTCTTACAAACAAAATTTGAAGCAATTTTAATTTTGTTTACTGATGGATGATGAAGACATTTAAGTAGCACGAATTTAGATGAAAACGTGCGAGAATTTTTTGGGGGCAGCGATGCGCAGTAGTAAAATTATAGTGAGTAGGTGCCTTTTGCTACATGTAAATGGCATGAGAAGACATAAATGTCCCCGGTGTCCCCTCGAATGAAAAAATGCAATCAAATGTGAAAAATTCGACAAATTGGACAATTGTGGGGAGCCAATTCTGTCCACTTCATCGCGCGAGACACACGTGACTAATAACACTAATCCGATTGGCTTTTGGAGCGCAAAGTTCGGCTGCGACAGAAATCCTTCATTGTGATAACTTTTGCATCCGAAACGAAAATATGGTCATTCTTGTCCTTTCTTATTCTCATATAAGCACTTAAATCAGACTTTTTTCTAATTATGCTACCGCTATTAATTCTGACATGAAAAGTGCCCATATCTGCTTGTGTGCAGTGAACGCACATAATTACACACGTGTGCGTCTGATCAAAAATAAAAAATCGATAATATTGATTTAAATCAATTTTTGACACTGTCAAAACTTCCACATGACCATTACCAATAACTGTGTCAAATTTGTTTGGAATCGGTTGAAAAATGTAGGAAATCCGATCAAACATATAAATGAACACACACACACATTCTGCCTTTTATATATGTATAGATTTTGTACTACTGTTATATTCGCTTTCCTGCTTTTCTACTCTACTTACTCCAGATGACATAATTATAGAAAATGAGGAATTATAAAACCAGTTAAACACACTGGCATATAAAAGGTGGAAAAGTCATGGAGCAATAAGCTACACATGTGGTTACACTGATGTAAACAATGTGATGGCCTGCCAACTAGCAGTCAGCTTGTGTAGCAATGTATTGTATCCAATATTGGAACTTATAAACTGAGTTGGCTGCACCAGATTCTGTCTATTGCTTCCTATATCCATTAAAGGGATGTCTGTAATACTGAGGTGTATGTGTGTATATATATATATATGTGTGTGTGTGTGTGTGTGTGTGTGTGTGTGCGTATACACACTCATACAGTGAGGGATAATATGCATATTTATTAATATATATACTTAATAGCTGTGTTGTATTACATCAAGCACTGTTTTATTAACACCAGCACTATATGTGTAATATATTATAATTATATTTATATTTTACTCCTTTTAGTTGAGCACTGTTATAGGTGTAATAAAGTATATATACTTTGTATCCTAACTGTTATCAGAATATGGAACCAATTAACTTGGACTACTCCACAAAAAATATCATGGTTCCTGACAAAAGATCATATAAGCTGACCCTTTTACACAAGATCAAGCGCATCTTAACAAGAATGAGGTGGAAACTTTTCTTCTTTAAACACAAGAACAAGTAAAACAACTTAAAACATACCAGGCTTTATAGATTTAAGTTCCAAAAACACCATCATGTGATGATCTATTATTGGACTTCAAGAAAGATCTATTCTTGCTAATAGACAAAATTAAATTTGCTAAAACTACCAATGACCTACAGCAAAAGATACTAAATGAAATTTCTATGATCAAAAAATCCAACAAAATTATTATCAAAGCTGATAAAAAAGGTAATTATTACAAAATCAATGGTGATATGTACCATAAGGTTAATAAGTTTTTATAAAAAGGCACCCAACAACTGGGAAAATAATATCAATAGTGAAGCCAAGAAAATAGCCACTGATTTAAAAATTGATGATAGGAAGTACAAATTCCACAAACAACAAGCATTCATTACAGTTAAAGACCAATAGGCCAATTTCTGAAACAACCCTCAATTGCTCAACCCAACTAAAAATAATATCAGTAAAATCAGCAAAATCATCCTTGAAAGAGCATTCAAATACACCAAAAATGCTCTAACCAGGAGAAGCCATAGAATGATTTACTAATATAAAAAAGAAGAATGAATGTACATTTATCCAATTTGATATTTGTGACTTTTACCTGTCCATCACTGAGAACCTGTTAATGGCTGCTGTAAATCTAGAAAAAAATTATTGTGTTGTGCATGATACTCCAAGTTGTGCTGTCAGTGAGGAATAATATGTATATTTATTAATAACAATGTTAGGAAAATTAATGATTAAATAGACATAAAATTTTGTATGGCACATTATGTCCTTTAGGACTTCATACAACTACTAAAGTAATGTTTTTGTTGATGTAATTATATATATTTAGGAAGGTGAAGGGGAATATATGCAACCTTGGTTATAATTATGCATAGGTAAGAAATACTGGAAATGTTGCAATGCTGAAATTTAAAAATTTAAATTTTTTTCTTTTTTTAGTCTAGCCAATTTTATTTAGTTTCTTTATACTTTTGTTTTTGTTTTTATCACATTTATTGTTAAGTAGCTCCCTAATGTGATAACAGAAAATTTGCCAAGTAAGGTGAGATGTTATAAGAACTTGGATGCAAATTTATGTGGATGATATCATGATTAAAGCACTTTCTATACACTTTCATCTTAGTAAATTACATTCTCTTCTAATTAAAGCGGTATTTTTTAAATTTAATTTATAGTCAGACTCATTATCATATATATGTATAAAAAGTGAGGTTACAGTCTGTTTTATGCTTGACTGTAATTTTAAGGCCATAGCTTGAAGATTGCATTCAGGCATGAAACAGACTGTTACCACATGCTGTTGACATCAATATCCACGATTTTTACACTTACAAATGATCTATACCAAATATTGAGCCCATATCTTAAAACTATATTTTATCATATATATATATACATACATGTATGTATGTATATATATATATGCATGTATTTGTATACAGATTGTGGTAGAGTATGTTTGTTGATAACTGGTCTAAGGAGTCACTTGAGAGCATGCCAACAGAAGGTGGCAATTGACTATAAAAATATAGATGTCCAGCAATTGAAATGTAATATTTGTGGTAAGATATTCATATAACATTTTAAGTTGCATGATAATGTACCAGCCACTGTTGGACCTCTTAAGTGCCCTGTTTGTGCCAGAGTATGTATGGCTTTTGCTGGGCCACATTCATTCAGCACATCAGTAGATATTCTCCAAAAAGATATGTAGTAATGATCATACTCAGACATGAGTTGGCAACCACCCTACAGTGTTGATTCTTATGTCCCACTTTATTGTCCACAGAAGGTATGAAATTGTGTTTTTAGATTTTAGAAACTAGTTGTATATCTTTGTACATTTAAAATTGGGTAAAGATGATGACTTCTGTCATGAAAATAGATCTGCCAGCTGTGAGGTGGCTATTCAGTAAATCAATCCTTTAAGTTTTTCTATCCAAGTAAAAGCAGTTGTATACACATTTGTTTTATAAGATAGGAGAAATTTCAAGGAGCTGAAAAGTTCCCAGTGCCAACATTTGTACAATGTTAGAGAAATCTTACAAGTGCCAGGTGTTTATTATTTATCTTTAAGAAATGTTTACAGAAAAATAGTTATCATTTGATTTGATTTTATTAATGATCATAGCTTAATATAAAATGCACATTAAAAATTGTTTATGTTTAGTCTGAGAAATTGGATGTTAGGCAATAGATCAACAGTATTGGGATTTTCCCATATACAAAAAAATAATTATTAATTCATGAATCTTTAGGAAATGCAATAAAAAGGACTCAGTGTGGCATTAAAACAGAAAGAAATTGTTTACAAATGTAATTGATGGGAAAAGAATAAGGATGTAGAGGTTACTCTAAAGAATACTTTGAGCACTTAAAGAAATTTAGGTAGAAAAGATATTCATTAGAAAGTGAGGAAAACTTTCAATACAAGGTACTGCCTTGTTGAATTATAATTGAAATGAGTCAGTTGTATTGTTCATCAAAGAAGATTTTGTCAGCTTGTAAGTTTGTTTCAGACAAGCATAATCAAAATGATCTCTTTTTAAGTTTTCATGTGTTGTCCTGGAGTTCTTTGCCAGTCATAGAGTATAGCAGAATCTGTGACCCTCTTTTCTTAACTCACTGCTAAGATAACTTACATCTCTCCTTGACTACAGAAATATGATGAATAGTGATTAAACTAATTGAGAGTCTCCCTTAAATTTGTGTTCTCCATCTCACTAAGTGACTATTTGAAAATGTTTCAGGCTTCAAATTCTGCCCTTCTGATTGGTTGAAATTCTTGAGAAGGAGTCCTCTTCTCAAGCCTTTATTTTCCAGTATATTTTTTATTACTCTGTACTATACATAGGATTGCTTTAAGCCAGCTCAGAAGCAAGGCTTATAAAAAGTCCTATCTGAACACCTCATTGATTGAATATGTCTTTACTTTAGGTAATGGAAAGGGGAAGAGGATCATATTTTTTAACAAAAATTTTTATAGTAAAGCTTATAATTTGAATTAGGTACAGATATGTGATTGAAATAGTTTTTCAAAGTATAAAGAGGAGATATTGCACTAAAGAACAAAAAATGTTCTGAAAGACTTCAGAACTTGAAAATTAATGAATCAAAAGAAAATGTTGTAGGAAAATTCAGCCCTTAAATAACATATAAACTTACAGAAAATTAAAGATGAACCAGTCAGCCATAGTACATCATTTACAAGTGTTAAAAAGTTTGTTCAACTAAGAAAATGAGTTCCACATAAACACACAGAAATTAACTTTTATCTTTTCAACACTTGTCTTTCTCTTCTTGCTCAATACAGAAAAGTCATTTTTGTAAAAGATACTCACAAGCAATAAAAAATAATTTTATTATAAAATCACAAAATGGAATCTACTGAAGAAAGGTTCTTTACTATGTTTGATGGGATTGAAAGTGGATTCTTTATTATAAATTTCTAGAACACAGGCAAACTGCTATTGCACAATTGCACAATGCTGCAGTGAGTATCTGGTTTATTTCAATGCAGCATTTGTGTTTAACACTTTCTGGGAAGGGTTAGAAAATTAATATATGATTTTACTGCATGACAGTTCTTGTCCTCATGTTACAAATGGGATGCAATAAACAAACATAAAGCTGTTATAAGAAGGTTTTCCACATGCACCATTTTTTTATCATGTCACCTTCAAATTAGCATTTACTTCATACCATACAACACTAATTGTCTGGTCAGTGCTTCCATTATTTTTAAAATATTGAAAAATCTCTTGAAAAATTTACATTCTCTTTACACTAATGTCCATGAGAAAAGGACAAACCCACTTCTCTCCCACTTCAACATATAGGTAAATAGCAGGAGAGACAGAATCCTTTGTTAAAACAGTGCATATTGGCTGTTTGACAAGAGAGTTTTAGAAGTGTTATGTTTTCAATTCTGTCGGCACAATTAGAGAATATCAATGCCACATTTTTTTTCTTATTTCAATCATGCAATTTCATTGTACACCCATGTTAGATTAACCTAATCAATGTATTAGCAGATGCCAGAAATGTGTCCAATTTCATTTTTACTTGTTGGGAGACATGAAATATTGATATACTGATTCTTCCTCTGACTCATTGTCTCTACCTTCACATTTTCACAATTTGGCAAATATCATGAATAATTAGCAATGAAGAGAATAAAAAGCTAACTGAAAGGCCTTCATTAAGTCTTGGACTAAATAAATATAAGCAGTTTGTGCACGACTGAATGCCAGTTGGTCTTTGGTACTTTTAACTCAGCTTTATTTTATAACAAAATATAGAGCATTATGAACAAACAATTCCTGAGATAGAGTTTATATATTTTTATAAATATATATATATATATATATATATATATATATATATATATATATATTATCACTTTAAATGTTATTTTAGTGGATACCCATATTTAAGTAGATGCTTCATTTATTTATTAAACAGTATATTTATTTATTATTGCCTACCAGCCTGAAAATTTGAGAAATTTAAAGAAAAAATATGAGTTCTCCATTAGGATATGAACCTGTGTCTGTCTGGCCAGAAGGAACCATCATTAGATCCAACATGCTTTAACTGACTCATCCACAAAGAAGCTTCTTTGTGGATGAAGCAAGGCTGAATAGTGCCTTTATGTGAAATCCCTTCATCATAGACTCTTGAAATTTTCATATCTGATCAAGTAATTTCTAAGAAAAAAATGAATTAATTTTTTTTATTAATCTGACAGATTTTATCACTTTAAACATTATTTTTAGTGGATACTAATATTTGAGTAAGTTCCCTATTTATTTAGTAAACAGTATTTATTTATTTATTATTGTCTGCTAACCTGAAATGCTACTGGAAAGTGCATATTTTTCTTTAATAAGATTCTTTGAATTTAAAAAAAAAAATGTTTAATAAATAAACGGGGTGTCTACTCAAATTTGTGTATTGACTAAAATATAATGTTTCAAGTGATAAAATGTCACATTAATAAATATATATATATATATATATATATATATATATATATATATATATATATATATATATATATATATATACTGACATACAAAAATAAACAAACAAGAAATAACTAATGAATCAGGAAACTAACTAAAAATGAAAACGAATTGTGATATAGACTCATAGAATATCACCCTAGAACACCCAAACATTATGGTCTCTCTAAGACCCACAAAGCTGACATATATATATATATATATATATATATATATATATATATAAATGTAAATGGGACACCCACTCATATCTGAGGATGCTAGTCTACTGGGGTGGCTAACTAATCCCCATTGCAAATGCCTGCTCAGGCACATTTGTGTTTTCTTCAACACCCACTGATCTCACCTGTGGTTTATACTGCAACTATGCTGAACAAATCTTAGTTACAGTTTCTGGGATAAAGTGCTTTATCTAATGTCTGAACAAGGCTATATATATATATATATATATATATATATAGATAGATAATAGATAGATAGATAGATAGATAGATCAAAATAATATGAAAGAATAGTCATATAGTTTATAATCCATATTTCTTTTACATTTATTTTTAAAACAGTGCTTGATATACAGTAGAGCATAATATTATATTTATTTTGGCAAAAAGAGATTGTCTCCAAAGCTAAGTATATATTAAGTTAAAATCTGAAACATTGTAGTTTACATACTTTTGTTTTGCTTAGTCTTATATCAGAGTGTACAAACTGATTCAACTAAATATATTGCCAGTTATGCCTTTAAGAAGCAGCAGACCATTTAAATTGATTTGAGTATCTGCCCAAGAGAAAATAAAAACTTCAACAGATAACCTAAGACATGGGGAGTTTATTTCCATCATCCCATTTACTGGGCCATGCAAATAAACCTTTGATTTTATAAATGAAGATAGTAATGCAGACACCATATACCACTTTGTACAGGCCTGATAGCTTTCCATGGATCTGCAGAGAAGTAGTAACACCTGAATATCAGAACTCTTTTCAGTTACTAGATCATCTGCTGCAACAGCCTTGAATAAACTTATTTGTCTCACATAGGTTCTGCAACAAACAAAGAATCTCCTCCTAAATTTTCATTTTTAAAGTCAAGCCATGATGCAAGTGTGTGTGTGATATTTTTTACTAGATTATTAGTAAGAAAGACAGAGAGAGAGAGAGAGAGAGAGAGAGAGAATAAGAGTGAGAGAGAGAGGAAGGGGATAAAAAATAAAAGATAAGTAACTAGTAAGACAAGCGTAGAGAGAAAGTGAAAAACAACTATGAATTAATTATACAACTATAATTATGCCACCAATTCACACAAGACATCAAAGAAGCTAAGTGCATCAGAGGGTTGACTTGGAGTCATCCCCAGCTACCAAATGCAAAGTATGTGATCTCAGATCTGTTCCCCATATTGCAAATGTAAAAACATGTATGTTGAACAGATGGATATATAAACAACAGCTTCAGTCATTCTCATGTAGTCTCTCATATACTGTGGATTAAATGTAAGAATGATGTATTGAATGAGGGACATTCAGGGTTTCTAGCATATTAGAGAGTGATGAAATATTGTAGTGAATAAAATGTTAAGTAAAGAAGATTCAAGCCTCATGTCGTCATTTAATAGGCACCGTCCACCCTCACTTCATTGCATAAGTAGCAAGAAAGAAAAAAGGATGAAAGTTATTGTTGGTTTTAATTCTGAATAAACAGCTAGAAATTTTCACACCTGTGAACGCATTTTTAGAGAAAAAAAAAGAAAGGTTAGATCTAGTATGATGTTGATTCATAAATCTTTTAAATATTATCAATTTCTTCAATCTATATTGCAGACACACATTTTCATTATAAATATCATGAATTTTAAGTTTCTGGTGGTCTTTGCTGTGACCAAGTGACACCAAGTCTACACTTTACTTCAGCAATCACTTCTGCATTTTTACTAATTATAGTCATATTGTTATTGGGATAGATAAAGTTCTTTGATTTCCAGTTCTTTTTTTAGAATATCTTTGAAATTGTTTCAAGCATTTTAGTAAATTCAAGTATCATTGTCATCTTCATATTCTATAATTTTTAAAACTGGCAAAGTCTTGATATTTAATCAACTTTTCACTCACTTTCAATTTCACTCTGTTTAACTGCTCAAAATGACTTAATTCACAGCCTGTTTGAAAAGATTTTGCTTTTCTTTTTCTTCAGAACTGTTTCTACCTTTTTGCTTATAATGTTTTTGCATATCCAAGTTGAAATTGCCATTGAATTGCCTGGTTAAATGCTCTTTTAATAAATTTTACACTAGAACCTGATAACTCTCATTACAGATCTAGTGACAGGAGATCTACTCAATGCTCTAACATTTTCTTTTTGCCTGTTTCAGTAATACCATCATCTATTACTATTAACTTCAACATTGTTAGTCCATTATAGTTATTATTTTCCTTTTTTGGTTTGGTTTTTGGTTTTTCTTTCTGTATAATTCATTGTTTATTTATCTTTTATCTCATGTCATATTTGTCATTTTAATTTCATGTTATTATCACAAAAGTGATTACAGTATAAAAGTAATTGTGTTCTTCAAACATTTTAAGAAAGAGAAATATCAAAATGTCGTAAGATAAAAAATTTGAAGCTATGTCTCAGTCATTAGAAAAATGAAAATGTGTAAATTGATAGATTACAATAGTTCCAAAGAATATACTTTTAGATCATCAATAACTGATTAACAAACAAAGAAGTATAGATGAGTTAATATTCCAATATTTATTGAGAATTACATAGCCATAAAAATAATGTCCAAATAAACATAACCCTATTTAAAAATTGAATCTTGTTTACATTCCAACTATTTTCATTACTCTTCATTTCTTATGTATTGAAATGGCATTGGCCATAAGGAATATTTGTGTAGGGATACAGAAGGCAATTATTTCCCTTTGGTGGAGATAAGTCAGATGGGTCATGCGATGGTTGCTTAGTAATGTCAATCCATGCAGTGATGAAAGCAGCAGTCAATTTTAGTTTGTTTACGGCAACCAAATCGAAAAGTTCCTTTCTTTAGCCTGGACCCCACCATGGCCCAGGTAGAAACTAAATCTGCCACCACAGCTTCTTACAAGTCCATGGTGCTGTTTCCCTGATATAAAAAGAAGCTCCAGCTTACAGTCCTCAATTTGGGAAAACCCATTTATGGAATATGTCCTTGCCTGGAACATAGTAGATGAATCCAGCCTATTTGAATCTGGAGTCCTAAACATGGCTTCTCCAAACACAGGAGTATTTCCATATTATATTTAAGACCCTTCCCTTTTGTTTCTCCTTACACTCTGCTTTGCCGTGTAGATATATGTGTTATATTTTCTCTGTGTGGGGCACTTGTGTATATAGTTTTGTGTATGTCTTAGTGGTATAAAAGTCTCTTTGAGGACAAAGCATGTTTGTCATTCTTTTTTCCTTTCAACTATTCTGTTCCATCCATGAACTACAATGTTATTATAACATGGATATAATAATGCCCATAACAAGGAAAATGTAAATGGGAGAATAAATATTTCTTCCATATCTCATCCATTATATTTGTATATTATTTATTTCAAAATGTTGAATAACCAATTGCTTAATTAAGAGTTTTTGTTATTTGAAAAATCTAAAAATATATTCATTTTTCATTTTATGGGAGATCAACGAAACCCTTTCTCTTTTATTCTTGATATTGTTAACCTAAGAGTTCAGCTAATTAATTCTTCATCCTTTTTCAGTTGTATAATCCTTTAGAATAAGGGAAATTTATTTAAGGTATGTTTATCATTAATATACCAACCAGATCAGTCCATTTCAAAAATGTGGGATACACTAGCATAACTATGCCTCCACCCATGTATATTGACGATTTCAAACTGTACATAGCGGAGTTCTCTTACACCTTTTCTATGCAAAGAAAACCATATAGTCTTGAAATCTATTCTAGTTAAATTTGTGCATCTGGCTGGAATCTATATATATATAAAATTGTAGCCTCTGTCTGTCTATTTGTTTGTTATCAAACTCCTCCTAGGGTTTTGGAGATAGACCCCCATAATCATATATATTCTAAAACTATCACATTACCCAGGGTACTTAGAGAAGTATATTTCATTTTGATCAAAGGGGGTCCTTTGCACAAACTCACCACTGAATTTTTTTCTCTTTGATTTAAATTAAATTTAAATTTGAACAAGGGAATGACTCCTATCTAAAATATAGAAGGAGAAAGTCAGAAGATGGAGGTCACATCAGTAAGATCAAAATGAGACAATATGCACATAGTTGTTGTGACAATTCAACTGTTATATCAATGTTGAAATCTGCACATCAATTCATTCAATCAAGTATTGCAGCAGATGCATATCAAAGGGGTCAGATCAAGCCGTTTTTGCACAAAACCCCCACTGAATTTTTTTCCCTTTGATTTAAATTAAATTTAAACTTGAACAAAGAAACGACATCTATCTAAAATATAGAAGGAGAAAGCCAGAAGATGGAGGTCACATCAGCAAGATCATTGAGTAACATTGAAATGCATCATTTTTCTCTATAAATTATAACAATGATTTAAGATCAATCATCATTTTCTTATAAAAAAAGTATGACACACAGCAGGTAATTTGGCTAGTTTAATATATACTGCCAATTTCAACTTTCTTTTCAACAGTGTTCTCTGTCAATTATCTGGTTCTCAATTCAGAAAAATTAATGTAGGCTCTTCTCTGTCTAGACATGTTCTGCAATACTATATTTTTTACCTTTCTTGTGGCTATTTAAGTCTTATGTTTCCAAATTCCAGAAAGTTATCAAGAATGATTGAATTGTGACTCAGATTTTTTTAAAATGTAAAATATTACTACAAAGGGAAAGATCACTTCTGATCTGGTTTGACATTTTAATTTTATATTTTTCACATTTGTGTATTATAGCAATCCTTATCAATTTGACACTTGAGAATGAAACTCAAACTCCCTAGTCACTTAGTAACAGTGTTAAACCTACAAAAAGAATTTGTTTTACTGTTAAATATCATCTCTATTGTAGTTGTTTTTTCCTCTTATATTTATTATATATCATGGATGGTGAAACCATGGCTTGCAAGCCACATGCGGTTCTTTGATCTTTGATATGGGGCCCACGGAAATGTTAGCTGAGCTCCTTTTTTTCATCATAGTTAATATAAAAAGGTAAATAAGAAAAATTTCAAACTTTATAACTATTTACTGGGTATGAATTGAGACCTCATTGGATTAAAACGTAAGTTTAATGTTCATGTTTAGAAAAAATATTTAAGAATTTAAATCCTAATTTTAATGCTAGATCTGAATGAGGCATTGTTCTGTAGTACTGAGGGAAGGAAGGGTGGGAGGCAGATGGATTAAAGAAATTTCCAGTCAGCAAGGGTTACAGAGGAATGTAAAGATAAATTTG
The DNA here is from genome assembly GCA_903632075.3 of Acanthosepion pharaonis. Lineage (NCBI taxonomy): Eukaryota > Metazoa > Mollusca > Cephalopoda > Sepiida > Sepiidae > Acanthosepion > Acanthosepion pharaonis. The sequence goes on along the minus strand of CAHIKZ030000699.1, from coordinate 557,937 downwards.
GTTCATGTCTTGCGGGTCTCAAATATCTGAACTGTATCTGAACTGTGGCTCTTAAATTAGTCAAGTTTGCCCCCCCCACTGTTATATACTACATATGGTTGCAAGAGTAACAATTGAGAACAATAAAGTATTACCAGTAAAATGGAAAGAAAATAAGATAAAATATATTAAAATAATAATTATCTGTCTTGTCTGTTGTAATTGATCAAGAAAGAATGTCTCTTTTTTGGATGAAAAGGGAGGTAACCAGAAAGATGGGAATATTGGTTATGTACAGGCCTAGCATTGAAGCTTGTGTCTGGTTGGTTGACCAGGAGGCCACTGGTGAATTCTGTGAACTGCTTACATAATCCCTTGGGTATCAGTGGGTCATTTTAAACAGTTAGGGTGGATATATGACTCAATGTTTTTGTCATGTTTTTACTTTAGCAGCAACATAAAGGATTAGCTCCAACTTTAAATTTTATTTTATATTTTGTGGGAATTTGTTTTGTGAGCTGGATGTACAGGGAGTGACATTTTTATTTTTAATTTTGTTTTCATAATCTTCATGTGTAGTGAATCAGAAAAGGCCTAATTTGAAGTAGAGTATAACATACTTAAATTATTCTATTTTCCATCATCGGATGATAGTTTATTGATGATGGAGAATAATTAAACAAAAATAAATTCATTAAGTTAAATGGTAAATTAACAGAAAGAGTTCAAATACAATAGGATTAGTAATAATAAAGATATGTTAAGAATAGCTTAATATCATTTAGAGATAATTTATATTTTTTACGCATGGATTATTATCCTTGTTTTTGTTGTTGTTATCACAATATTTCAGCTGTTGTGCCCTTTGATCTTGATCAGGTGCTTGTTGATCCAGGAATTTTAAACTGAACTCTTTGTTTAATTTATGAGGGTAAACTGTTCTCATTCTGCTGATCATTTCTAGGGATATTTAATCTAAGTTTTATTTATTACTGCTCAGTTACTGTTCACCCCGTTTCCACTGAGTCCAAGTCCACACTGCCTGTGCATACAATGACAACTCCTCATCCCAAAAACTTAGACAGAAATCATCCAGAAAAGTAACATTTTAATGTACTTTACAAAAATGTAAAACTCTGTTAAAAATTGATCAATCTTCAAAAGGAATATAATGAAAAATATGCACTTTCCTAGAAAAAGTTATAAAAATCAAAATGATATTTGCAGTACAAACATAGTTATAGTCAGATTTTCAACCAGATTTTCAGACAGAACTATAAAATGTTTAATCTATTTGTGAATACTAGAATGTAAAAAGAAATTTACCATGGAACATATGTATATGAAGAATGACAACAGTATAGTGTATATTTTGGGGAAATGTTTCCAGATAATAATCTGGTCAGTTATACAGAATGTGGAAAAAAATAAAATAATAATAATGAATAAAAAACAGAACTACATTTTCTTATGATGTTAATAATAAAGGAACCAGAAAGGGTTTTGATCTTCTGCACAATTTTATGACCCCATTTCCGAAACAGAACTGCACTTGTTTCTTACCTTCCAATGCATAGCATTTGGGCATATTTTGCAGAACCTCCACCTTTACTTTGATCATTTCAACTCAGCACAAAGCTGACTTGAACTCAACCATTATAAATATTCTTAACATTACTTACTCTAACTTACTTCTGGACCAGAAAAAGAAAATGGACATACCCAAGAGACATTGAGAACTTTGTTTCCCTACAGTTTTTATAGAAAAAAAAATGGTCCAAAGTTTTTGTTGCTTCTTCTTTAATTGCTTATATGTGAACATACAGGGCCACTGTAAGGGTCTTGTACCCCACCAATCTATGATATGCTCCTTCTGAATCTATACCATATCTCAATTTTCATATCTTAATTTTCATAAGGTAGTATACATATAAAATACAAATTTTATTGTTATCTAATTATGTACAATAATGGATCATATGCAATATAAGTGAACAATTCAACTAGAAAAATTGAAAATAAATACAAAGTATCTAAATACAAATTAAAGACATCTCATAATAGATCATTCTATCTTAAATAATGTCATAATAGATCATTCCATCTTCAATAAATCAACAATGTTTTATGGCAATTTTTAACATCAGTTTGAGATTTTCTTGCTAAAAAGTTGAATAATTTTAACACATTCATCATTATGGATAAAAAAAATAGTGAAATTTATGTATTGTTTTTTTCAAGAATTAGCATGAGCAAAACAAATTCACATATTTGGACAAAAAAAGACCCCAGAATGATGTCAAAATCTGTGAAAAATTTTCATCCTTTAATAGTCAGCTGTGCTTAGTTTAATTTGTAATGTATATAAATGTAGATAAAAAAAGCAAATATTGATAAGATAGGGAAGGTCACAAAGCATTAACTCAGGCCTCCATATCGCAGGATCAGGGGTAGTACATGCTGGCCCTGTGAACACACCTACAATACGCTAACATGCAACATTAAATCCCATAAGAGCTAGCTTTTCAATTTTATAACTCTGGTTAAATAAAATTATTATTCATATAGAACTATCAAAAAATTCATAGTTGAAGACGACTAGTCATTGTTTTCTGGATAAGTTTTTCAAAATGTTAATGTTATCAAATGAAAAAAAAACTGTTTTTAAATGAATTGAAAGAGGAATGTTTACAAAATTCAACTATTTTCTACTTACTATTTACTAAGTTTAGCTTAGTATGGTACAAAATCAAATCTGGGAAAACAGGATAAGGAAGATTGTGTTATGGCAACCTTCCAAGTGGGGTGGAATTGCCTATCTTGAACATCAGCATTTGAAATCCTGAATTTTCACATCAATGATGGTTGCATCATTGATGTGAAAATTCAGGATTTACTTTATCTAGACAGCCTTACTATTATTACTATGATTGGCACTTTTGACAAGCAAACTAAACCAACCCATTCAAGTAAGAAGACTGAATCTGGAAGGCATAAACAAGAAAAAGATAACCTGACTGATTGTAGATGTGCATGCAGAGCAAAGAAAGTGAAAAGTGGAAAAAATACCAGTAACTTGCTCAGGAAAGAAATAAATAAAATTTATATTAAATTTAGTGTTGATAGTTGGCACACTTTGAACTGGATTAAAATCAAGACTTGATTTTGAAGTTGAGGAGAAACTTAGACTGTCCTGACCACAGTATTGCAAAGATTCTGAGAAATGTACTGGATATTTGAGGAAATTTGCTGTCATTTAATTTCTGACAATAATGACTTACTATATGGTGCAAACATTCAAATGCATGAATTGGAACAGTTGAACTACTTTGTCTGACCCCTAAATATTCAAGTAATTATCATGCAAATATGGTCACTTTACACTTAATGGTGCCAAATTTATTTTCTAATAGAAAGTTACTAAATGAGACTGCTGTCAGCAAAATTGATTTATATTGATAGATCAATGAATTTATAGGTATAACTCAGTGGCAGTGCGGTAGGTTGTAAAGTGAGAGGTCAAAATTACTATTGAGAATATAATTTATAATGCGACATTTACTGAAGAAAAGGGAAATTAGCCATTTTTCTTCTAGCCAGTCTGTTACTTATAAATCCTCACAAAAACCATATTAATACATACAACATTTATAACAGCTGAACTATACATTTTACAGACGAAAAATTATGATCTTTAGACAAAATTATTTGTTCTACAAATCAGATATATATTTGTACTCCTGCAATCTTATTTGAAAGAATATTACACATCTTTATACATCTTTGATATGCAAACAGTTTTTATAAATTTTATATTAATATTCTCAATCATTTTACCAAAAATAATACAGATCTATTGTCTAATAAAATATAATAGACAATGTAACAAATAGAAACAATGGTTCAAAAAAAAGTTTGTATTATGTTTTAAGTGAACTTCAAAGACAATATTTAGATATTTGAACAGATTTATTTAACCTACTATTTATAGTCATCTTTCAATCAGCTTCATGATTATATCCTTCTAGAACTTGGCACTTTTCTAGTTGATGAACTGGTCTAAGTGGTTTTTATAGGCTTTTTAGGGATTGAAATAAGTGGTAATGTGAAAGTCCAAGGTCATGTGAGTATAGCAGATGTAGCAGGACATCTCAATCAAGCTGTATAAAAAATTTTTATTAGTTAGCAATTAAAAATAATAATTAATTAAAAAGTATAAGTAAATAAATATTGAATAGTCTGAGTTTGTCTTATACACTTACTTTTGAGAGAAGTGTATTAAAAGGAAGCCAAACCATTTAATAAAAAGTTTCATTTTGTGTGTAAAAGTTTTTTTTTTTATTAAGAATTGGCTCTAAAAAGGATTGCCATAAGTAACTTTCATAATGGACTGGTGGTTCATTTTTTCAAATTCAGAAAAAATATATCACCCTTGTATTTTTTGTCCAATGAAAAGTGTTACTTTGATCCTTGTAAATTTAAAGTCAATGTTTGTTTGATCCACTCTAGGGGATATTTAAGATGGGTCAGCAGATGAATGGACAAAGGGTGGTTAGTTAGCTGAAGAAGCCTGCTGGCTGCAGCATAAGCAAGTAATATGTCCCAGATAGGAGATTAGATATTTCGAGTGACCAAAGTCAGTTGGTAGAAGGGAAACAGAAAAGAGGTTAGAAATGTCTCAGCATTCTTAAAAACTTTGCTGACAAAAAAGATGAAGAACAAAGAGCATGCTTAGGCCAACCACAAAAAAGGAAATTTTAAGAACAAAGAAATTTCAAACAATTGTTTAACCTTCCTGGGATTCTCATAAAAAAAGCATGTAGGTTTTTCGCTTATCTATTTCATGGGTGCACCCATTTCTCTAAAAGTAATTTCTTCTTTTTTCCAACAATTATAATATCCCCTTCTCACAGTTTATTTTATTTCATGATTAGAAAAATTTGTATTGTGAATATTTTTAGAGCCAATTGTTTCTTTTTTGTTATGCTATCTTGCCATGTCCTTAATAAAATGCATGAAAGGAAATTTTTGTGTAATTTTTTGTGTAAAGTTTGTACTTTTTTATATTTTTTGTATCAGTTTAATAAATTTTAATCGAAATTTCAATCACCTGGTGAAGAGTGTATAATGGCTGAAACATTGTGAATATGACAATAAAGATGAGGACAACAGTTCAAACAATGTAAATAATGTAAATAGTTTAATAAATGTTTGAACCTTTTAAATTTCATGAGGTAGTTTTGAGTCTTTGTTACTGTTTGTGTCTGTTTTAATATTCATGATAAGAGAGTGGATATCTTCTCTCTTCTCCCATCTCCTCCCAGAAAAAAAATTATTTTATTTTGCATAAAAATTTAGTTATTGTAAATTAAATTTTTATAACTGTACCAATTTCTGTTGGGTCTGATGGAAGGCAACAACCTTCTGATTAGCCAATTTTAGAAACTCTTCATTGAGTTACTGCCTGTAAATCATATTTTGGACTCATCTTTTCTTTTTTTTCTGTCTTCTTTGTATCATGTTAATAATCCCATCAGTGATCCATTTGTTTTTTCTTCTTTCACACTGTCCATATATTTTTCCTTCAGGTACAGGTTGCTCAAGGGTTTGTTGTATTGCAATTTGGGTTGCATTAGGCTTTTTTAGTTTCCATAGTTTCACTCTTAGTTTATATATAACAGGGCAATGGTCACTTCTGCAGTCAGCACTTGGATAGGTTTTGCAGTGAACCATTGCATTCCTGAATCTTTTATTGATAGTTATATAGTCAATTTGGTTTTTAGTTTCTCCTGGGCTTCTCCATGTCCATAATCACCTCAGATGTTCTTGGAACCATGTGTTGGCTATTACCAAATCATTGGCTGTGCAACATTGGATGCATTTTTCTCCATGTTTGTTGTGGGTTCCTAGTCTGAATTTGCCAGCTATAGCCCCTGTCCTCTCCTTGCCTACTTTGGCATTTAGGTCTCCCATGATAATTATGATTTCTTGTGATTTGCAATGAACCTTGGCATTGTCTAGCATGGAGTAGAAAGATTTGATTTCTTCTTCCTTACTTTGAGCTGTCAGTGCATACATTATTATATGTTGAAAGGCTTTCCTTTCAGGTTGACTACCAGAATTCTTTCGGATAATTGGTAGTATCCCAGAATGGATTTTTTGAATTCTTGATCTAGTATCAATCCTACTCCTTTATCATTTTTCTCTCCACCTCCATATATAATCCTGTGATTGTCACTGACAAAATCTCCATTGTTTGGTCACCTAGATTCACATACACCTAAGATGTTGATTTTTAGCCTACTCACCTCCTGTTTTACATTTTCTAACTGGCCACAGTTGTTCAACGTCTAAATGTTCCATATCGTGAGTTGTTTTTTGTTTGATGAGAGCATTCACTGAATAACAGTCTGGTGACACCTGTTGCTCTTTTCCAGGCAAGGATAGGTTCTGAGGAATTTTATTCCCTTTGCACCGTTTGTGCTGGTAGTCACTGGATGATGGTTGGATGACACATGTTGGTCTTTACCAGGTGAGGAGTTAATTCCCATAGACTTAACCCCCCTCACACTGTTAGGTTTCATAATGTGGGTGTTATTTTCCATGATATTTCTTGGGATTAATAGTGGAGTGGTTTACCATTGCTTTTTCCATGGTGGTTTATGGAGACACTACTTCTACTTAGCTGGCCATTGACTTATTGAAAGTTCTTCTGTTAGGTCTTATTTTTTGTCCTACTGGCTTGCTAACAAGCTGACTCACTCACAAGAACATGGAGTTGGCTAGCTGGTTTAGCTACTGACATTTCAACTCTGGAATACTTACCCAATATATATATATATATATATATATATATATATATATATATATATATATATATATATATATATATATATAAAGGAATTCCTCCCCTGCCCACAATCTGTTTGTAAATAAAAGGCTTGTGGGTCAGAGTTAGTAAGGAGGCAGAAGATTGGTAAGGTGGGAGAATAGAATAAAATGATTACGTTTTGTCTTAGTATAAGTCTGATTATCCACTATTAAAACAATATATGATTGAAACTAACACATATACAGGTCCAAAACAAAATAAAATTAAAAAATTTTTCCAAACAATGTCATAGAAAAAATATTTCTTATTACTTACAATTGGAATTTCATATTAATCTTGCTAAACTTGAATACCTAAAAATTATATTTTTTATCATATCTAGCTCCTGATAAACAGAAGAACACTCTTACTACATTTATAACCTAACATGGACATGGAAAAATTTAACCTTGACTACTCTCTAAAGAACAAACCCACCCAACCATTATCCACCTACAAACTGAAATTAATAGAAAAAATAGAAAGCCTCAAAACTTTTTAAACCAAGAATTCATCCCAAATTTCACACTCAATGAAAAATATGGGTTTAAAACCAAAGAATGTTCCCCACAACACAAGAGATGAGATAACTTCAACTGACTTAGTAAATTAGATAAAATTTCATAAACAATTAGATTCTTTTCAAAAAAATCTAAGGGGATATAATCAAAATAAACAATTCCCCTAACATATTTATCACCACAAAACTAGAATTTTGTATAAACTAATTTAAGAACTGAGCCCACCAAAACATAACAAACAACTTGATATCAACATAATTAAAACACAGAAAAGCATTCAAAACTACAGAATATGATATTAACCTAGAAGCTAAAAACATTGCCTAAACATTAAACCTAGACAACTGAATAAATTGCATTGCTAAATCACAAGCATTTATTACACTAAAAGCCCACAAAGAAAGCTTGAAAACAAACCTAACATGCAGCCTCATAAACTCAAATAAAAGTGAACTAAATAAAATAAAATAATATTAGAAAGAATTAACTAAGAACTAAAAACAGACAAAACCAGAAAAATAATCACAAATTTTTTTTAAATATAGAATTTGATATAAACATAAAGACAATCTGAAAAGAAATAATTTTCTTGGACATCACACTCAACTGAAAGAAGGTAGATATCACCTGTATAGAAAACCCAACTATGAACCCTTTTACATACACACATATTCCAACCAACTGCCAAGAACAATCAAGCAGATTCCACATCAATTAACTGTAGGTTATCAGGCAATTCTTCTAATGAAATCTTCTTCCACAAAACCAAAACAGATTAAAAAACAGCATTAAAAGAGAGTGGATTTTGAGGCACACATACACACCACACAGTACAAAAAAAAACAAGTGTAAAAGGTGCACATGATTTAACCCATCACACAACAAAAACGTAAAAGCAATCATATAAAAAATACTCATTAAACTCATTAACAAACCTCCCCCATCAAGTACTCCTTGCAAGATATTCAACAGAAACACTGAAAAAATCAGCTGTAGCTGAACTGAGAAAATGGCAAAAATAATAAAAAAGCAGAACAGAAAAATTACTAACTAATCATCCACATAAACCAAACCCACCTGCAACTGCAGAGCAAAGCATGAATGTCCCTAAAGTGGCAGTTTCCTGCAAAGCAATAAAAGATATCAAATCTGTATCTGTTTATATTTCGGAGATGAGGTATTATGTACACTATTTACATTGCTCAAGCTATCATCCTCATCTTTGTTGCTATATTTATCACAACATTTCAGCCGTTGTATGCTCCAGCCTTCTTCAGGTGGCTGGAATGTTAAACTGAACCCTTTATTTTTGCTCGCTGGGGTAGACTGTTCTAGTTCCATGTGCCATGTCTAATGGATGTCAGTTATCAGTTATCTTCTGTTAATTCCCCTCTCCAAGTTCTCCACTGCCTTAACCAGGTATTGAAATCAACAAAGATGAGGATGATAGTCCAAGTAATGTAAATAGGATACCAAATCTCTATAAAAACAACATATAATGAAGGAAAATATACATAGGAATCACTGAAGGACTTTGGAAGTATAGAAACTATGCACACAAAACAAATTTATTTATCTACATACATTATATTTTAAAATTTTAAATAGCTGGAATAAAGAGAAATATATTAATATTTGTAAAAAAATAAATTGTATAAAAGAAAATGTTTTATATAACATTTCTTGTACAGAGATGGTAGTACAATTATCAGTTCTTCATGCAAGAATATATATTCTTCATGCAAAGTTATTGACCCTTCCCTCTTCAAATATTTCATGACACTTTGTTTGTTGCAACTAAGTGTAGACAAGGCTTCTGGAACAACTCAAGTCGGAGACTTCTTCAGGCAGGAAGTTACGTGAAATCAGGCAAAATGGTCGTCTCTTGCCAGGTGTCTGGAACAACTGTCTTTTGGTCACTTCCACTTTCTGTTTATATTGACCTCCATCCAAAACTGGCAGGGAGTCTGATGGGATCTGGGGTTTGGTAAATCCCCTAACCCCTACAAAGATTCCTTTGTCGGCCGACTCCAGAAAATTAATTGCATTCCCAATTTTGGGGAGATCCTTCCTCCTATGAGTAGTGGTAGCAGAATATCAATCCACCTTAACTCCCTCCTTTTCATATTGGTACTTCATACCAATAATACCAAAGGGACATAGGTAATTCCTCTGTCCACTTGATATTTCACTTGAGCCCTTCACTTTGGTTTTTTAGACTGCATAGGTGCACAGGCGGGGCTTACTTATACTCATTATTTTAATTATCACTCAAAATTTTTGGCAACTGGATTACTTGACCCAAACCACATTCTCTCAGTTGGATATTTACCAGGTGTCCCCATGACAACTTTCTTAACAGTTTCAACTGCGTGACACTTGGAGTTTGGCTCTTATCTAGCAATTTACCCTTTCCCTCTTTTTTTGACAAAGGATACAAATCAATTCTATAACTGAGCTTTGATTTCCAGAAAACCTTAAAAATATTATCAGTTCACTTCTTGTCAGCAAAATCTCTTGACTTAGCTTCACCCATAAAATCCAGAAATTTACTAGATGGCTTTCAAGTATACAAAGAATCAGAAGCCATCATTTTCTTTATGTCTTTGATTGAATTCCCCTCTTGGGTTATGGTCTGCAGAAAATTCCACATCCCACATTTTAAATAGGAATTATCAATCAGTCTCTCTATTTCAGCTTTGTCTTAGTAAAATCCTCTGCTGACTTGAATGTTATTACACCACCTCTCCTCAACCCACATGGGTTTAAATTATTTCCTCAAAATAATAAAGCCATTTTTACTTCAATTCAGCCTCATTCCCTTTTTTTATGGTTTACTCATGGAAGAAAACAAACTTTCTGAATTTTAATAAAATCCTGCCTCTTCTCTTTGTATGTTTATCAGGGTATCTTTTAACTCTTCCAGTGTCTTATAGTGTTACATTTTGACAGAAAAGATTTCTCTGACAGGCCTTTGTTAGTTTTTATTTTCCAATGTGTTGAGGAGAAGAATTTTCCCTAAATAAAATGCTTAAAGGAAAAAGAATAATAAGAGATGGAGTTGGAAATAATACATAATACATATTACTAACAAGTCTTTTTAATATAATGCACATAAATGTATTTGCAGACATAAAAAAGTGTGCCCATTTTTATGTCCAAATAATAATACTTGAAATATTCAGCATTTGTATTTTCTACAGTAGCAAGTGTCTTAGCAGATCATATATACTGTAAATTGAGAAACTCATTCTTTTTTGTGTGTGGATTTCTGTGAGAAAATAAAATAAAACAGATAAATAAAATAATAATAATGAATAATAAAATGAAAAAAAGAATACATTATCCCATGATGCTGTAAAGATACTGGAAATATGATTATTCCACTTGGTTTCATAAAACATTATTTGGTGGCAATGTTGATGTGTATAAAAAGACAAACATTTTCCTGCCTCACTCTCTTTCTCTTCTTTGCTCCAAGATGTAGAACCACATGATAATTACATTTTCTCTTCCCACTTTCTAATGCATGGTGTTCACATGTGTCTTCCAAAATCTGAATCTCTGAAGTAAGTCAAGTTTTCTTTTTGGTTGTTTCAACTTATCACAAGGCTTGCTTGAGCATTACCATTGTAATGTTGCTTATACTGACTTACACTAACTTCTAGACCAAGAAAAAAAATAGACATGCCTTAACTATGTTTAAAACTCCCATTGATAAAGTAAGTACAAACGCTCCTTTGGTTGTTCCAAATCTGCACAAGGCTGACTTGATTTCGACCATGAATACAATGCTTATACTTACTTACCTTAACTAATGACCCAAGAAAAAGAAAATAGACATCCCAAAGAGACACTGAAAACTTTGATTCACTACAGTCACTATAAAAAAGAGAATAAACAGTCCATGGCTAAAACTCAAGTTTTTGTATGCTTCTTCTTAATTTTTACATACAAACACATACACATATAAAATACACAGAACTACACAACCTTTTAATTTCCATAGTTCACATGCCTGAAAATCTCTTGACAACTCTTCTCAAAATTATATAAGGTATCTAGCTGTATTTTACTCATAAAATTTACCTAACAATTCAAGATTCATCACTTGAAGTTAAAATACAAAAATTATTTAACTGAAATATAAAACCTTATAAAAATATAGGTTGAACTAATATTTATTTCTATATGAAATTTGTTGTGTTTATTACCTTTAAAATTATTATTTGTTTGAAATTTACTAAAAATATCAATTTTTGTGAAGAATTCTTAGCAGATTCAATATCTTTAATGATAATAAATTTTCAGTTGTGCATAGAAAGAGAAATACAAAATCTGAAACATCTGTCTTATAACAGTGTAACAAAACTTCTGCTGTCATATATAATAATCATATTGGAACTAAAGAAATGGAATGAAAGAAAATGCTTGAATTGGCAAACAAATAGCTGCTTGAATGACTTGACCTGAAACACATTCAACTTGCTATCAACTCCTCAGTGCATATTTGCAAAAATTCACTTCAATAGTCTTGTTTGGTAAGCAACAGGTAGAAAAAATATTATTTTTTAAGAGAGCTTATTAATAAATTATTATACTGATATTTATATCTGATTGGAATTAATAGTTTTATAGTCATATTTTCAGTTTAGTAATGAAAACAAATGTGATATATGGAATACATATTATAAACTTGAAGACTTACTCTTACATAAATGACATAGTAAATGACTAAACATCAAGTATTGACACTAACAAAACATTTTATAAAAGAGCAATGAAGATGGGGTTATTAGACTAGAAAGTTATTTTAAGATGTTCTACAGAGTATAAAATAACACAAGTTGTACAAATAAAAGCCACGCAGACTTTGCAAATTAATGTTGTCAAAATATGAACAATATATCTTATGAGCTTCAGCTTATAATACCAATTCTTACTAAAAATATTGATAAAAACTTGTCTTAGGGATATCAGATTATGAACATTGCTGCCACATCTGGTCTAGTGTTCCTGCTATGTATTTAGAGATTCTTGATAAAATACAAAGAATAATCTGCAACGTTACTGGTCCTCTCCTGGCATCTTGGCTTCAATCACTTTCCCACCAGTGTAATTGTTCTGATGACCTTTCCTCCTTGGTAGCTAGACTTTATGAATTTAAGCGCAGTACTAGATTGGCAGCTAGGTCTCATCATTTTACAGTTGAAATGGCTTGATGCAACCATAAGTAACAGTTTCTTCTTTTGTACTTCTCACTTATGGAACTCTCTTCCAGCTTTTTGTTTCCAATCAACTTTGATCTTCAAAAATGTAAATCCAATGTCAATTGTCATATTTGATCTCCTTGAATCCTGTTCTTTTATTGTTCTCTCTCTGTTTTCTTTTTCTCATATACTCTCACACATTAACTTGCATCAGGAAATCTGATACTATATACTGAATTGTGCCCAGTGTAATACACAAAAGAGAAAGAGTTTGGTTACTAGAACATTTTAGTAAAACATTTACCCTACATTGCATTATGACAAATTTCAAGAATATTTATTATCGACTGGGTATTTCTGGGAGTGAATCAAAGCAGCTGCAGTGTTGTAATATGATGAAAAGATCAATATGCATCAACATAAACAGCTTACCAAAAAATAATGATGAGGAAACAAAATCAATACAACCAGACGCAGGAAAGGATATTAACAATCAATAATTTGAAGATGGTTAGTGTGAATTTTTCAGGTTTATATGATTCAAATAATAAATGTCTCAGCTTCTCCTGTTCTCTCAACATTATTTTGCATTTATTTATTTTTTGCAATTTTCAATTCTTGGTTCTGTTGAAAGATTTAGTGATCCTAGAATTTCAATGTGGGAAATAAAAACAAAAAATTGTCAATGACTTTTGATATTTCTATTTGCAATATTTTATTACTAGCATCTTTTTAATTGGTATTACCCCATGCAAGGCAGTAAAGCCACTAAAAGACAAGGGGTTACAGGGTGTGGAGGAATTAGGAACAGAAACATTACTAATGAGAGGAAAGAGAAAAGAGTAATCAGGTGGACAGTAGATAGCAATCGACAGTGCATTTAAATTTTTGAAGATTAAAGTTGGCTGGAAGGCATGGAGCCAGAAGTGAGAAGTGTGAGAAAAGAAACTGTTAGCATAGAAGTTATGGCTACATCTAGCCAGTTCAACTGTCAATAGATGAGATCTTAACACCAGTCTGATACTGCACTTAAATTAATAAAATCTAGGTACCATTGCAAAGGGCTCATCTGAACAATTACCATAAAAGTATTTATTGAAAAGGCACAGAGAGACAACCTTATGGCAGTGAGAAAGTGACTGAAGCCAAGCCACCAGATCAGGACCAATAATGTTGCTGATTCTTCTTTGATCTTATCAAGGAGCTCTAGGTAAATAGTAGGAGGCACCAGGCCATATGTGGCAGCAATATTCTAAGCATGGATGAATTGATATGAAAAATTGTCTTTCACGACACAGTGAACCGACTTTCTTGCCAGTTGAGAATGTTAGCCCAAGAAGGTGCTGAAAATTTGAATAAATGACTCCAACAAGACGTGTGTGGGGAGAAAGAATTTATTCAGTGATCTCTGAACACCACATGGTGATAACTAATAATGGCTACCCCCATGTTTCTACCTCAATCGTACCTCACTCATGAAGAAGGTACAAAGGAAACAACTTCATGTTGATTAACAGTCACTTTCCTGGAGGTTAACATCAGCCATGGAAGTCAGAGAGATTTCTGTCAGATGATTAATGGAGAGATGTTTAGTTTTGGTGGTGTTAAAATAAACAAGCCATCTTTTGCCCCAGTTAATGATCGACTGGAGTTTGTTTAGGACATAGGATGCCATTTTGTCCTTGTCACACTGATCAGCCTTACTATCAAGGCTGGAGTAAATGGTTGTGTCATCAGCATTGATGTCAAGTTTAGAGCTGATGTCATTGGGAAAGTCATTAATGAAAATTACAAACAGACTAGCACCAAGAAATCCATTTAACTATGAAAGGATGTAGATAAGTGGTCATTCAGGATAACTTTCATTTTGCTATTTGATAGGAAAGAATAGATCAATTGAAAAATGTGTCTGGAGACACCATAACTTTTCAGCTTGTGGAGAAGACCTGTATGCCAAACCCTGTCAAAGGCTTTTGAGACATCCAAAGCTACAGCCCAGACTTCACTTTTTTTATTTAGAGTATGACAGACTCTTTCCACAATTATTATCAGTACATCAGTAGTCATAACAAATGCCACATTATTTGTCTGAGAAAAAGCCCTGCAGTAAGAGATGCTGAACCAATTCAGTATTAATTAGTGCCTGTAGTTTCCCCAAAAGAGGTAGAAGGCTAATAGGCTGATAGTTGGAAGGGTCAAATGGTTCAACAGAATCCTTAAAAACTGGAACAACAAATGATGACTTCCAGCAGACAGGAAAGCAGTTATTATTATACAGTTTAGAGAAAACAGGCCAGTTCGGGAGCACATTTCTTAATTACTATTACAGGGATAACATCAGGTCCACATGCTTTGTGGGGATCTAGGTTAGAGATAATAGCAGAAACCATGGAAGGGGTTATATACATATCACTCAACAGTTCTAAGTTGGAAGTTAGGCAGGGATAATCCAGATGAGTCAATGGTAGGGTTTGAGGAGAATTTATTGGCAATGCATTCAGCTTTATCAGCAGAGGATGATAACACATCAAATCGATTGAAGAGGGGAGGAATAGAGGCCTTACACTTATTTAATGCCCTGTAATGAGCATGCGCAAAAACATCCTCACACTGCGTGTGTGTGTTGTCGCCGGGCACACCTTGGAGTACCATAATGGACTCGACTGAGGACTACAAGAAGACACGCGAGTCTTCTTCGTCTTTTCTTGGCCGACAATTCCCCCAAAAATTTCGCCTGTCAGACTTTTGACCGGAAGCGTTGAGATTTTTGGATTCTATTTTGCAGATTGATGAACTTGTTTTGTTGCTTAATTCGACGAACTTCCTTCGGCCCACAAGGATTTTCTTTTGATGAACTTGTTATTGCTTAATTAACGAACTTTCTTCTGTAAAAGTTATTTCTTAAGTTTAATTTTTCTTTCTTTCATTTCTTTTGTTTGATTTATTTTTTTTCTGGGCTTTGGCCCACATTTTTATTTTTTATTTTAGTCCAGTTTGACAAAGTCTTACCGGATTACTGCTTTTTATTTCTGTTTATTTCTTTTCAGTTCTTGTTTTTAAAAAGTACCATTTAAGAAAAGAGAAAAAGAAAGAAAGTTTTGTTTTTATTTCCTTTTTAGTTTATACCCTCCCTCATTTTTATTTAATTAGTGACTTCGGTCGCAATCTTTTATTTTTGGTTTGACTAGTTTAATACTTGTGTATTTCTTTTTCATTTAATTTATTTCTTTAGCGACTTCGGCCACAAATGTTTAATTTTTAATTTGGTTTGACTAGTTTCAAACCAGACTTTTTATTTCTTTTCTTTTTCTTTCTGTATATTACATTTAAATTTATTTGTTGACCAAAAAAGAGAGGAGTTTCTTTTATTGTTTTTTCTTTTATTCTCGGCAGCCTTTGGGCGCCATTTTGATTTTTTTAAAAAGTCCTACCTGACTATTTATTTTATTCTTTCTTTTCAGTTGATCTAGTTTGTTTTTTATTTTATTTCTAATTTGGGTTAACTTTAGTTTTCCCAGTTTATTTATTTAATAGCCCTTGTTTAAAAGTTTATTGTTTTTTGTATTTTTTTAATTTCCTGGTGTATCCAGGCTTTTCTTTATTTGTTTAACTTCTTCTAATTTTAATTTTTTCCCTTATCCCAACTCCTTTCCCCATTGTTGGACATAAAAATAATATATATAGACCCGATAGTGGAAGTTTCCAGTTATTTTAAAAATGGCTGACGAAGTAAGCCGGTCAGGAGTTAAAAAGACCTTTTTGGGGCAGCTGCTAAGATTGATTCACCTGATAAACCGAAATCTTCAAAACGGGCAAATACTGCCCCTCATGTGCAGGACCAAGATAGTGCAAAGCATGCTAGTAGCACTAAGAAGGGAGAGACCAGGCAGGTCTCAAGCCAAAGCTCAACAGATGAGGTGCCGAAGGAGGCACAAACTAAGAAGACAGCCGAGGAATCGCCCTCTTGATGGAAGTCCCCACCAAGTTGCATAGTGAACATAGAGGATTTCTTGGAAAAGGCTAAGGGATATGCTCATCTTGTAAATAAAGATGGGCTCCTTGAAGACGTCCAAGAGCTCAAGGTGTTCGCAAAGAGAATGGCGTCGGTTTTTGTGGTGGACAAGCGTTCACGCAAAATTTGTCGCTCCACAAAAGACATAGTGATTAAATCACTTTTGTCCCTGGGGATAAAACCCCAAAGAGTTATTAAAGGTGCTGGGTTTTTCATGTGTGACGTACTGCTGCCCACACCTGGAGATTGCCTGGCAATAGCAAAAAAGGTACTAATTACAAAAGACAGAGTATGAGAGTCGGCGAAGGACCAGTGTGGCCATATTTGAGGTCCCTCCTCAGGAATCGGAAGAGCACCTGGCTGCATTTTTTATGCAGCACGGCCAGATTTTAGGGGCTCTCTCCGACAACTTGAACGGGGGATGGACTTTCGATATCATGTTAGATCAGAAGGCCTTCACGTCCATCCCCAACTGTTTGGATTTAGGCGGCCGGAAAATGCCGGTCATTGTGACTGGTAGGAAACCTACTTGCTGGAGGTGTGGAGAGACTGGTCACCTTTCCTCCTCCTGCCCAGGGAAGAAGGTTCCTGGAGTTCCGGCCGCTGGCCACCAAAATCCCCTTTTGACCGAGACTATCAAATCCGCGGCGCTTGTAGTGGGCCTAACTACGAGGCGGACCGGTGGGGAAAATCCCTCGGTTGGGTCTTTACCCACATTATCCCCAAAACCAACACCTGCCACAAGTGTGGATAAGGAGAAGGAAGAGGGGGAATGGCGTCTCGTAGTTAGGGGCAAAGGGAAGATCCGGACAGCGGGGCCTCTGTCCCATAATGACACCGGGGATAAAAACACCTACAGCCCCATTCCCTCTACCAGCTCTGAGGGCGAGGCCTCGGCGTCGTATGAAGAAAATGCCACAAACACCCAAAAATTGAACGAGCCTAGCTGTCAAAAAATTTTAGACCTCAAAAAGCTCAAGGAAAAACTGGACGGAAAGCGGGCGAAAAATCAGAAATCGCTGGGGGCACCGGGCCCCTTATCCTCTGCCCCGTCTTCCCCGTCTTCCCCTTCATCATCCAAAAAAACATTCACAAAACCACCTCCGTCCAAATCATTGACAAATTCACCTGCGAAACATTATACATCAACAAAACCTTCTCCTGTTAGGACCCCTTCTGGCATGACACCCTCTACCACGCCCATAGACACACCTATTGCAACACCTTCTCAATCGCCACACAAAAAAAAAAGAAACAGAATCCCAGATTTACAGGCAGCCATAGACAAGAAAAAACAAAAGATTAAGCCACCATATCTCCCAGGGGAAGACGTCTGCCGCGTATCCCTGGTACAGGCGGAGAGGGTTTTCGGGCAGACACGTAAGCCGAAAGCCTTAAAAGTGTTATGGAATTTCCAAAAGATCAACGGATTGGATGTAAAAGTGCCCGAAAATTTTCCATCAGCCAAAAGGGTACTGACCGTCATTAGAACGCCCGGGTACGCGGGAGATTTGGAGCATGATAGAGGAGGCCCAGTCGTCTCTAAAAATGGTGCCCCCAGCTGCCTACCTACTCGACCCAGAGATGGACGAAACAAACCAAGAGTTTAAAGGGAGGGTCCCCGTTTTTGTTCACCCATCCCTTTATAGGGCTCTTAAATTAACGTATCCTGCGGACATCGGCGGCTTGTCTCAAGATGATACCGTCGAAATTGATATGGCGTCCGGTTCTATGGGACGAGCTGTCAGTGTCCTCACCCCAGCCATGTTCTATCCTGAAGGACAACCCTAATCGATTTGACAATGTCTCTCTGGTTGGCTAGTGTGAATGCCCGAGGCCTGAGGTCCGAGTCTCGAAGGGTGAGGCTCGCTCGTGACCTTCAGCGCTTAGGGGTGAATATATGCTGTGTGCAAGAGACCCGTTTTTCTTCTCGCGATTATGAAGGCATTCTGTCTAAGGGGTTTACTCTTTATTCAGCATGTTTTGATGGACGCTCGAAGTGTATCTCTTGGCTGGTGAGCAAGTCTTTGAAGGCTGCGTGTGTTCTTGTCTTCGCAGATTCGGCGGGCAGACTTTGCGTACTGTATGTTACCATAAAGGATAAGGCTTTGCGTCTCATTGGGGTTTATGGGCCCAATATCCAGACTGAGCGGCCTGCTTTGTTTCGGCAGATCGGGACGTTTATGACGACATCACGTTGGGTAGTTTTAGCGGGCGATTGGAATGCCATCCTTGACCCCGACATAGATCGTATAGGGTCAAATTCATATTCGGGTACTAACATCTGGGGCGTGAAACCATTTCGCGACTTTGTCGATGGGTTCGATCTCGTCGACAAATACCGGAATGAGCACCCTCAGCGGGTAGTTTGGACTTGGACTAATAGTGGCAGCTCGGCTGTAGGTGTGAGTGCTAGCTACTTTAGTTAGGAGAGTCGATGTAGGGCTCTTAGGGTGTCCAAGCTTCCAATATATAGTTTATTCGGACCATAGGCTTGTCCGGGTCCGTATAAACTTAGATAAGCCTAAGGTTAGGATGGCTGGTTACTGGAAATTCAACTGCTCGTTATTTGGCGAGCAGGAATTCCGGGACCAGCTGCTACTAATGTTACAAAGGGAACTGACGGGGGCTGTGATGGAAAATGCCTGGTGCGACAAATTAAAATCTAAAATTCGAACGTTTGCTGCCGATTTTAGCCGTCGATTCAATCTAGATAGATTAGCGGCGCAAACGGCTTTAGAGCAAAGAGTGGATCGGGCAGTTAAATCCCGTGATAGTGGGGAAGTAGCCTTAGCTAAGGCAGAGTTGGTCTCCTTGCTTATCAAGAAAGATCAAGCTCTGGTAGTTAGGGCTAGGTTAAAAAGAATGTCCTCTGAGGTGACGAACATGGCCGCAGAATTGCGTGCAGAGCAGAGTAGGAATGCATCACGGCGGCATATCGCGTGCGTCACATTGCCGGATAAGCGAACCGTGACTACAAACTCGGGCATATGTGAGGCTTTTCGCGATTATTTTCGGGATCTTTTTACCAGGGAGCCCGGTCTAAGCCCTGCTCAGTTCGACGCCTATTTAGCCGACTTTCCCTGCCCTGGGGCAGCTGAAGCGGCTAGGTGCGAGGGTCCCATCACAGAGTCGGAAATCTGGGAAGCGTTGAAACAGGTTGGCCTGGATAAATCTCCGGGATTAGATGGTCTTCCCTACGAAGTCTACTTGAGGCAGTCGCCCGTTTTTGTTCCTTTGCTGGAACTGATTTTCAACAACTGGATGAAGCAGGGGTCTATACCTCAACGCTTCACCAGGGGTGTGATCAAGTTGCTGCGTAAGAACAAAAACGGTGGGGATGGGATAGGTCATTTTCGCCCTTTAACTATGTTAAATACAGAGTTAAAGATTTTGGCAAAGATCTTAGCTAACCGTTTGCAGCTTGTCCTGTCTCGTCTGATTGGCTCCGAACAGACTTGTGCTGTGAAGGGCAGGACTATTCAGGACAACCTTCATATGGCCTGCTTGATCATCGAGAAAGTCGACAGTGAAGCCGCGCTGATCAATCTGGATCAGTCCAAGGCCTTTGATAGGGTTGACCATCGATTTCTGGAGGCTGTTCTTTCGGCTGCTGGTTTCGGGCCGTACTTTCGCTCCTGGATCCGTCTTCTGTATGCGACGCCCGGTGCGCTGGTGGAAGTGAACGGGGTAAGATCGGAACCTTTCGTATTGTCTCAATCTATTCGTCAGGGTTGTCCGCTTTCGCCTATGCTTTACGTTCTTGCGTTGGAACCTTTTCTTCGCAAGTTAAAAGCGAATCCGGTCCTGTGCGGAATTTCCCTACCTGGTGCTACCACCTCGGACAGGTATTCTGCCTATGCTGACGACGTTTCGGTTCTTGTGTCGACAAGAGCCGAGATTAACGAAGTCAGCAAAGAAATCAGTGGTTATGAGATGGTGACAGGGACCAAGATCAACCGCGATAAGTCTGTTGGCTTGCAGTTGGGTGCGTGGAGGGGAGTTTCTCTTCCCGGACCTTTCCACTGGACGGATGGACCGGTCAAGATACTTGGCGTCTGGTTCGATCCAGATATCCAGTTGGGAATGAATTGGTCGGAGGTACAAGGGAAGGCCGAGATCGCAATTAATTTGTGGTCTCAGAGGAATCTTTCCTTAAAGGGGAGGGCGGAGGTATGTGTTTCACATATCTACCCGATTCTCCTTTACCGACTCTCTGTACTTCCACTTCCGTCTGACACTTTGCTGGCGTTAGTGAAGCTCTTGTTCTCCTTCTTGTGGGGAGTCTCTCGATGAGGAGGGCGCCTTCTGGAAGGAAGACGCCCGTCGAAATTTCCCATCCTTGAGAAGTGTGCATTCGTGAGAGGAGGAGGCCCGCCGTTTACCCCGAGCCGAGTGCTCCTTCTATCGTGAATGTTGTCTTGCTCTGAAACGCCTCTTACGGGCGTCGGATGGCCTCTCCAACGTCCAGTTGTCTCGTAGGGCATTATATCAAGTATTAGTTAGGGGACCGTTCATGATGAGCTGATTGACGATCTCGGTCTTACGAAGCAGGAGGCTCGCTCGATCTGGCCTTGGGCTCCCGGGTTGAAATGTCTCAATAACGATGAGGCAACCCTCACCTGGCTGGTGATGCGTGGGGCCCTCTGGGTCGCCAAAAAGCTTTGCGCAGCGGGCTTGGAGAAATATCCAAACTGCCGACGTTGTAGTGGGGAAGTCGAGACCCTAGGACACGTCTTCTTTCATTGCAAGTTGGTAGCTCCGTTGTGTAAGTTTGCTGAAGGCCTCATGGTTCGCATGTTGCACGGAAAGTTATTTGTCCTTGAGGCCTCTTCTGTTTGTAGCAATGTGGCACCGCCGTTGACGAAGGCTGAACTTTATGTTCCACTGCTTGCTAGGAGTTATGAGAGTCGTGATTTGGTCGACACGCCAGAAGGGATTCTATGGAGGTGAGAAGTTCACCTCTTCCCAACTGATCTTATACTTTAGGCATCTGCTTAAAGTCAAGATTAGGACGGAAAGGCGGCGACTCTCTTTATCAGAATTCGGCAAAAGGTGGGTAAATCTTGCGCGAATGTGTAGAGTGAAAGGAGCTGACCTGGAGTGACACTTGGATTGGATGTCGGTTAGACACAAGATTTTGTCCTATCAGGGTTGAACAGAGGCAACCCGCCTCGATATTTAGGCTAGTTTAGGTTTTTTAGTTTGAATCTTTAGTTCCCCTTTTCTGGTTAACTTAGCTAGGGTATGCATGCTCATTGGCCCCTTTTATTTCTGTCCCTATTTTTCTTTTGTTTAATTCCCCATCCCCTCCCTCGTTAGGTGGTCAGTAATGTCAGTTCTCTGGTTGTTGCGGGATGACTTTCGTTTCGTGTGTGCGTTTTCGTATTTGTTATTGTGTCTAAATGAGTGCGTATTTGTGGGCGTGTTTGTGTGCGTGTTTGTGTGCGTGTTTGTTTTTTATAATGTTATAATCCCGCATTTATTTCGTCCAGTTAACTGATGTTTCTGCCACATTTAGGGATTGTGGGGGGTCTTATTACTACCCCTATTTTGTTTTGTTTTATGTAAATAGCATTTAAATCATATTGTAAATAATCATTGGGGTTTTTAAATTGTTGTTATTTCCCCCCACCCCCGACTTTTAAATGTACACATGGGGATTAGTTAGGATTTCATAGAGAATTTGAGGTATTATGGTGGACACAGTAAGAAAGGTAGGAGTGAATGTGTTGTTTTGGTGATAGGAATATTGTTGGTATGTTTGGGTCCGTGTCTGTGACTAGCTAAGTTTAGAATTAAGACAGAAGATGACCGTCCTTCTCCAATCCCCTTTTTGGCCTTGTGCCACATTTTGTACTAACGTACAAATAAATAATCTTTTCTTGGTCGACAGCAGCCGTTGCGGTTGGTCGTCCGTCGGCAGCAGTTTTGGGTGCCGTTTTGCTCGTTTGCTGTCGTAAAGTGTTCGTTCGCAAGAAGGCGTTCGTTTTTGTGTCGCAAGTAGGCGTTCGTTTTTGTGTCGCAAGATGTTTTTTTTCTGTTTTTCCCGTTTTCTCGCACATGCCCTATTACAGAGCCACCAATAATCATAAGAGCCAAAGTTGTTGTAGATTATGCAGTGCCTCATTCTCTTGGCAGACAGGGATTTAGCACCTTTGAGGACTTGCTTATGAGCAGTAATGAATAAGTGCTGTTGACAAGAACTGTCATGCTGGTATAGCCAAAAATAGTAGTTCATATGTGTTATAGTAGCTTAGCATGTTGGTGTGAACCATGGAGATGATTGAGGTTACACTTGGTATTTCTAAGAAGGGATGATAGCATCCATGTCAGTTTTGACCAGAATAAAACCTCAGTGGCACAATTTTCAGTTGGAAGGCTAAAGATGTCAGTCCAAGAGGCATCACAAAGAAAATTACAGAGTGAGTCCAACTCAATATGCTGGTAATCGAAAGAGATCTTATGGATAGGACATTCCTGTTTAATGGATGATTGGTACAAAATATCAATGGATATCACAGAGTGGTCCAAGTTACCAAGAGGGCAGTGTTGCAAAGCTCAGCAAGAGTGAGGAGAGAAAGTGAGAAATAAATAAATAATGTTGCTTGGTTTTTCTAGGGAAACGAGTAGAGAAGTTAATGATTTGAGTAAGAGATTAAGCAATGGAAAAATTTAATGTCTGAATGCTGGCAACCTTTAGAATGTTTGAGCATTAAAATCACTGAGGACAAAGTTGTTTGCAGATGAATGAAGAAAAATTGCCTTTTCTATTCTGTCAGTTATTATGTCTAATATACTGCAGTCCTAGGAGGAGGGGCAATAAAGGAATAAGAGATAGCTAACAGAGTTTAATAACAAAAGATGGAAGCACATGAAAGAGTAGTTATGGGCCTTAAGAGATAATTTGCTAGCCATTGGAAGATTATCCTGAATCTAGACACCAAGGCCATGCATGCTGGAATCTTTTTGGCAGAGAAGAAGATAGCCTGGAACTAAGAATTCATTGGTAGGTAGATAACCTGGAACCAAGACTCATGAAAATGATAGTTAAAAGGATTTTTTCATGAAATTAACATTTTAATTTTTATTATAATGTTCTAAAATATCTTACCATAATGCACCAAATATCTTTCTTGTCTGTCATCACATAACTCAATGAAAAATAGAACTATGGATTGAAAATTTTTATAGTTATTAATGTAACTATCTGGAAAGTGTTTTAACAGATGATAGAAAATGTGGCACAGAAATCCAAATGGACAATGGAATAGGGAAAGATGCCTTCTAAAAGCAAAACAAAGTATTAAGAAACATTAGTAACAAAAAAAGAGTACTGAATATAATATCAATTAATATGTTAGTGAATATTTAACAATTTCCTCACAGATGCAGAAGAGACAAGAGACAGCAGAGATATGGTTCTACAGAAGGACGTTGAGAATACCACAGATGGCGTATATGTGCAATGAAGAATTTTAAAGAAAAATGGAAACAAAAGGACTGTTGAAAAATTTGGAAACATAAAGATGGGAAAATAGTATAATTTTAAAATTATTAATATTATCTGTGCTATAACTGTTCATATACTAAATGTAACAGGTCATATTATAAGTAATGTTTGAATTTAGGGTAAGAAAAAATACAAAAATTTAAGTTTATTTAAAATTTATTCATAAACTTAAGTTTTATTATTATCATCAATAACATCTTTCTCTTGACCAACAAGTTTCATTAATACTTTCATAAATTTCTTTTGGTTTGAAAGAAAAGAATGTAAAGAGTAGTTTCAAGCTCTTCATTTGTTTTTAGAACCAGTTGTTGAAAATGGTTCCATAAACTCCAGAATAAATGGTAACCAGTTATAGCAAGGTTTTTAGAAGAAAGAATTGAATTTCTTCTCACCAAGTTCTTCAGTCTTTCATGTACCATGCATTATCATAATGAGTCACTGCACCTTTATGCTTGATCACAATGGGACTCTTTTTCTTTCAATGCAGTTGAATAGACAAATTTGATATCAACAAATATTTGATATCAACAAATACAAGATATCCTCTAAGCATGGAAAGCAGAATAAGAACAATTTATCTCTGTGGATTGAATAAAAGGTTCAGTTTAAAATTTTGAGAAATTTACTTAGTATGACAGAAGAAAGCCAGGTTACAATGGCTAAAATATTGGCTACAACAACTAAGATGTATATACTAGTCTGAATGGAAATATATATAATAATCAGAATTTCTCATCTTGAAAATTCTTATATAAACTGTTTGTTTGTCATTGCCTATTTTTATCACTAGTCAATAATATTTCAAAAATGGAAGGATGCCTTCACAACAGTGTAGAAAAATGAAGATAGCTACACTTGCTTACAGATGGTTGCTGTCAAATGGAGAACCAATTTTCCATGTTTGGGCATTTTTTCAAATTGTTGAATGGCTTGGTTTCAAATTTTAAGCTAATTCTTCTGCCATATCAGCATTATTTCGATTGAATCCAAAAAGAAACACACAATTGTTAAACTCCAAAAAATGACTTTTTCATAGTGCATCTCTTATGATAAATTCATCTTTTGTAAACATTTCAAACCATATTCAGCAATTTCTATCATTCAAAGAATTTATCCCATAAGCATCATAAATATTTTAGGTTGCTTTGGCAACATACTGCCTTGTCTAAACTCATAGAAGACTTACCACCATATCACATTGTTAAGCAACATCAGGTCTGGTCAGTACCTAGAGGCAAGTCCAAGTGAACATTTTCAACACATTTCTTCATGGTGGATACAAGATTCTTGGTGGGACTGCGGTCAGGTGAATTTCCTGTTTACATAGACTCAAATAATTATAACACGTATGATCCATTTCTTCCCTGACCAAGGCTATCATCAAGCTACACAAAAGAGGCAAATGTTTATGTTTGTGAATGATTCATGTGATGTACACAACTTGTGTTAAAATAACATGAAAACCCAAGAAAACAAATGCACATTTGTGAATACTGTTTCTTACCCTCCAGACTAAGATGTTTTGTTCCTTTCAGCATAAAACATCCAGCTGCAAAAATTATACATTTTAATAAAGTTAACACCTTTGTTCTTTTTATTTTTAAAAATACCAATCATGTGTTTTAAGAACAATTATTTCTTAGAAATGAAAATCTGTGTATAATAAATGTTTATACTTCAAGATTTTACAGTTTTATTTGATAAAATAAGGTATTGAAATGGCTAAATATAAAAATATTTGTGTATTTTTTATTAATTTATTAAGTGGCATTTTAAGGTCATGTAAAGACAATACTTAGCAATTTCATTTTGATGAAGAAAACAATTTTAATTGTATAAAATGATTAACATGATTAGTGAAAATTAATTGAATATATTCTATCTTGTGGCTTTCTTGTTTCCAGTTTTATGGAAATATTTACATTTACAAAAATATTTCTTGCTCATAATTTTTATTTTCTGATACTATGTAAAAGAAAAAAAGTATTTCTTTAATTAAAGAAAAACAAGAATAACAAAAATTGTAATAGGAGCCCAGGTAAAAAAAAAAATTGCTACTGAGACATTAAGTTTAAGTCCCAAAAATTCATCCCCAAGGATGCATGTAGATAAAAGTGTCGGTTGAAGTGATCCAGTAACTTGACCCAAGAGTTGTGAGTTCAATACCTGGTGAACAAAAACTTAGAGATTTGAGACACTAAAGTAAAATAACTGAAACTGAGATATCCAGAAAAGGCATGGAACTAGAATGATTTAACCCCATGGACTAAATAAAGGGTTCAGTTCGAAATTCTAACATCTATCACCTGAAGAAGGCCGAAATGTTGTGAATATGACAATAAAGATGAGGACAATGTGAATAGTGTAAAAATAGACAACAGTTATAATCACATTATATGTAGGACAAAAAAAAATCAACAATTTAAAGAGTAAGTTCCCTTTAATCATTAAATATTAAATATATTTGAATTATTTCTGCCTTTATTATCCAACCAATTTTTAGCAGAAAAACACAGTTTACACATAGAGATAACAAATTAAAGCTAAATCTATGCATTTATTAGAAAACATATATCTCTAACCACACACCAATTTAGCTAAGTCACACATACGCCGCACTCTACTCAAAACAAATTTTAAAACACACACAAATATACCAGAGTGTTGGCCATTATTGATGCGACTCTCTCTTGCCACAGATATCTACAACTATATCTGTGCATTTCCCTTATATATGCTATAAGAGAAGCCAGATACCAGCAAGAAGGGAGACAGAGCAGAGAGAGAACTTCACACACCCATGCTAACCATAGAGGCTACCCAGAACACAGCTGACTACCCATCCAACCATTAGTCTGTGAAAATGACCTCCTGTGAACACAGAAAGAGGATTCCACTATCAACATAACAAGCCCAAACAGATAGCCAACAAGCAACTAGTTTAGTTTAGTCAACTGGTTTAAGCATACTCCTTTTTTATGCTCTCATTTCACACCTTGTAGACGTACTTTTGAATGCTACACCATACAACTTACCTTTTATCGTACTATTATTTTGATATCTTGTAAATAAAAATAAATCTTTGGTCATTTCTCCAAACCAGTGTCTAATTCATTTCTTTATTCCAACCAACTTCCACCTAGGTCAAACTCACAAATTCAAGAAAATCAATCCTTTAATTCACTAGGCTATGTCTTTTGAAGAATCCAGATGTGTAATTTTGGGGCTTTAAATTTAATGCCTGTATACAGGTGGTGGAAATTTTGTGTGTCCTGTGGTTCATAGATGTTGTTCCACTCTCTGTTTGGTCTACTGAAGAGGTTGTCAAAGTATAATATATGTATTGATCCTTTCAGACATCTTATAAAAATAAGATGTCTGATTTTTATTCTCTATTATTTTGGTTTCAATTCACCCTTTCCCCCCTGTTCATGATCAGTCATGTCTAATTTCAATATCTTTCCCTGAACTACAACCCTCTGCCACCCTTACCTTTAAGACCAGTTGATCTTGCCTTTGTATCCCTTGCTACAACTGTATGGGATGGAATAATCACAGTCATGTTCTTTTCTGAGGGGTTTTGGTTTGGGAGAATTTTGAATTTTAAATTGTTTGAATGAAAATTAATCAAAAGGCAATTTAGTAATTGTCCTTGTGAGTAATTTTCATTCTAACAATTTAAAATTTGAATAAATGTTTTTTGAATAATTATTTTTGAATAATTATTTTCAGTTTTCTTAATAAATTTTTATTGGTTCAGAATAGTCACTTTCTTCTGTTATTTATCTTTTAAATATTTTATTTTTAACAAAAAATGTTCTCATATATTTGATAGTTTTACATATTATTTTGTTCTTTTCTTATTTATTGATTTCTATTATTATCATTTAAAGTAATAATAATAATAATCCTTAAATAATTTGTACATTTGATAATGAACTGTTTACTCCGACATCCACTATAAAATATATATATATGTATATGTTTATGTGTGTATATATATATATATATATTTCCAGTAAATGGAACTCATCAGCCCAGGAGGGTAGTCCAGAAGGAAAACTCTGATTTGAAATCTTTGCTGCCTTGCAGCCATACTCAATCTTGGGAAAGGTTTGGGAGTAAACCCTGTGGACAAATCCATAGCTGGAGTCCCTAATACAGCCCAATGTTGTATTGAACTTTGTTCTGGCAACTCATGCAAAACTGTCATTCCCATGTGAGCCTTTATAGCCGTAACAGATGCTGTGCTATCACTAGCAGCTGAGTCATAACTTTTTGGGTGCAGATCCATGCCACACAGTATATACAAGTAAATAATTAATAATAATAGCAGTGAGAGGAATAATAATAATAATAATAATAATAATAATAATAATAATAATAAATGCATAAATAAAAGTCCCAATGACTTAGAAATATTGGAGTGATATCTAGTGGGGAATAGCCATGGCACACGGGCAAGACAAGCTCTTTAGTTTTGATCAACAGTTTTCTTAGAGGTGGTATCATGAACAAAATTATCCCTTGGCAGTTAAGGATAAAATGCAAAAAAATACAAATCTCAATGTTTACAAACAAAAACTCATACTGGATTGGTTGTCACCCAGATAAACAAGGACTATGTCCCTCTGAGAGGAACCAGTCTGGGGTTGAAAAATCTGTTACTGAAACTTTTCCACCAACAATGAGACACCTGGTCAACAAAACTGGATTAACTCCAACTTTTGACCTGGTGACAAGGCCAAATCAATTAATAAAAAGAAAGCAAATGAAATGGAACCATAATAGTATAAACAAGTCATGGCATCTTTTTTCACTGCACACAAAAATCCACAAAAGAACATTACCGATCAAACATACCAAATATGGAGAAATATTGTAGGAACTAAAATAAGACCCTATCTCAACCCAAATATGCTTGCCAATGTCCACAATGACATCATGTGAAATAAAACCCTCAAATACAGAAATAGATAAGATAAAACTAAATATAAGACAAAGTACAATCAGACATAACCCAAACAAAAATGAGGCAAGTGTGGAAATAGATGATATGACAAAGGATGAAATACAAACTAAAATAAATGAGATATGAAATATTGATCACTGAGAAAATAAAACAGAAGAATCTAGCTGCAACATAAACAATTACACTGATTCTGATTTTGTCACTGATGAAGATGAATCAAAGGATATTAGAGCAAAATTCCTTGAAAACAACAGAGTTGAAATCACTGAAGTGAAAAACCACATCATTCAAATAATCAGCAAAGTAACTCACACACAAATGTCAGAAAGAGACTGGACACCAAAATTTCATATGACAAAGTCCAATAAATATATTGTGCAAACATATAATGATGCATTGCAATCATTGTTAACAAATGGAGCACAGGAAAACATCACAGAAGCAAATAATGTCATATATGCAACATCTCTGGCAGCTACTGAAAAACTTAATATCAAGATAAATAAATGATTAAACAACAGACAAAAAAAGCCAACTAGGAAGGCAAAATTAAAGCTAGAAATTGAGGAAATCAGATGTGAGTAATTGATACGAGATGAGATTTTAAGAAATTCAAATGTTTCATCACAGAAAAACAAGAAGATCAAACAGAAATATAAAATTAAAGTAGTAAATGAAATTCCACCAATCAAGAAAATACTTAAGTAGAAACTGCATTTAAAGGCACAGAGAACAAGACAATATAAAAAGTGTTGTAGGTTCTATCAACAAAATAAAGTATTCCTAATAGGCCTCAAGAAGTTTTACAGGGAAATTGAAAAAGCAGTTATGGAAGTCAAAAAGTTACCATCAATTGATTTTGGGAGAATATTTGGAGCAACCCAAAAGAATAAAATTCCAATGCAGAATGGATCAAACAAGAACAAGAAAGAATGAAGGATAAACCTGTGAAAGAATGGAAAAATATAACCAAGAATAATGTTAAGCAAGCTCTAACAAAATCCCCCAGAAATGACAAAGTATTCAACTTTTGGCTCTATCATCTGTTATCAATTTATTAAACTCTTGCACAAACTTTATCAATGCTAATTAATAATCCTAATGAAATTCCAGAATGGATGGATCACTGAAGGTATTACATATCTCCTATCAAAAATGGGTGAAATATGATCCAAAAAATTATAGGCCAATAACATGTCTGTCCACCACATATAAATTGATCATATCTGTCCTAACAAACTGTACTTACTCTTTTTTTGATCAAAATAACATTCCTCTAAAACAGAAGGGATGTCAAAGAGGTTCATATAGTTGCTTGGATAGATTACTGTATAATTACTGTATAATAATGCCACACTCTTGGATCCTTAAGGATTTGGAAATGTACAAAGTATCCACAGTGGTAGTAAATTTCTTTAAATATAGCAAGAAACTATGGAAAACCACATTATACCTAAATCACACCAAAGGTGCTTCCCCTTCCAATTGTTTGAATATCCAACAAGTAATCTTTCAAGGAAACTCCCTGTCTCCTCTTCTGTTCGGTCTGTCCGTAATCCTCCTTTCACATGAACTAAACAGCAATAACTATGGATACAAAGTAAAAAGAAAGTGTTTAATTACCTATAGATGATTTCAAACTCTTTGCCAAAGATGACAATGAGTTGAAGGGTATCCTCAATACTGTAAAATGTTTCAGTGATGACATCGGTATGAATTTCAAATTAGATAAATGTGCAAAAGTAACATTTAAGAAAGGGAGAATTAAAAAACACACTCAATAGATCTAGATTTTAGCACAAATATTAGGGAACTGGAACAAGAAGAAGCCTATAAATGCCTAGGAGTCAGTGAAGGAGATGAAATACAGCATACCCAAATGAAGGAGAAAGTAAGAAATGAATACTACAGGTGTGTGCATCTAGTGTTAAATGCCGACTTGAATTTTTAAAACAGAATATCATAGATGACTATAAGTGAATGGATGTCAAAGCGAGAAAGCTTACCACTGCATACATCATCCTAAATCTGATGGTGATCATATGTTTGTGGCAAGATCTAAAGGAGGCAGAAGATTAGTTCAACTAGAACTGTCTTACAAAACCACAACAGTCATTAAAGATACCTGGAAACTACAGAAGACTGGATGATGAACCGTGTCAAAGAACATGCAAAAAAAAAAAACTTTATTCAGTAATAAAGAAAGCCAACAAATTCAAAAAAGAATTACAAGTGGGTGAAGAAGTGAAAGTAAACCATAACACATCTACTACTACTTCCAGTTGTAGTTGGAGCACTTGATTTGATTGGAAAAGCTTCCGATAGATCCCTAGTAGCCCAAGCCTTAAAGAAATACAAAAAATTGTACTCACAAGTACAGCTCACACCTTATGAAGAGCTTTATCTATTAAGATGTTTGTGATTTTACAATTTGTTGTTTTTTTTTTTTTTTTACAAAAATGATCAGTGAAAAATGTTATGAAGCCATTTATAACCTTAGATCTATAGTTGGGGCCCGGAAGGAAATGTGTATACAACAGAAATCCAAGGAAAAAAAAAAAAAAAAAAAATAATAATAATAATAAAAAAAAAAAAAGAAGAATATCTAATCCAATATTTAACTTGATGATGATGCATTGAAAGCAGCAAATATTGTCTTGGAACAGCTGATATATCATATGAACTTAAAAAACAAATTTTCAGTTTACAAAGTAATTTTACAATTATTTTAAGAAAAATATTAATATATGACCCTAACAATTTCATTTTTAATGGCCTTCTGATATCATGATTTAATTATATAACATTCTTTTTCTAAATGAATGATGAGTGACTTTTATTGAATGCTTTTTTCATTAAAGTTGAATCCTTACTGTCTATAAGACTTGATGATACAGGCATCCTGTAATATGTACAAAGGGAAACAACTCTTAAAATTAAAGTATCTATATCTGTTCTGTTCTGGATGTTTGTTGCATAACGGTTAATAAGATTGTCTAATAGATACACTAGTATAAGGTACTACTTTATGGGTACTCTACACCTGTGACCTCATGCTAAACTAAACCAAACTTCCTAAATTTCTACATATTTTTAACTTTGCTAGTTTCTAAAATCAGTATTGGCATAAAAATTCCACTGTATAATTTACATTAATCAAGAATGATTTTGAATTTCTAACACTTATTTTAAAATTTAAATGCTTAAATAAAATCTTTTAAAAACAAATCATGCATATTATAATATGTAAGATGGAATATATGAAAACCAGTTGGATGTTTCAGTCTTTATTTTCTCGCCTACATTTCATTCAATAAGAACACCCTCAGAACAACTGAAAAAAATTAAAGAAATATTGTTACCATGGCAATCTTGCTACTTTGAAATGCTGTGGTTAATTTGGAATTTATTTGAAAATTTAATAGTCAATAAAATTAAAAATAAATATCTGTGAACTAGCAATGAAATATGTACATAGGGAAATATTCAAATAAATGTAAAATATAGGGATTTGATATAACAAAAAATAAAAGAGAATTATGATAAGAAAAATAAATAATCTATATCATATCTAAAGAAAATAGTGAATACATATAATTCATATTATAATTTATAGGAATATTATTTATGTGTGGAGGAAAATATAGAATTAAAATAAGAAATTTTATTAAGGTGTTTAAATAGTATTTATTTTATTATTATTTTCTTTAAGCATAAACTTAGAAAAGGTGATATGTAGGAAGGTTGTTATAGTTTTTACAGTTGTTCTGATGATTGAATAAAATTTCGTCAACAGAATAAAAATCTAAACATCCAATTTCAAATATTCCATCTCACATACTTTGATCAAATATTTTATATCAGTCACTCTCCATATAATAATTTACTGTAACAACTAAAACTAGAAATATGAAAAATGTAAAACTTAAAAAAAATGGTTGTCATAAACATTATATAAAGTGATCTTCAACAGGGTCTTCTCTGTGTCATGTCCCTTCAGATGATCATGGTTCTCCACAACTTCCTAGCTCAAAGCAATATTTCTCCCCTTACTATCTCTCTCAGTGTATGTGCCATTATACATGTGTAAATGTATGGCAGAACATGGACTGGGAGAAATATTTCATTCTGTGATCCTAAGCACAGATGTCCTTTTTGTAACATTTTCCTTAAAATTTCCTTGCTGACTACGTTTCATCCAATGTCTTCTCAGAGACAATTTTAATTACCTCCCTTGCACTCTAAAACGTTAACTATAAGTAATTCTTGCTGTGTGAACAAGCAGAAATCAATGTTAATGATATAAAATAACCAATAATTATGAAGAATAAAGTGAAAAACGATTGAATAACTTCTGATCACTTGCACTTCACTCCTTTTTCTTTAAAAGTATTTTATTTGACACGTTTATATTCCAAGTTTTCTTTGTTGAGAGTAAATCACTTATTTCTTTGCCTATTATCTCCAGTGGTATCTCAAAAAAAAAAAAAGAAAAAAAAAAGACTAACAGAATTTTCCCTTTTATAGCAAATCCATTTATTAACAGTATTTTCTAAAATTTAACAAAATTAAAAAATAATTATATACAGCATGAAGAAGTGAAAACAAAAAGAAAAATGTGTGTGTGATTCAACTTATTTTCAATGATTTATTGAGATTGAAAATCTCAATTATGACTTACCTTTTCCACAAATATTTAAGTCATTTCTTAACAGTACAAAACTAAAATACAGTATAAAGAAGTGAAGACATATTGAAAGGTTAACAGATTTTGGAGAAATCAATAATTGTTTTTCTACATTATTTACATTATTCGGACTATTGTCCTCATCTTTGTTGCCATATTTATCACAATGTTTCGGCCATTGTATGCTCTGGCCTTCTTCAGGTGGTTGGAATGTCGAACCAAACCCTTTATTTCGCTCACCGGAGTAGACTGTTCTAGTTCCATGTGCCATGTTTGATGGATGTCAGTTATCCTGTTATTTCCCTTTGAAAGTTCTCCACTGCCTTAACCGGGTATTGAACTCACTCTTTGGGTCCTGTCAATTGCTTTTGTATTAGAAAAGTGTGTTCTTAGTCATTACTTCAACATGTCTCTACTTCTTCAGACTAATTTATTAAATTGAGAAATAAGAACATTTTTAAACTTTATTTTTTAATATGAATTCCATTCTTATAATCTTGTGTATCTGCATGAATGTCAAAATATTGAAGAATAAATTTAAGTGAAACTTTTCTATTGTAAGTTGATTCTAAGAAGTCATGTAACTAAAAACTTAAGAAACAGTCTGAAGCATTTGATTTTGTGAATATAGAGATAAGCTAAGCTAAAGCAGGCCAATGCATCCCTCTCTATTCCTGAAAATAATTTTGCCTACACTCACAATGTGAAAATGGTGTAAACTAATTTTCATATGCAAATTTTAATCCTCCCTACTTAACTCAAAACACTGATGATGGGTTTACAAATGAACAAAGGCATCTTTTGATGATAAATTAAGAAATCAAGTTTAATACAAATATTTATGCATTCACCATATTTTACTTCCATTACAAAATCTATTACTTTCACTATGTATTTAAAATATAATTTTAGATTTACAAATAACTTCTTTTTTACTTATGGGGAAAATGTCTACTATTTGTTTTGAAGTAAGACTAGCATCAACATAACAAAAACTTATTTTGATTCTAATTCTCATCTTTACAAGAATGAGTTTGAATAATCTGTGGAATAATGACAATATTTCATGCAAAAGTTTCCAGAATTAAAGCAGTTTTCAACTATATTCAGCAGTTTCCAGTTTTCAAAGAGTGCTTGGAATTTTTGCACATATCAAAGTCATTCCCCATTTTATACAATTTTATTGTTCATTTTGGGTTTCAATGTTTTACTTAACAATTATTTTTGGACACCTTTAATATCTAAAATGATTCTTTATATTTCACAATTGATTAGCAAACTATGTTTTATGAAGACCAAAGTAAAAAGCCAAAAATGAAAATAAAGTTGTGAATGATTCTCATTTCATGAAATGCCAACTAAAAGAGAATGTAAAAAGAAAGAACAAACAAGAATCGTATCAGTTTTTAAATTTTCATTTTAATAATTAAATTGACAAGAGGACAAACAATTATTTACAGACACAAAAAGATGATAAAATCCAAATGTTGTGCAGATTTTCACCGATTGTTTTTATTTCGCAGTCAAAAGAATCTTTTAAATTTTTTCCAATGCTATCAAATTCTTAAAATTTTGAAATATTTTTTTTTTCTTTCTTCAAAGGTTTTAGTAAAAGTCCTGAGAATATTAGAACAAATCTAAACAGAAGAATTAATAAATCTTCTTCACATTACCTGCTAAACAAAATATATAAATAATTTTTTTCATCAAGCATATAATTATCTTGCAACAACTGGATTTCTTTCCAGACATTCATACATTAGATGTATAAAAATGCCCATGGGAGTTGAGCCCATGATGATACCACAGCCTTCTGACTCAATGCATATTATTTCATTTAAAAAAACTTATTTACTTATTTGTACTAGTTAACAAACTCAAAGTTCACCAAATTAACTACACTTACTTGGCATTGTTAGTCAGGAATCTATCATGGTTTCCCATTTAATCATGTTACCAAATTATAAAAGAAATTAAAGAATAAGACAATGGGTTAAATATGTTTTTTTATCCTAAAACTAAATGCAATGTTATTTCACAAAATGTACAATTTATTAAAAAAAATAAAACATACAAACATTAGGTTTCCAATATATTAGGATTACATTATCACAACTATATATATTATCCAATATATTAGGAGTACATTATCACAACTATATATATTATCCAATATATTAGGAGTACATTATCACAACTATATATATTATCCAATATATTAGGAATATATTATCACAATTTCCAATACATTAGGTTTGACTTTTAAATCAAGCTGAATATACTGGAAGTTGTGTAATAACTGAAAAAAGAACTATTAACTTGATATAAAGCTGTAATCTTAATGTGAGAATGTATAATACTGGCCCTAGTATTATTTATATCATTAAAAAATATCATTTCACAGATAATCAAATTAATTTAAAAATATGGTTTCATGTCAATTTATTCACTATAGTTTTCTTCATATATTTATTTCAGTTGTTGGGTATATTTTAAAGTCAGTATAGACTTTTAAATAAGAAAATAATTAAAACAAGCAAAAAATGTAAGGAACTGAAAAATGTAATTTCAGAAATTTGTAATCAGCAAACTGATTTTGGCTTAAAGACAAGAAGTTGGGAAATTTAATGCGATCAATTTCTCAGCTGGTATATTTTTATAGCAAACATAATATACTACATTGGGTATGACTTGAGCTTATTGTTTGTTTAAATGATTAAATTCTTAAGTAAAAAATAAACACATGAATCAGATGGTAAAGTACAGTTGTGATTTCAAATCTGACTGGTAGTGAGATTATTTGGCATTTCTTTACAAATCTAACATAAGAATACACAAAAATGACATTTGTGATGAAATAGTCACATTCACTGATGTCAGCAGATGAAAAATTTAATAGAACAAAGAATTAAATTGAGTTATTCTCTTCATGTGACATGAAATTTCCGTTTTTGTTTCTAAACATTGTTTTCCATGCAGAAAAAATATAAACAAATAAAAATGCATCACCGAGTAGAAACGTCAACATAATTATGTATGTATGTATGAGTGAATGCATACACATATTACTGTGTGTGTGTGTGTGTGTGTATGCATGAGTGTAGATATTTTTGCATATGAGTATATTTGTGTGTTTATGCATGTATGTATGTGAATACCTTATAAGAGTTGCACATATTAGAAGCTTAATTTTTATTGAGTAAAAAAACCTGCCATTATTAGGTTTTATTAGAAAAATCTAAATAAGGAGTAAAATTACCATACATAATTTATACACACACAAATGATTAATATTTGATAGTTATGAATAAAATTAAAGTCAGTGAGCAAAATGATGCAGAATAAGATGTTAAAAAGTTAAACAAAGGAGATTGCAATCCAGTATGCACATAAGTAAATATGTGTATATCTTTGCATGCACAAGTACATGCTTATATTATGAATGCATAGTTGTATGCTTGTAAAAGATGAATCAGAGCATATATATATATATATATATATATATATATATATATATATATATATATATATATATATATATGTATATACACACACATTTCTGAATATGTTTGTATGTATAGTGTATAAGTATCTATGTTTATTTATGTGTGGGTATATGTCCATAAAACAATTTGTGCATAACTCTGTGATTTTGAATAAAACAAAGTTAGATTTTAGTCAATTAATTTAATAAAACAATAAAAAATAATTGAAAAACCCTTCAACCTCAGAAAAATAACAAAATGATCCAAATAATTTCTACCAAATTTTTAAATTCTCCATTTCATACACACATAAGTGATGCGTGTGTGTGCTTTATTAACTGTGAAAGCATAGGTAAAAATCAATGAGAAAACAGATAAATCAATTTTTTAGAAGTTAAAATATATTTTAAATATTAAACTTTCTTTAATATAAATTGTAAAAGTTCAAAAATCTTTTTGCAAAGTCATAAAAGTTATAAAAGAGTTTACACTTTTACTTTGTTTAATTTATCTAATCTAATTTTGGCTTTTCTATAATTTGTTAATAATTAAAAAATAAAAAACTAACTCACCTGAATCTTGCAAAAGAAGTAAAGATTTGTTATCTACTAAACTTAGCTTAGTTTGACACAAGTATGGAGAATCCCGTGAGAATCAAACTCACCACTCAGTAGTAATGGCTGACAATACTAGGCCATTAACCATTACCACACAAGAGAAATTAACG
Source organism: Acanthosepion pharaonis (assembly GCA_903632075.3). Lineage (NCBI taxonomy): Eukaryota > Metazoa > Mollusca > Cephalopoda > Sepiida > Sepiidae > Acanthosepion > Acanthosepion pharaonis. The sequence goes on along the minus strand of CAHIKZ030000699.1, from coordinate 519,960 downwards.
TATTAGTCACTTATCACTATTATCAGCTGCAACCCGTATAACTTTTCAGAGATTATTATTGTATTGACTCTGTTCAGTAAGAAAATTTGTCAGCTGAAACCCGTATAGTGTTTCATGTCTTTCTCAAGTGAAACATGTATTTATGATTGGACCCAATTAGAAGAGACTGGTAAGGTTTAAATTGCCAATTGTAGTTAGATAGAATAATGAGAAAAAAAGTTTAAATCTGAATTTAAACAATCATTTGGAACTTAGGAAAAATCAAAGAATTAGGCTTATCATTCAAAAATGATTATCAGTGAAAAGCCTTACTAGATCATTTCAAAGTTCTCTTCACTCCTGTTAAATTATACTTAGTCCCATTCAGTACAAGACTATTGTTTAAAATTTTTAATTTTATGATCTTTAATCGGATTTTATGGTATGTTGTAGAATAAAGTAGTCTATCGTTTACATTTCTTTTTTATTTAGATGACTCTCAATATTGATATTGCCTTGAACATTTGGCTGGAGGGATAAGGATGAAGAAAAAATTATACATATTCTTAAGGCTGTGAATTAATTTTCAAGTTGGAAGTTACTATACATACAGTTTTGAATAGGCACATGTATGTGTGTGTTGATAAATTCATATTAATAAAACAATCATATTAAAAAGTTTTCAATGTATACTACAATTAGTACATGTACTGACTGCAGTATCCATGGAAACATTTGTAAACACCTTTAATCATATGAAAACATAGATAATTAAAGAACCAAGCTCTTTATTAAAAACCTACAATATTTATTCCATGTGTGTGTGTGTTCAATTCTGTATCAATTATGTTTTTTATACATAAATTTATATGTATAATAAGATTGTGTGCTTAATGGTGTCTCTAGTTACATGTTTCTGCATAAATGCATGTATATGCATGTGTATATGAATAAATTTGACACAGGTCAGTTTTAAAAATACAAATAGTGCAAAAAAAAAAACAATTATCAAAATTAAAAATGAAGAAAAACACTTAACAAAAATTATAAAAAGTCAAAAGATGAAAAAAAGATTTAAAAAATGACAAGCAAGAAAAAAGACATTTATTATAACTCTTGGAGGAAGTTTTTCACTTTTTTTTTCATTGGAAAAATCTTTTGTTTGTTTATTCCTCACATTGCCAAAAAGTTTTAAATGTTATCAGTTTCCAGTTATAAAGTCTCAAGTACTGATATTAAACCTACAGCCAACATAACTTGGACTGTCTTAAAAAATAATAATATAATTAAAATAATAATAATAATAAAAATAAATGAAACAAATAGCATATAAAATAACACTGAACTTTTAGCAATGCCTTATTAATGGCAGTCACAGCATTTTATAACATTTTTTCATCACATTTAATCACTTCAACAGAACATCCAAATGATGAATTTTTATTTAAGTTTTTTCACAGACAAATCACCGGACAATACAAACAAACAAACCTTCACCAGTCAAAAAATAAATAAAAATAAATAAAAGTACAAAGAAAATGTGTAGATATCCCATCCCTGCCTTGTATCCCATCAATACCAGGCTTGCACCAGGTTATAGGCATGCTTTTCTCTTAAAAAAAAAAAAAACAGTGGAAAAGACTTGTTGATGAGACTATAATAAAGCTTTAGCAGTTAGTAAGAAATCCCCTAAATTTCTTTTGACTCGTCAATTTATCTTTGTTATGCACTGTTTTTTTTTAGTTGTTTAATAATAGCTAAACCTCATGAATAAATTCTATATAGTTTCTTAAGTGGACAATCATAATAGAAAATGTAATGTTGTAGCATTAATTTTAAGAGTTTTGTAAATATATAAATGAACTGACTACAGAAGGCATGAAGTATGTAAGATTTGCATAATGTGAATGACTTAAATTTGACATTCAAACAGGTCATGTTTACACCAATATAACTCATTAAAGATACTATAACTTTATCAGAAGATGAAGAACACTAACACAAAATAAATGCTATAAAGTTGCTGCAAGCCAAGCTATTCATTAAGTGTTACTGAAAAAAATGTTTTCCCTGATATTTGGGCTTATTCCCAACAAAGATATAAAGTACCAACACCTGATAAAAATTGTAGAACAAATCAGAACAAAGGTGAGTAGACAAGTTCCAAAGAAACTTCCGGAATCATAATGATATCTTAAAAATACAGACACTTCATACTTTGTTGTAACAATTGAATTGCTTCATAGAAAAGTGAATTTGGGTATATCTTGTTTTTATTAAAAATGATTTTCCATCTTTATAAACATTAGATGGAAAATATATCTCATTTATTAGAATTATAACATCAGTAATATCTTTAAGAGTATAAATATTATCAATAATACCCTTGTGAATGAAATCCTTAAAACTATTTTTATTTCATGGAGAATAACTGTACCAGTGTGTATATGTTCATATATCAATGCATGTAAGTTATTTTTACTGTTTTTATTGTGCATGTATAAATACAGTTGTACATAAAATGAAGAAGTGAACACTTATATGGAAATCTCATCCCTGCCTTTATACATCAAATGTGCAGTTGTACCTATAAACATGTATGGAAAGATAAATAAATAGTTTGTTGCTGCATACACAAACATAAATGCCAGAGACACTTTTATAAATGTATTAATAAGAATTTAAATGAAAAATTATGCATGCATATATGCATTCATTCTTGCAAGTTTTATATATAAATGTTTTATTTCTCTAGAGCATGTATATTCATTGTTTTGTTTATATATCATATGTAAGTAATAAAGTACATTTTCTTTTTTTTCATTTTTGTGGGTTCATTTATTTTCAACAATGATAAAATAAGTTCCTCTATTTTCACTTTTATGAGATTATAGTGTCTCTGGGTAATTTGCCTCAAAAATATTTATAAAAGTAAAACAAAGCTAATATTCTTTCAAAATGAAAAGGAAAAACTACTGAAAATATTCATTTCTTATAATTAAAGGAAAAAATAAAAATTTGTTGTGAAATGTTTTTTTATATTTCTTTTAACTTTTTTCTGTTGAATTCAATTTAAAGGTTTTGTTCTGTCTTAAATGTTATAATATTTCTTATACTTAAGTAAATTTGTGGAACCTCATTTTTTTTTGTTGCAAGTTTTACAAGAACAATACACTGCTTATAATGAGTATTAAAGTATAGTCAATTTTACAAGTATAGAAAAGTTGAAAACAGCCATTTAGAAACCTGAAGTATAGTGAAGTCTCTACGTAAACAAAAGCAATAGCCATAACTGCTAAAGAATAATTCTAAATAATTCATAATTCTAAATACATTTCTACAATTAAGCATACAGTGGAATTACAAATGCACAAATTACACAGACTGTAATATGCACAAGATGTAAAAATAAAATGCAGTCTACTGGCCATAGATGAGTTTGAATCCAAAATATTTTTATAATAATTATGGATACCACTATTATACTTTTAGAAACATATGATGTGTGGACTAGCAGCTGTTAATAATTATTTTGATAAAGAGGAAGAAATAAACAGCAACAAAGATCAGCCAATAAAGGTAAGTATGTGAATTTTAAAAGAAATATTAACAATGAAAATCTTTGTTCGAAAAAAATCAAATGGAAAGTCATTGGGTAAAAGGGAATCAGTTATGAATAAATAAAGTAAAAGAAAATTAAAAAAAAAAAAAAATTCAATTAAAGTTGAAAATGGAAAAAAATGATTGCTTTTCCTATTTTCTTTTTGTTTTATTGTGATGAAGAACTGTTTTGAAAATTTAATAAGATTCCAAATACTTTAGCTTTTGGCTTACTTTTCTTGTTTTTCTCCTCATTTAAGATGATCAAATATGACTATGTGACAAGTAAATCTTAATAATAACTGACTAAATGCTACAACATATATAGTTTGAATCATATAGTAGTCACAGTTGATATTGTGCATGAAAGATTTGCTAACATTTTATTTATTTCATAGGCCAAAGTCCAAGATGTGTACATTATAATCATTGTACACATCTTTGTTGATATTTATTAAGCTTCATTTAGTCATACACAAAGTCACAAAGGTGGAGCTTTTAGTGAAGATCAAACTTACTGACAACATCTTATGAGATAACTGTTGACCCTCAAACTACAAAAAATGATTCTTATCACTATGAATTGGTTAATAGCATTTTGGTAAAATGACATTTGCATGTGATTAACAAAGGATGAATGGCAATAAAGTATAAATATGAAAGACTTACCCAAGGTCACTGCAAATGATTTGAAATCTGGTAATGTTATATAAAAAAAAAGTTGATACGACTCAGGTAATGGGTACTTTTTTTAAAATAATCTGACTGCAAGAGACAAAGTGTATGAAAAATTTGCTTTGTGTAAACCATTCTTAAGCTTCGAACCAAGCAGTAATTAGCAGCTGGTTGAAAGTAAGAATACACATCCTAAACAATTTACTCACATGATTCAAATATGTGTCTATCTGTAACTTTTGAGTGCATTAAATTAGGTCGAATAATTCATTATACCTCATTTCCACAAAATAAATTAAACTGTTCTCATTAAAATAAACTAAAGCAAAAGTAATTAGATTCTCTAGACTCTGCTTAAATAATTTCAGATACTAAGAAATGTCATTTGAATGTTTTAAACTTGCAAATTAGACATTGTAGAAATACAGTATGAAAGACTTAAGATTTTGCTTACCTACTCTTGAACTAGAACTCATTTCAATACTTTGATTTTTCTTTTACTTTTTAGGGCTGCAAAATAGAAAACTACAAGCATATGATAAAATGAGTACTCATTAGTCCAAATACAAAGTAACCATATTTATTCCAAGTGACAAGTTAAAAACCCAGCCTTTTTTTCAGAAACATCACCACCACCTAATTTGAATATGGAATAATTCATAAATATAAAATTCAATGTAAAATATGTAAACAAGTTACTTGTACTAAGCAGTACATTATATGTGGAAATTACTAATGTGTGTGCATATGTGTAAGTAAATGTAACAGGTATTTTGTATAAATATTCATAGAAATGGGCAAGTGTATGTGACAACAAAGTAGTGTAAATTTGTGCCTGTACAGTTTTATATATTTTTACCACATGGTTACCATAAATTTTGCAAGTACTAAACTAACTAATATTAGGAATAAACAACCTTTTGCCTTGAACCTCAGATTTTTAACCCATGGTCCATTTTTTTAGTGAAAACCTCTTACAAATGTTCACCTACTGGATACTATTATAGATACTGTGCAAGACTGAATGCTCTGAAAAAGGGGTACATTTTTGCTCTGGCTTTGAATTTAAATTAACTTTCACTGAGGTAGGCTAATGATGACTCGGCCTTGGAATTTTGAACAGAAAATTAAAGTATATTGCTTTGATTCTATGTTCTATCATCGAGTTAGGCTCTACTAATGAAGGATGCATGTGTGTGTGTGTGTGTGTGTATGTGTGTGTGCATACATGCAATATTGTGAAATAGGAGGAATGTAATGGTTCTAACCACTCTCCCTATTTAAATGCCCTGCCTATCACTGGCCATGTTAATGTGACTACATGAAATATCACCACAGGTTGAAGTGGAACTTTTTTTTACAAATATATTTACACAAAAAAAATCGAAAAAAAGAATTGAAATAAAATAAACATATATATTTACACCCTGCCTTCCAAAAATTCCCAAATTCAGGACAAACATACAAAGGATAGATTTTAATTTCAACAATTTTTAAAAAATTGTTCTTTTCCTCATCAAGAAAATAAAACTGAATGTAATTGATCAATTCAAATAACTTCCTGTTTTTTAGGCTATTGTCATTGGCTGAAAAACATCTAATCAGAAGAAAAAATGTTTAATTTGAATATTTAGTAATCAAATGTAGACAGAAAATATACGATGTACAATTACTTTTCTGAGAAGATAAATAATTTCAATATAAAAGAAACCATAAAATAAACATGGAAACAAATTTAAAAAATGCAGTAGAACAAAGTTTTGCATTAAATTTTCTAAAAATATTCTGAAATAAAGAAACAATAATCCAAAATCCAGCAGTGTTAACAGCATGTGTGTGTGTGTGTGTCTGTGTGAGTGAGAGAGAGAATATAAACTTTCACATGTAAATATGTATGCAATATATGTGCTTAGGTATTCATGCATGAAAGTACAAATGTATACATGTATATATTTACGAATAAATAGTTATATACATATAACTCAGAATTTTTATTCAAATGTGTTTGTGTATTGGGGGTGGGTGAAACAAGTATTTCTGAAGCAAAGAATTTTTAATACATCACCCACCTTTTGGGAACTTTTCACAAACACCAACAATAAAACCTGCCTTTGAATTAGTCACAAACAAAATGTTTAGTGATGGTTAAATAATTTTACTTGCCACATCTTTTAAAATTTTCATGCAGACACACACACACACACACTTATATACACACATATATATACATATATATATTTCAATGTTTGTGTATATATAGGATATATATATATATATATTCATGCAAATTCATGAATATATACACAAGTGCAATGACAAGGGTGCACACACACACGCACACACATACATACATACATGTATACATACATGTATCTTTCACTATTTCTTATTATTTGTCATTGCTTTACAATTTGATATTCAAGTAAATTTTCAAGTGCTGAACTTTTTACAAAAGAAAAAACAAGTATACCGGTTAAGGAGACAAACTTAAATATCAAAATGCAAGAGATAAAGGAATTGTAAAAAAGAAATTTTAAAATAATGAAATAACCAATGCAACAACAATGATTAAACACTCACACTTTAACACATCAAGTATTTTCCTTGAGACAATATGTTGTTGCCACAAATGAATAGAATGATAAAAAAACAAAAAAAAAACAAATATATCAATATGAATTTGCAGTTTAAAAAAAAAATAAACAAAAAATCCCAACATCATCACCGAGTGCTTTCTTTCTTCTTTCCTTTCTTTCAATTTTGTTAACAAAGATTTTGTTCTTTCTATATAAAATTATTCACATAATAACATTGTGCTGCTGAAAAATCTTGTATATGTTTATTATCCTGTTAGATTCACCAATTGTTCTTGTCATTTATAAAAATTAAAAGAGAAAAAGGGACAAACTCTACAGACTCACTAGTAAAATGACAAACACACTGGAAGATACATCAGTGGCTAGTCATGTACAAATGTGAACATTAATCTAAGTATAAAATACATACATAAGTAAATGTATATGCACCATGTATATGTATAATTAGTACTGAAACAGTTTTTCATTAATATGCATAAAATGAAAAATTCAACTGTTCTTTAATTTAATGTGTTTTTAATTTTACAGTGTCTTATTTTGCTTTGAGTGTTTTGCCAATCAACATAAATTATTTTTTATTCTTTTAATTAGACATTACTTTTCAAGGACCTGTGTCTAATATGTTAATTCTCAAAATGCTTTTTACACTAACTGACACATACTGTGTGTTTTCAGTGTTGGCATATCACTGTGGAAATTATTTATTTGTCATGCTAGTTTCTAATTTCTTTCTTAATGGAAATGTACTTAATATATAGTGCTTTTGTTATCTTATTTTTTGTAAGCTTTTTAGAAGTCTAGCAAATTGTGCCTGAAATGGCAGATAATAATCAAGATGGATGAATCTATCAAAATTAACAAACAATATGAAGCAACAAAATAATGAAATAAGCAGAAATTATGACTGCATTTGTTTATATAAAAATTTCTGTTTGCAAATCTGTGTTTGCATTGATATATAAATAAATTGAATTCATCATGCACATGCAATATTTATGATTTTTCTACATTAAAATGTACAGTAGTATAGAGACGGAATGAAATCTGGAATATATCTTCAAAAAAGTAGAACATTCAGTCATTTTGTGAAAATCTCAACAAGAACAAAAAGTACTAAAAATGTTATATATATATATATATATATATATATATATATATCTTTCTAAACAATTTGTGGATTTAATTATTTAATTCAGCATATTTTTATTAGTTCAGATGTTATTTTTAGTGGATACCCATATTTGAATAGATGCTCCATTTTTTAAACAGTATTTATTTCATCTACCAGCATGTGGTATTGGTATTTATTAAATATTCCTGAAAACAAAATAAATACTCTTTAAAAAATGGACTGTCTACTCAAATATGTTTATCCATTAAAATAATGTTTAAAGTAATATACATATACATATATATATATGTGTGTGTGTGTGAATTATATATAGATATATATGTGTGTGTATGCATGTGTGTGTGCACCTGTGTGTGTGAGCATTTTAAATAAATTATGTATACATAATATATATGTATTAATTAATATTTATACCTGCACATACACTTTAATGTAGCTGCATATCAAGCAAGTAAGCATATTATATAATATATAGCAATATCATTATGTATATATACATACATACATACATACATGTATGTGTGTGTATATATATATATATATATATATATATATATATATATACAGAGAGAGAGAAAGAGGAGGGAAAGAGAGTGGATATAAAAATCAAGATAGTCTGATGATAGCATAAATGTGAAACTGTTAGTTATGTAATAGTGATTTCTTTGTTTACCTTGTTATAAACAAGGTGAACAAACTCTCTATACCTGATATTGAGAACTCTCCACCCATAAATATAATAGGAAATTTTAAACATTTTTTTTTTTCAATTCAACCCAAGCAAAGTGATAATGTCACTAAGAGGCTGTTGAAAATGAAAGAGAATAAAAAAGTTTTTAGAAAGAACTGGAAACCCAATTCTAAACAGGAAACAAGGAATAAACAACTCTAGACCTGTTCAAAAAACCAGGGATATATATATATATATATATATATATATATATATATATTTTCTGTGTGTGACTGTGGATGTAAGAGTAACATGTTATTATATCTGGATTTCTTTAGTATATATAATAGAGTTTGTTTAGTTATTTTTACAAAATAGATGTGGTATAATAGATAATTAAATATTTTTTACATGTCTAATTAAATTTGATTGTTTTAAATTTTAATATAATTTGAAATATATGTGGCAGTGAATGCATTTTCCAAAGAAATTAATGAATTAAAATAATAAATAAATTTATATTTTGAAAAAAAAAAAACCGTTTTGCTAATTCATTTATATTTTTGAGGAAGAAAGTTGGTTGAGAATGAAAATGATAATTAGTATTTTGATTCTTAAAAAAATATTATGGGCTCCAATGCTCATTTCAAATAAATGATATATATGCATGCATCAAGTATATATAAATACATGTTTTTAAAATATGTAATTAAAATTATTTCATAACAACCTGATTTTGTTCCCCAAATGTATATATTATAATTCCACTAATGGACAAACACTTCTGGTTTAGTAACATTCAGTGTTATTCAATTCTTTGTATATTTTGTTTCAGCATGAGGTCTCCATTCTTTAAATTCTAATATCAATCTGCTAACAATGGGAAACATCTGAAGTAATATTCTAAATATGTAAAATATTTTTTAACTATTTTATATATTCAGTACTTTTAAGATTCACATCAGCAGTTGCTATGCAGAATATACATACTTCAGTTAAGTATTATGCTGATGTTGAGGCTGTCAAAAGTTATTAATTTTACCATTACTATTATACAGAGAAAATATATAATGCTTTGAAATAAACCATTAACCACTGCTGATAAAGTTCCATAATACAGATTGCAATTATTGTAGTTGTCAGTAAATAGAAATTTGGTTATTTGGGATTTATTTTTAAATTCAATACATGAATGTTAGTTGAAATCAAATTGTTATGAATTAATTAAAATTACATTTTTATGCATGTCCTTAGATTTAAAATTAATTATGAAAGATTAAAATATGTACAAATCTTTATACACTGACATGACAATAACTGTAAATATCTGTACCATTGCTAGTAGTTTAAAATTTGGACAAAAAAGTGAACATTTTAGTTTAAAAAGTTCAAGATGCTTATCGAGCAATTGCAGATATAGAAATAGGATATGGAATCAATAAAATTACAGAAAAGCACAAGTGAAATTTAGAGAAAATGTATAAATTATAAAACAGATCATGTCTCTTGAAATAACAAAATATTAAATATATTCTTGTTTCAATGTCACAATTTAATTTTGGTAATTCAAAAAATAGATATGATGTAAGAAATCTTGTCTAAAAAAGATTAAAAAGATATTAACTTTTAACTGAACTTTTTATTCATTTGAAGTTAATTCTGCTTAGTTATTTCATATCTATATATTTTTACAATGCTGAAAAGTTAAAGAATGTTACAATAATGACAAAACATCATATTATATAATGGAAATATCCAAACATAGATTAAATACTAAAAATAGGAAGTTTTAATGAATATTATGAAAATTTAAATTAAAGTTTTAGTTTTCATTAGAACTTATTCCATCTAAATGCCTTTTGATGAAAGTTCGACATAATAATTGGATCAACAGTCAGTTTATAAATCACAAAAATATATAGAAATGAATAAACTTGTGTATGTGTATTATATATATACATGTGTGTATGTGTGTACTTCTTTAATTTAATTGAAGCAATTTAAAATAAATTTAAATTAGAATTTTAAACAAATCTTAGCATATAGAACTGATTTTTGTAGCTCAAAGTTTCAAAATGCTATTATGAAAATGTTAAACAGAATTAGTTATTATTTAATTAAGTTATAGGAAACAAATTAATGAAATTAACCACACACACATATATACAAGGTGTGATGTGTAAATTGTCACCATTTTATATTTTTAATTTTGCACATGCATGCCATTTGTTTTTGATTTTGTCAACTGCACATTATAGTAGGGTCAGTTGGGCACCTTCTGTGAGAAAAAGTATGACACCCTGACACAATTCACTCTGCCGGAAATTTGGAAAAGAGCATGCTGTACTGCTTGGAATTCATGCTGGAAGCTCCAATACAAACATTTCAGAGTGTTTGGGTGTCAATCTGAGAACAGTGAAGAGGATTGAGAAAGAGTTGGGTGAGTTTAATGGTGATTACAAAGGTGTTTGGAGTGATCACTAGTGATGGCGACGTTATGCCTCCATTCATCTTCCCTAGGCTCAACACAGAGCCCTACATCAAGTGCCTTGAGGAGGTAGTGCTTCACTGGGTCAAGAGGGTGGCTGCTATGTCTTGTAACAGGACTCTGCACCATGCCACACAAGCAGGAGAACACAATCATGGCCATCAGACAATTTCTATGATCACATCAACCCTTACATTTGGCCACTTAGCTCCCTAGACTGCAACCTTTGATTATTATGTGTGAGGCACAGTTGTGCGAGAAACCAACAAAACTCCTTGTAATACCAAAGATAAACTGAAGGCAAGGATTATGGCAGCATTTACCAACTTAAACACAAGTTGTGTGGAGGCCATGGTTGAAGCCAATGGCTATTTCATTGAATAAATTTACTCATTAGTATTTCAAGATATTTTTGTATAATTTTGGTAAATATATCTGTTAAAATGAAATGCCAGTATTATTTTCATTTCTCTATAATGTAGATGACAATTTAGCCATCTTTGGGGTTGGTTAAAGGAGCAAGACTACTATACCAAGACTTTGGAAGAACTATTACAAGAAATTATGTCTTCCATACAAGAAGAGTTCCTGGTAAAATCAGGTGACATGATTTCTAGGTGGCTCAAGAAGATGGTAGTGAAATCTGGTGCCCATATCAAATTTTAAATAAAACTTCATGTTAAATGCTTTCCTCTCATATTTATTTCTTGTAAAAATTATAGTTAATAAATAAATTGTAAGTATTTTAAAATTGGGGAGTTACTTTTCAATCACCCTGTATATGTGTGTGTGTAAAAAATTCTCAGGATTAATCTGTAGAAAAAGACAATATGTATAAAGGAAAAAGACAATAGGAAAACTATGTAGTTTCAGCTGATTTGTTTCATTCACTGCAGATTTTTTCAAAGCAAAAAACAAAATGAATTTATTTGAACAAAGTATCTATAAACAAAAAACAAAATGTTGTTAGTTACTAGAAGAATTTAGAAACACTCATATATATTCATTAGGTGAAGTGAAAAATTACATCATTTACTTTTTATGTTTGAAGAGAATTTTTCATATGTAGAAATATTGTTTGGATTGTTGTGAAGATGGACTCAATTGTTTTCTTTTGATTTCTTGATATATTTGTTGTGTATGTTGCCTTGAGAGAGTAGTGATTCTATTAGGAAAGGTGAGATTGGGAAAAAACTGCAGCATAGATTAATATTTGAATATTTCAGTGGCAACAATCTCAAGGATTTTCCAAATGAGTGAATTATTTTCTTTTTTATGTGTGTAGCATTTTTAAAATCAAAATCGTGGTTGAATTTATTTCTATGTATGACCAGTGTATTTGTTAAATTGTTATTATTAGGTCCCTTTTGTGTTCACAGATGCATTTTTTAAAATTTCTGCATGTTTCTCCAATGTATTGTGAGGAACAGTTTTTGGCAATTTATTTTATATGTGCCTGCTTCTGAAATATTATTGTTATGGGTGTTTTTAGCTCTGATTATATACATAATGGTTTTGGAAGTAGTTGTGATTATTTGGATGTTGTTTAGATGGGATAGATTATTCTGGATAGTGGGCATTACAGAATTGGTCAGTAATATTATGTATCTGTTCTTGTATAATTTATTATTATGGATGATGTTGTTATATTTGTTGCAGTTGTACATTTTGTACACCTTTCTTCTTATGTTGTGGATGAAGAGATATGAGTATTTTAGGTTTTTGAATGTATTTTATATGTATGTTTCTTTGAGTAAATATTGGGGGCTGAAAATTCTTAATGCTCTAAATAGAAAGCTATAGTTATACCAGATTTAATTTTAGAGGACTGGTTTGAATAGAAGCTGACCAGATCGTTTTTGTTGGTAGCTTTTCTATAACACATCAAAATTAAATTTGTTATTGTTTTTGTGTAACATGATATCTAGGAAGGGAAGAGGGTGGTTGGTTTCAGTTTCAAAGGTGAAGTCTATTGTCAGTTCAACATTAAGTTGGTTGACAAGATCTTTTAAATTAGTATTTTGTGGATATATTAATAGTGAGTCAGCTATGTATCTGAAATAGAAAGAGTCTGGAGGTAGAATGTTTTTGAATGGGTCACTTTCTAGAAACTCATTTTTTTTTTGTTTACAGATACTTTGTTCAAATAAATTCATTTCGATTTTTTGCTTTGAAAAAGTCTGCAGTGGATGAAATGTGTCACCTAAAACTACATACAGTTTTCCTATTGACTTTTTCACACACATATATATATATATATATATACACACACACACACACATACACAGCACATTTTAAAAAGACAAAATGGCTAGCTTAAATAATTCCTTTACAAGGAGCTAAATAAAGACTTTATTTTGCATTGAGATTAGGAGTATTTTTTATTATAAACTGTTTTAAATATTAATTAGCAATCTCAATCAAACTGATTCAATCACTGAAATTGTCTTATAATTCTAACAGTTGTGATAATTACTTGTGGGATTTTTGTTTCCTATAACAATTAAAAAAAAATTAAAAGTGGAATTCTGAAACACTGAAAAATGATCTCTTCTTTCTTTCAGCCTCAAAAGATATTTAAAATTATTATTTATTAACATGATCCCTTAATTTGTAATACCAAGGAAAAAATTGAAATAAAACCATAAACAAAACCATGTAGTAAAATTTATCAAATATAATGAGAGCGGCAAGAATTTTTTATGCATATTCCTTATTTGTATGCAAATGAATAAATCTTGAATTTTACATGATCATATATATATATATATATATATATATATATATACACACACACACATACACAGTGGTGGTGGTGAAAACTTTTCTTCTTGACTTGCTTCATAAAAACTGACCAAATGAAATGACACCAGAATTTTTTCAAAATCTGTTTTTGACTGCCCTTAATTGTATGTATTTTTGTGTGAGTATATATATATATATATATATATATATATATATATATATATATGATTTTATCATTGAGTGCACACTCACGCGCACACACACACACATTCATAATTATATCTAAGCATATAATTATACCAAGAATCTATATATAATGCATACACATGTATATTTATGTAACAATGTAGACACCTTTATACACATGTATGTATAAACATAAATGTATATACATATACATGTATTCACCATAGTAATAATAACAACAACAATTGAAAGAAATGATTCAGAAAGAACTGCCACTCGATCTTTTGTCCCAGTTTCATTTTTTCATTTCTGAAAAAAAATATGTAAAACACCAGAGATTGTTTGACCCACTCATCACACAAAAAAGAATTTACACAATATCTGTATTCTATAATTTTTAAACATAATAATAAGAATGAAACACAAGCAATATGCCCATCATTGATCAAGATCACAAAGATTTTTTAAGGGAAGAAAAGAAAGATATGAAGATGGAAACAAATTAATAAAAAAAAATCTTTAAAAAAAAAACTGGTATGCCAGGGTGGTCATTTTTTTCCAGTTTTAATTTTATTTGTTGTGTGGCTTAAAAAAAGAAGTATTATTCTCCACTTCCATGCCATTCATATTGCTGGACCTGAGGAGGAGAAAGTAGTTCATATAGAATGCAAGTACAAAGGTAGGAAAGGTTGACCCTGCCCTCCATCCATACCATTTGGCTGGCAGTGTTAACTGTTCAGTATATGTAATTTTTTAATTGTATTTTTGTATACTTTTTCTTTTTAGTTTAACACCAAACATCCAAAAATAAAATGGCTGTCCAGTGATAATAATTATTTTTTCACATTTTAAAATTTCAGTACAAGATTGTTGAAGAGAAAATTTAGAAAAAATATAGAGACCTCTCCCAAAAATGAGAAAAAGATAGAAGCTATGGTTTTGTACAATAGACATGGAGGCAGAAAAAAGTAGAAAAGATTAAGAGAATGAATGAAAATCAGCTAAAATGAAGTAAAAAGACATATGAGATAAAATTGAAAGAATTGAGGAATGTATATTTGAAGAAAATAAAGGAGGAAAAAGAAGATAATATATATAGAAATAGATAGATATTGATATTAGGTAATTTGAAAGATTAATTAGAATTGAACAAGTGTCAATATGAGATAGATGGATAAATTGATAGATTTATAAACAGAGTGGGACCAAATATGATAAAGAAATAAAGATAACAAGTTAGATAAAAGATAATGAATAACTAACTTGTTAAATGTGATATATTGGCAAAATTGAATACCAAGCTAAGAAATCAGCTTGCAGCTTAGCCTGTTAGGCCAATATGTAGATATAAAAAGATATATATATATATATATATATATATATATATATATATATATATATATATATATATATACATACACAGATAATGGGGTAATAGAGAAGAGAGTTATTGAAAAGCTAGCTCATATATGAGCTAAGAAGTAGATAAACAAGTAGATAGATAGATAGATAGATAGATAGATAGATAGATAGATATGAAAACACTGAAATAAAGATAGATATGAACAAATTGAAACAGAGACAGACTAAAATGAACCAGATAAAAGTTAGATGAGAAAAACAATGTATATAATACCCGATATAGAGATTTAAAAGTATGGTTCTATTTTACTTGATAAAAAAAATAGAATTTTTCTTTGTTTTCTTTCTCAAATTTGGGATCTTTATGTTTTCCCAATTTTTGGTTTTGGACATAATTCTTTTGTAGGGAAATTATGAACATAAATCTGAGAAAAAGTGATTTATCAAATAAAGATTTTTAAAAAATCAACAAGTGTAAAACTGAAGTAATGTTTTCTTCAAAGATCTGAAGAAAATTTTTGTGGTTAGTTGTAGAAAGAAAAGGTTTAAAAAAATCGGACAAAATTTTTCATCCAATGCATTTGCAACAGGTTTTTCTTTGCTGTTTTTGTCAACAAAGTAACCTTCAAATTGAAGTATATATTTTCTTCTTTTTGTCTCATACCTTGATATATATATATATATATGTGTGTGTGTGTGTGTGAGACAGATAAAGAAAGATATGAACAAGTGAGCACAAAAGAAGTAAAACTTTGACATAAAATTCACAAAATATAATCCAATTATGTATCAGGCATCCTAAAATAAATCTAAAAAAAGAAAATCAAATAGCTTTTTCTTCAGAAGATTCATTTCAATAAACCCTGCAAACATACATGTGTTAATGTTTGTGCGCATGTATGTGAATTTTATGGTTTCCAACCAGATTATCTGACCTCTGGGAATCTGCAAAGGTCATATTAGAGATCTACAAGGCTAAAATTCCAAACATTTTAGAAGCCCCAACATAAATCTATGGTTTTTGGTGATGCTGCTTCTCAAACCTTTTCTACTGCACTCAGTAAAATCTCTAATACCCAGAGGCTGTTGAGGCTGAAAATAAAAATTTTTGTAGTCATTTATCAGCTCAGTTTGATAATTTTGTTATCTCAGACATTGATTTACTACTGGCAGCATCCAAATTAAATTTGAGATATAAGTTGTGGACAAATGCATATGCTGGCATCCTATTGGAAGTATTAAATAGGTATCCAGTTATAAATCATCTCTTAGCAGACAGATGAAATGAAATGAAAGTAACAGGTAAGAAAAAAACAACATATTGAGCAGATTTGTTAAAAAAAACAAAAAAAATAAAAATGGGGAAGTGACCTTAGAAAAATTATAGTAAAATGGAGCCCCTCAAAAGTGAAAGAGTAGAAAGTTTCTTTGTAATGTCATCAGAGTGTGGACTTATATTCTGAATCCAAGATGGAAGAGACAAGACAAATGGATATTTGAGGGTTAGGAATCATTGGCCGGAATTTGTGAAAATTCTGATGATGTAGGTGAAGGGCAGAGAGGAAATTCTTCTGGATCTAAGTAATTACAATCTGTACCTTGAATAAGAACAGTAACACTAGTGGCACCAACATTAATTCCATGATGTCGCAAATGGGCTTTTAGAGAATTTGAATGTCGGAATCGTTTATCGCAGTGTGTACATGGATAAGGGAAAGAGTTCTCATGGATACGCCGATGTCGACGCAAATTACGGTGGTCACTAAATCTGGCTCCACAATCTGTGCAAGCATGAGGCTTCTCACCAAGGTGGATACGTCTATGAGACTTCATTGAACCAAGATGATTAAATGTCTGTCCACATAGATCACACAGGTAACCTTGCATTTGGTAGCAACTTTTTACATGGCTGTGTAATCCTCCAGCCTGTGAGAAGGTACGGCCACACTTGCTGCAGATGAAGCCCTTCACGTCACTGTGGATATGACGATGGTCTGTTAGATAAGCCAACTTAGCTGCTTGAAACGTACAAGTTGGAGCATCACATTTAAATGGCCTATTGTCCTGGTGTTCATTACTGTTGTGCTCTATGAAATCACGCTGAGTTTGGCACACTTTATTGCAATACCCGCATGTGTACTGATTCTCAGCAGTATGTACACGTACATGCCGTGTGTAGTCACATAGCCGTGCATAGTTCATACCACAGACATGACATTTGTGAATTACTCCTTGTTCATGGGAGTTGAGATGCTTTAGCAATGCCTTTTCATCAGCAAATGAACGTGGACATTTTGGACATTGAACAGCCCGTCTTTTACGGCGGTAATTTCCCTCACAGTTGTCACCCAAACTATCAGTATTTGAGTCTGAATTTGTATCGTTGTTAGTTTTTGGTACCTTTTGAGGTCGAGCTGCCTTGCGTTTGGGGAGCGGTAGTGAATCTGTATAGCAAGCAATCTTTTTACCTTTAATCTGACTACCATCTTTATTCACATATATCACATCACGGTAAATCTTTTTTCGGCTCTGAAGAGAAAATTTCCGTGAGTTTGACAAATGCTTGACTGACGGTTTTTGCTCATCAGTCACTGCTAAATCACTGTTATTTTGTTTATGGTTAGTCTTTTCATTATTTATTTTATTGGATGGTGTTACCTTCAATAATTGGTCATCAGCAGTAATGGTTGTGGAATTTGCACTGCTCTTTGAGGATTCTGGCAGCACTTTCTCTTTCAATCCAGTGGACAATTCTCCAGACTTCGTGATTTTGGAAGATTTTGTTGATTCTGTTTTTGGATGCTGAAGATAGCTGCTGAGGGTGGGAAATTTGTCATTTTTCATATCCAATGGCTGTTCGATATTAGATTCTGCAGGTACTGAAGTTACTCCAAAATTACCAGCAACTGAAGTGGACGAAGAAGATGGTAGCTCTGTTGAAGATAATGAAAAATAGTTACTTTCTAATGAAGAAATTGAAGGTGTAAGTCCATCATTGTACAATCCCATGATAACTCTTAAGTATTTATTGATGTATTCAGAAGGACTTGCATAAGACACCTTTTTTGATGGACCTGGTTCTATTATCTTTCTTGCAACAATGGGAGTCTGGGTGGACCTGGATGATAATGGGAGTGATGTCTGTTCTAACATCTTTAGATAATTCTTACAAGCATATTCAGATTCCTTGACACCAAGGTGATGTGACAACTCAAGAAGTTCTGGAACAATTCGACATCTGCATTTAATTACTCCTGTGTAAAAAAATCCAAGCAAAGTGACAACTGTATCTTTTGAGTAGGATTTAAGACTCAGGTGGTATTTGCCTGTCTCTATATCAAGTTTGGCCAGATCAGCAAATCGAGTGCTGAAAATAGCAAAGATTGCAGCATGGGCATGTAGATCAGATGAGTTCTTACCAATGCAGATGATTAAATTACAGAAGTGATGTTGCTGTTGTTGGAGACACAGGCCTTCCCATATACGTCGAATGAAACCATCATAAATATGATAGAGGTCGTCAATGAATGAAGTATTAGCTGAAATAAGAAAGAACATATAAAGTAAATACATGTTCAATACAGTCTAAAGTTTTCATATTACCAAGTTTCTCTTTAGTTTTGATCATGCAAAGCCTGTATGGGACAATAGGCAGATACATTTACATAGATGACATATATTAAAATAAATAAACAATGTGGATGGATGACATAAAATACTGGTTAAAAAACAGAATATTTATTGAACTAATAATATACAGACCACACTTAAGTCTCAAAGTAGCCATTTACATCAGGGACAAGTCATACATGCCATATCTATTGCAGTCAATGTGTTCATAGCTGTCTAAAATCGGTGAAAATACAAAATGCCATACATCTAAACTGTCAAATATGTCAAATATTCTATAGTTTATTTTTGTTCTGTTCTATGCAGTTTTGTTTTATTTTTTATTAAACTTCTGATATTTTATATGTATCAAGAGTGGTATGTTTTTCAATCTTAAAAAAGTATTTGTTCGAGAATGTCACAGAGGGGTTTTATAGAATTTGAATGTTGGAATTGTTTATTGCAGTGTATACATGGATAAGGGAAAGATTACAGTGGTCATTGAATCTGGTTCCACAATCTGTAGCTTCTCACCAAGCTGGATATATCTGAGACTTCATTGAACCAAGGTGATTAAATATCTGTCCATACAGGTCATACAGGATCATAAATAGACATTTAACATTTCTACAATATAAAATCCATTATTACTTATAAAAATATTAATTGCACTTAACATTTTTAATAAAATGATTTTGTAAACATAATAAATGATGGATAGGAACCTACATCAATATTAATAAGATGGTGACTTATTCCTCAAGATCCCAACATAAATTGCAGTCCTCAAAGCCTAATCAATATTTAATCCATAGTGAAAAGTAAGTGAATGTTATTATTAAGAAACAATCTGTCTTCAGCTTGGGATGAGATAAATTAACCTCATTTCCTCATCAGCCTAACTAAATTAAAAAAATTTAATAATAGTGGACTGCTTGTTGGTGCATTATTTTAAACAAAACAAGAAGCATATAAGCAGCTTATTTAAAACTTTTTTTACCAACAACAGTAAAATTGAAAAAAATATTTTTACATTAAATTTTGCTTTCAAAATAATTCAGATACTTTATAAAACAAGTAATCATTTTTCAAATAGCCATTTAAGATATTGAAACTTGACACTCCATCTGGATACAATCTTTTGAAGGTACCCATAAAAAAATTAGTGTACAATAATAATTTAATTTCACAGAAAAATATCACACACTACTTATAAATTAGATTATAAGTCATTTACTAAAATATTAAAACAAACTCTTGGTTTATCTGTTTCATCAATAATAAAAGGGTGAAAAAAGGGGTTTGTGCATTCATAAATCTAAAACTAAAATTATTTTAATTTTGTAAAATTCTAATTATTTTATTTCTAAATAAATGCAATTCCGTATGGATATGTGAGTGAGTGACGCTTCCTCTGGAGTGAATAATACTGTGATA
Source organism: Acanthosepion pharaonis (assembly GCA_903632075.3). Lineage (NCBI taxonomy): Eukaryota > Metazoa > Mollusca > Cephalopoda > Sepiida > Sepiidae > Acanthosepion > Acanthosepion pharaonis. The sequence continues at coordinate 499,480 of CAHIKZ030000699.1, read as the reverse complement.
CGGATACCCAGGAGGTGTTTTTAGCAAGAAGCAGATATTTTTGTTTTATCTATACTTTTTTTTAATAAAATTTAATATTTTTGCTTTATTAATATTTCTATTCAAAAAATTAAATTTTATTTGGTTTGACTCTCAATTCTTAGATGGTATTGAATACAAAATTATGATCATAAAATGTTTTTAGCCGCAAGCAAAACATTTGTTTACTGAATACACTACTGCACGGAATTACCTCCCTTCTTTTAATCAAGCCTACTCAACAGCCTTTATGAACACATTGATTTTTTTAAAAAAAATATTAAATGCCGTGTTATGCGAGACATGATTTTTAAAGAATGTTTTCTTATTGATACCGGGCATTGAATTGTCTGATAGACTTTTGGTGAAAATACCTTCTTGTTTTGTAAATATATCTTTTGAGGTAAGAATTTCATTCATAACACTTTAACAAAATAAATAAATAAATAAAATAAACACAAAAAGTGTAAAGAAAAAGGGATAATCCCCTTCCTGCCTGCAAAAAAATGGTGTGTGAAAAAGATCAGTTTTGACACCACTATTAGCTTAACTACCTTCGATCCACGGCAATGTTTATTGAATCATATGAATAAAAATCTATTTGTGTACCTGTTGCTCAGGGCTAGTACAAGGGTCTCGTCCCTCCAATTTATCATAAAGAGCACCTCTCATACTGCAGCACAATTTTCATAAGGTAGTATTCATATAAAATACCAATTTTATTGAAACCTAATTATGTACAATATGCAATATAGGTGAACAATTCAACTAGAAAAATTGAAAATAAATACAAGAATGATGTCAAAACCTGTAAAAATTTGTCAACCTTTAATAGTCAGTTTTGCTTGGTTTAATTTGTAACATATATAAATGTAGGTAGAAAAAAAAACAAATGTTGATAAGATAACAAAAATTACAAATCATTTCCCAGGGGCCCCCAATCAGGTTAAGGCATAGAAATTGTATAACTTGAATTCTTTAAAGAAAAATGATTTGAGGCTTTAAATTCGAACATAAAGCTTTTCTCTATTTTTACTTACTTTAATTATTAATAATAAAGATTGATTCATGCTAAACCATTTACCCCATTTTTATGTTCATGCATATTATATTATACAGAGAAAAAAAAAAGCTATCTAAAATCTCAGCAGGCAGAAATAGTAAGATAGATTCTACTAATGAAGTAAAATACTCATAAACAAGTCCATACCAACTGACAGTTACATTTTAAGAATTGATCAAATGTAACTTCTTTGATCAAATTTGAAAAATAACCATAAGTCACACCAACAGCTGACAAATAAAATTCCATTAAAACATAAATTTTGGAAAGATAATTTTTTAAATATAAAATTATCTCCCTTAGTTAATTCGGGCACAACGTAACATTGTTTTCAAAACTTGATTTGAAACCAAATAAAAGTATTAATCCGCAGCTGTCAAATATCAACATTCAAATACCTTGAGGCAGTTGCCATTGCAAAGGAAAAATGAAAGGTCAAAGGTAGTGAGGAGCCAGGATGGGGAAAGATTGAAGTGAAAATATTCAAGTGTTTTATGTGTCAAGGAATGCACATAATTAGGGATTGCAAAGGACTTAAAACATTAATTTGTTATCAGGCAGGCTACTTAGCAAATTTCTGCAATCAGGAACAATAGGCTATTTCACCAGTTACCACTCTGTCTCTCCAGTGAAGTTCCTTTTTGATGTAATGAATATGTATACACCTGGGTTACCCCTCACAGTAATATGATTGGCTGGTGTCAGCCATAAATACAGACTGATGTGGAGGTACAGAAACGATGCCTATTGCCTACCACTACGACGAGGACCAGTCCATTACGGTTACCTGCTAGATTGTCCTACCCGGTTACAGTAGTCAACAACCACTTTGCTACTTTGAACAAATATATCCCTTTCTGGGACATATCAGTTGGCGATTCAAAACAACCTCACAAGTTAAAACAAAAGAAAAAAATATATACAGTTGACAACACTTAATAACGAAAAGCATTAGAAAGACTTGTTTGACACTTACAAAAAGTAAGTAATTTTTTTTTCATTTTTGTTTTAACATCTTTCTTTAGGAACGTTAGAAAAGGGAAACATTTGTCCTTGGTTACAGAAAAAGAAATTGTCCCCCCCTCTTGTTTGGACTTAGAAAATTTTATTGTCTACATAAATTAGAGCAAAATTTTTTTTCTTGTGGATACGTTGGCAGAATGAAACAAATTGGGGAATTAACTAAAGTGCTACAAGTCACTTTACAGCAACAATACCAACAACAATAATTTCTTCAGCAACAAGAAATGTTTGAAAAGTTATTCAAACAACAGGCAAAAGACAATAAATCACTTTGGGAAGACATTTTAACTAGGACAACAAAAGAACCGGGTTCTAGATTTTTTTCTGCTGAAGGAATTTCAAATTCACTCTCTGAAATTAAATACGACCCTGACAGTGGTTCAATGTTTTCCGGTTTATTTTCATAGGTTTGAAACAATATTTATGAAAAGATGTGGACAATGATCCAACAAGGAAAAAAATCACTCTATTGCTGCAGAAGTTGGGAACAGAAGAAAATACAAAATACGCAAATGTAATCCTCCCAAAGAAGCCAGAAGAAATTACATTCAGTGAAACAGTAGAAATTTTGTCGAAAATTTTTATAAATGTTTTTCATACACGATACAAGTGTCTAAATATCGTGTTGGACAAGAGGATGATTCTTTTATCATATATGCAGGTATGGTTATATATACAATGTGAGGCATTTAAATTAAAAAAATTGTCAAGCAACATGCTCAAGTGTCTAATTTTTGTGCAGGGTCTAACGACACTGAAGGACAAAGAAATTAGATCAAGAATCCTCTCTATCATGGAACAGGATATGAAGATTATGCTACAAAAAATAACGGAAGAATGTCAGTGACTTATAAACATAAAAAAAGATAATAATTGGATTGAGGAGAAGAGCATTTCACGAGTACAAACTGTAAGATAACAGAAGTGGATACAAAATAAAGAAAGAAAAATTATATGCAGTTTGTGTGGAGGATATCATATAAAGAAGGATTGTTTCTTTAGGGATAAAATATATTTTAATTGTGGGCATGTAGGCCATAGGAGTTCCCAGTGTCTGGCAAAACAGAGTAAAGTAAAATCAAAGTCTCAAACAAAGGTGAACATTGTTTTGTCTAAAAACGAAATTGAGGAGGGTCAAAGAAGAAAATGTAAAAATAAATGGGCAGACTGTAAAATTATTACTTGATTCAGGAAGTGATATCTCTGTAATAAATGAGCAAACATGGAAAAAATCAGTTACCTGCTGTTGACTAACACAGACAAAATTGCCAGGGGAGTGTCAGGAAAAAGACTTAAGTTTAGAGGTGAATTAAAATGTAACATTGCGTTCATGGGAAAAATTCACAAATCGAAAGTGTATGTGCTCCCTGGTTCAGTAAACCTCTTTGGTTTAGACTGGATCGTATTGTTTAATTTATGGGAATTACCGGAAAAATTCTTTTAGTAACAAAGTTAACATCATAGAGAACTATAAGACAAAGCAAACAGAAAGAATTATTATGTATTTGAAAGGTGAATTCCCTTGCGTCTTTTCAGAAGGACTAGGTCTGTGCACAAAAACAGAAGTCAACTTCGAATTGAAAGAAAATGTTAAACCAATCTTTAAACCAAAGAGAAAAGTACCATTTTCGGCACTAGACACAATAAATGAGGAATTAGAAAGGTTGGAGAAAATTGGTGTAATTTCACAAATTGATTACTCAGATTGGGCGTCTCCAACCGTACATATAAAAAAGAAAAACCGGAAAATCAGAGTGTGATGCGGACTTTTCAACAGACTTAAATGATTGTGTGAAAGACCATGCGTACCCTCTACTGTCTCCAGAGGATATATTCTCTAAATTAAATGGAGGTAGAGTGTTTTCAAAGTTGGACTTGTCAGAGGCTGACCTTCAGGTTAAAGTCAGTGAAGAATGTTTTTTAAACTAAATCATCTTCCTTTTGGATTGAAGGTAGCTCCAAGCCTATTCCAGCAAATAATGGACACAATGTTGGCTGGTATGGAGTATGTAATCGCATATTTACATGATATTTTGATTAAAAGTGAAAATGAGTCCCAAAACAAAATGCATATTAGAGCGGTATTTCAGATAATTGAGGAATAAGGGTTCAAGCAGAGTGCTGAAAAATGCAAGTTCTTCTTAAAGAAGATAAAATATTTACGGCAGATCATTGATAGTAAAGGAAGAAAACCAGATCCAGAAAGGGCTGAGGCTATAAAAAATATGCCAGCACCTGATAATGTGCTAAACTCCAGGCCTTCTTGGGATTAGTAAGTTACTATAGCATTTATATCCCAAAAATGTATGATATGAGAGCTCCTTTAAATAATTTGGTGAAAAGGGGCGTAAAGTGGATATGGTCGAAAGAATGCGAACAGGCTTTTAAAAAAATAAAAAGCTGTCTATTAGCAGACCTATCGTTAGTGCATTTCAACCCCAAGAAGAAAATCATTGTAGCAGCAGATGCCAGCCATGAGGGACTATGTGCAGTATTGCTTCATAAATTCGAGGATGGATCTATGAAGCCAATAGCACATGCCTCGAGAACGTTACTGCCCATGGAATGAAGTTACAGTCAAATCAAAAAAGAGAGTTTAGCAATAATCTACGCTGTAAAAAAATTTCACAGGTTTCTATACGGAAGAGAATTTATTCTGCAAACAGACCACAAACTGCTGTTAATATTTGGTTCAAAAAAAGGTATACCAACTCACACAGCAAATCGACAACAGCATTGGGGTGTAATTCTATTGAATTATGATTTCAAAATAGAATATGTGCCTTCAAAGAAGTTAGGTCATGCCGATGGGTTATCAAGATTGATACCTAAATATACGGAACCACTGGAAGAAACAGTAATAGCGGTGCTAAGAGACAAAAGTGAATTGTCGGGTCTGTTACGCAATACTATTAGAGAACTACCGGTTATGCTAGAAGATGTGAAAAAAGCAGCGGTGAATGATGATTTCATTAAAAAAATGAAAAAGCAAGTCTGGTTGAATGAGAAAACTAAAAAAAAAAAAAGAATTAGTATGTCACCTTTTTCAATCTGCAAACCGGTATTACTATACGCAGATAGGGTTGTAATGCTGGTTACTCTGCAAAAGAAAAATCTAAAAGAATTTCACACTGGCCATCCAAGGATTTCGAGAATGAAATCTCTAATGAGAGGCTATACTTATTGGCCAAGGATGGGCCAAGACATAGAAAATTTGGTGAAACAGTGCAGAGGATGTCAACTGGCAGCAAAGGATCCACCGGTAAAGATTCAACCATGGCCAAAGACAGATGTCCCATGGACTCGATTGCATATCGAGTAAGCAGGGCCAATAAATGGATCTTATTACCTGATCATTGTGGACAGTTTCACTAAGTGGCCAGAAATTGTTAAGTGCAGACATCTGACTGCAACAAATACAATAAACACACTTACTGAAATTTTTAGTCGCTTTGGACTCCCTAGATCTGTAGATCATTGTCCATTGATCACGTGACAATGCCAGTATATCATCTAAGATCGAATGGACAGGCAGAAACATTTGTGGACACATTTAAACGAGCGTTGAAGAAAAACCAAGGCGTGGACACGAATGAAAGAAGTATTCAGAAATTTTTGGCAGTATATAGAATCACGACAAACCCGAATACGACGTCAGGGTTATCGCCAGCAGAGTTAATGTTTGCGAGAAAAAAACGCCCTGTGTTCGACAGGCTGTTGCCTAGTCCAGCGAAGAAAGCTACTAAAAAAGAAAACCAGATTACTAAAGCATATAAGCTATGTGACAAAGTTTTTTTCAAGAACTTTAGAATGATAACCAAAAGAAGTGGACAGGTCATATATGACTTAAAAGGGGAAAAATTTTGGTGCAAAAGACATTGGAATCAATTGAGACCCAGATACACTACAGAGGTCACGGAAAATACCGAAGAGATTCCAATGGAAGTCCTGTATGACGCATTTGAAATTCCTGTTCCACTAAGTCAACATTCGTCAATGGAGGTATCCCCGACCTCAAGGCCAGAGGTACCAGTGTGCCAAACGCCACCACTGCAAGCAGGATTGAGGTGAAAAAGACTTAGGAAAAAAAAATCAATTGATTAAGTCCAGAGACTAAAAAGAGAAAATATTGAAGCTAAATTTCACGGGAAAATTTAGCTCAGAGGGAGGTAATGTAATGAATATGCATACACCTGGGTTACCCCTCACAGTAATATGATTGGCTGGTGTCAACCATAAATACAAACTGATGTGGAGGTATAGAAATGATGCCTATCACCTACCACTACAAGGAGGACCAGTCCATTATGATTACCTGCTAGATTGTCCTACCCGGTTACAGTAGTCAACAACCACTTTGCTACTTTGAACAAATATATCCCTTTCTGGGACATATCCCTTTTATACGCATCATTGACAGTGGAAGTGTTGATAGGTAGAAGGTGAACTAAGGCCCTGGTTGACATGGGCTGCACAATAACAACACTGATGATACCAAAGTTGTTGAGTGAGTGGAGTGAAAGGAGTAAATTCAGAGCAGATGGTGATTAGATGTAGAGTGGTCATTCAGATAGATCTGATGGCGAATGTGATGTGACTAAAATGCAAAGTTATTGTAATAGACTCCATTGTTGAATGAACTGATGTGGTGATGGGAATGGATGTGATTGGCCTGTTTATGGAGTGTTACCATCACTAAGAAAAGAATGGAATTTGGGACAGTCTTGTGTGACTTGAGTTTGCAGTCAAGGTGTGAAATCTCTTGGGTTACTGGATAGGGAGATGATACTGAAATTGAAGACAATGAAATTCCACTATTGAAGAACAAAATTGGTTCTTATAAAAGTTCACTAAGAGGTGTAGTGGAAGTTGAATTTGAAAAAAGAAGTAGAGAGATGGAACAATAAAAAACTAATACTGCTTTGGGAGGAAGACATGGAGTCTAGGGCTCTGTTATTGATTACTGTGGTTCAACCAACAAAAGGGAAGGTTGAATTAGTATCATATTTTAGGGAACTAAACAGTCATGTAGTATGCCAAATTGAAAGTGATTCTATGGATGTATGTGAAGAGACTTTGAGGGAGTGTCCACAGATGATGGTTATCAAAGCTTGTGGGCCTAAAGTTAACCTAATTGTAGCTTCAGGTGGGCATGAAGTTATGATGATATCAGCTGGTCAACTATAAAGGAAAACATACTGTTGGATCAGGCCTCGGATTTTGGTTGCATTTTGCACAAAAGATCATGGTAACAATCCTGTGAAAAATATTAGGGAAGGTGAAAGAAGTAAGAGGAACTATTACCTCAGTGAAGACCATCCTTCCACAAACCTTGTGGACTAGAATTACAGAATCACAAAGAACTGTACCAGATAACAACAGCAACAACTAAAATGGGTAGCACATGTAAATTGAAGAGAGAAGAAAGACATAATAAAGATGCTGGTATTCAACATTACCTCAAACAAAAGGCAAGGAAAGAAGCCTCCATCAGTACTGGAAAGAGCATTAGCAGCTACTAGACATGAGAAACTTATTTTCAGAAAAAATTGTTTTAAGAGAAAGATTTTATAAATATCAATTGACAGTAACACTAACTGCTAGGTCAATGAATGCCTAATGCTTCCTTTATAAGGAAACAGTTATTATTACTATTACCATTATAAGAAAGGAAATTTATGCAGCAGCATCCTTATTATCTCTTCTCTCATTACATTTTAGTTTGCTAGTGATAAGACATTAATGATAAGTAATAGTGTTAGAAGTAGAAAAGAATCAAGTTATTTTTTATTAAAGCAAATATCAAATAATATAAATGAGAATGATGGGAACTGCTATTGTTGTGGATAGTACAACAGATAGTGACACAGAAAGTGAAATCAGTGAGCCAAGTTAAAATTTTGGTCAAGTCTGCTGCATTCATTTTTGCACAAATGCCCTTTGGAAAGAAATATATCCATCTCTTTTACCAGCTATGGGTTAAATAGCAGAGTAGACTGGTCTCTTGGGTAGCAACCAGTATAAGAGAAAGAAATCAATTCAAATCCATGGAAAAGGCAGCAAGAAATCACTCCACTATCTTTCCCAAGTATACATGACAATTCACAGATAATAAAACAAAAGGAATGTGTGGAGTCATTATCTCATACATTCTGAACAGATATGGAATTTTTATTTATTATTCTATGAAAATCTTAATAAATTTATGCAGGTTTAAGCATATTGGATGTTTTACAGGAAGTTTACATTTTAAAATGGCACTAAAAAATTGGATAAAAAAAATTTTGCACTCTTCTTCCATTGAAAAAGATTAATCAAGTAAATATTAATAAAAGTGTTTGAAAAAATCATCTGAATAATTCATTTTTTTATAGTTAAGCATTCAAAAAAATGTAAAATGCTTTATAAGTTGTATCCACTTTCCATATGAGGAACTGAAGTATTGAACTGTCACAGATAACTTACTATCACTGTTACCTCTCCCAGTTTGTGACTTCTCTGAATCAGATTCAAATGTAAGAACTTCTTTTTTAATAGTAGAACACTCTGAAGTTGATGGAATCTTCTGAATGTCAGTGCCTGGTTCTTGAGAATGGACAGATACCAACTGCAAACAAAAGAACAATTAAAAGAATTAAACAATGTCATTCCGTGGGAAGGAAAACCAACAACAAAACAACAATTTTTGTATAAAATTATCACTGAATAGAACTTCATTAACTCCTAATATGCGAAATAATTTTCACAATAAAACAAAATTAAAACAATCAGCATAAATAGCCATAGTTTTTTCTCATTTAACATAACTATCATTGTTTGATATAAATTATTAAGACAATCAATAACAACAAAAGCAACAATAAAACAAACATAATCATTTAATAAAAAAAATTCATTCTAAAACAAACCTTTATGGGAAAAGTTTTATTATTAGTGGAATAGCAAGCAAATATATATTAAAGCTTTGTTTCAATATATTCTTTCAATGAGATGTTTATATACACAAACAAATTTTAGAAAAAAGACTAAATAAATATTTTGCTCAGTATTCCAGAAACAGGAACTGAAATGTTTTGCTGAAGCCATGTAAATAAAGTGATTTTTTTTCAAATGTCCTAAGTTACCATGACATCTAAAAGTACATAATTGCTGAATAGCAGAGATTCACATCCAATTATAGCATATTAGTGATTAAGTGGACATAACCCTTAAAGATATAAGCAAGAATACATCTCACTTCATTATCTAAACAGGAAAAAATCTGCTATTAGTTATATAATAATATTTTTGAAGATATAAAAGGGAGTGATAAAAGGTTCTCAGCTACAAACTAAGTCCAGCATAAACATGTAAATTTACAAGCATGTGCATATAAACCACTTTATATACAGACATAGTTTCATACATTATCCTGGAAAATTTCATTAACAGAAATAAATTGAAAAATTTATTCAGTGAATTACAAAAGGTCAGCTTTTAAAAGAGAGCTACTTACCTATTAAATAGTATTATTTGTAGTATTGTCACTTAAGCAGTTATCACTTATAAATAAGAGTGAATAGTTATCATGAAAAATTCATGATATTATTAATTGTTGTTATTTTTCTTTCACTATGAAAAGCATATTAAATCAAACAAAAGGGATAAGAAATGAACTAAGTCAGACATATTTGATATATATTAATATACCATACAGCTCTTGCAAACACCAAGACTACTGTTCAAAGTGCTGGAGGTGATTCTCATTAAGCCAATTTCATCAAAGGAAAGCATTGATATAAAGATCAAACAAGATAAAGTATCCATAGGGCAATGCATGTTGATAAGTTACTGTTATTCAAAGATAAAAGACCTAATCTACATTATAACTGACAATTCACAAAGCATTAGAGAAAATTAATTATGAATTTCAAATAACTTACAAATAAAGAAAAGAAACTCCATTTGAATATAAGAAAATGTTATGATAGTTACTGGTCTGATTAAATGAAGAAGAATTAGAAAATATCTGACAAATATGTCTGTTACTATAGAAATTGTTACACTACAGTGTGTGTATGTGTGTACATAGCCATGAAAGTGGTTTTAATAGGTGTCTGAAAGCTGTATGATGTTTGTTAGTGTACATAAGTATTGAAAGTCTCTCATTCTCTCTCTCTTTCTATATATATACAGGCCTTTTGATCAACTGACCTAAAACAAGCTTTACCACAAGGCCAGTAAGGCCAGTACACAACCAATTCTCCCATCTTCTAGATCAGATTCCTTTGCCCACAAGAGACATTCTATCATGATCTAATGTATTCATTGAAAATATAGATAATTTTATTTTATCATAACTTGTCTCTTTTTCTTTCCAACTCCCCTGCAATACTTTATTACTCTTGCAACCAAAATAGTATATAACAATCACAACATTGACAACTATACAGATAATCATACAAAGATAATGTTGATAATAATACAAATGACTATATACAGAGTGCGATGGGTAAATTGTTACCATTTTATATTTTTAATTTTGTGCATATAAATTGTTTTTGATTTTGTTGACAGCACAGTATAGTAGGGTCAGTTGGGCACCATCTGTGAGAAAAAGAGCACCATGATGCAATTTACTCTGCCAGAAATTTGGAAACAGCATGCTGTACTGCTTGGAATTTGTGCTGGAAGCTCCAATACAAACATTTCAGAGTGTTTGGGCATCAATCTGAGGACAGTGCAGAGGATGTTGTGTCTCCAAAAGATGTACCAAGAGTGATGAAAACCAAATATCCAGTCAACAATCATGGTGTTTGGAGTGATCACTAGTGATGGCGATGTTATGCCTCCATTCATTTTCCAACAGGGCCTCAGAATCAATATGGAGGCATACATTGTCTTGAGGAGGTAGTGCTACCCTGAATCAAGAGGGTGGCTGTTAGAAGACCTTATGTCTGGCAACAGGATTCTACACTATGCCACACAAATGGGAGAACTCAGTCATGGCTGTCAGATAATTTCTATGACCACATCACCCCTTACATCTGGCCACCTAACTCCCTAGAGTGCAACCCCCTTGATTATTATGTGTGGGTCACAATTGAGTGAGAGACCAAAAAAACTTTTTGTAACACCAAAGATGAATTGAAGGCAAGGATTATGGCATCATTTACCAACTTTAACAAGGAGACTGTGCACAAGAGATGCAGGAGATTTTGAAGTTGTCTGGTGGCTGTGGTTGAAGCCAATAGTGATTTTATTGTATAAATTTACTCTTTAGTAATTCAAGATATTTTTATGTAAATTGGGTAAATATATCTGTTAAAATGAGATGTCAGTATTATTTTCATTTTTGCACAATTTAGACGACAATTTATCCATCGCACCCTGTATATATATTTGAAAGTATGTGTATTCATCTGAAAATAATGATTATGTGTAACTCTGTATGAATATGTAAACATATACTGCTGAACAATTATTGAATATGCATCTACAAGTTTTGTATGTTTATTTGCTTCTGATTGTAGGAAATGTGTGCATATATAAAAATTGTTAAAGCCATGTATCTGCAATTGAATAGTTATTGTGCCTGTCTATATAAACAGTTATTAGAAAAAGTTTATGCATTCTTCTGTCTGTGCATGCATTTACCTATAAAATAAGTTGTGTTTTTATCTATGTCAATAAAAATAAAGTTTTGTGTAAGAATGTATCTTTGGGATGTTAATGAATTAGTTCACATATGTAAAGAGCCTCTGTGTGTGTGTGTGTGTGTGTGTGTGTGTGTGTGTGCACATATAGATATGCCAGTGAGTCTGGCGCAAGATGACATTTAGGACAAAATTATTATTTATATCCTTTTAACTGCAGAACTATAGAGAGATTTATTTTATAGGCCAACCAAAAAAATATCAAAAAAACAATTTTTCTTTCTCTGGAAAAAATAAGACGGTTGGTTGTGGACAAATTATTAAATGTAAATATGTTTTTAAAAGGAATTACTGTTTTTGCATATTTATTCTCTTCATAAAGAAAACACCACAAGAAGTTAATATGTATGTTTTTACTTATCTGCTTCTTAACAAGGGCAAATATAATACAGGGTTAGGTTTAATGCATGCATATGGGTAGAGGCAAAAATTGCTCAGTTTCTATGGGTTATGCTGCAAAGGAATCAGCGTGATTCACAACCCTCCCATTTTTAGTGCAATTGAAAGGTGCTGCCTCCCGAGATGAAATCCCCATGCATCTTTGCACTGATGTTATGCTTTGTCTTATCTGAAGACAACAAATCTGAAGTTAGCCCTACAAAATGTTAATTTACCTGAGCTTATAAATATATACATGTGTAGTATAGCACATGTGTACTGGTATTGCAGTTGGCCACCAAAAAGTTTGTTTGGATTTAGTCATTAGATGACATGTGAAGTATTTAGTTTTAATGAGCTTCATTTAAAAAAATTACTTTTAATTGTGCTATCTGTCAAATCTGCATGAATTTCATTAAAAATTATCAAAATTTGTTTATTTTTGTTTATTGAACCTAACATTGAATTTGGAAGAATATAAGCAATATTTTTGGTATATTACTGTTTTTTTATTTTAAGAAAGGTAAAATGTGACTCAGTTACAAAAAAAAAAAATATATTGACAGGTTCTGTGAATTATTGAATATGTCAAAAATGTTTTGTGAGATTTCATGTTAGAAAGGAACATTGCCCCATACTCAGGTAGACTATTTCAGGTTCCAATGATTAAAATTAATGATTTAATGATATTAATGTAGAAAATATCTAAATCAAGTGTTGATATAATGTAGAAAATATTTAAATTAAGTGTTGAAAATCATTTTCAACTGTTTGCCCATGTTTGTTACTTTGATGTATGGCATCCATATAAGTTACATGATAAAGCCTATTTGATTATATTTAAATGTTGTTTTTTTTAAACAAATTGCGATGATTAATAAAAAATTGATCCTTTATAATGCTAGTTGCAAGAGACTGTGGTATAATCAAAATTAACCACCACTAACTGTGGCAAAAGCTAGTCTACATCCAAAAAAGAAAATGCTAAATGTATGATAAGATTCTCTAAGTCCTTCAGAACAAAATGACTGAGTCAAACAATTACCGCTTCTAATTAGACCAAATGAAAGCAGTATAAAATGAAAAGCTACATGAATTAGTTATGTGGAAAAGTGTAATAACCTATGAGGATAACACTGCACAAATTGTTATAACTCTATACAGCAGATATATTATGTGTGCATTACCAGTTATTCTGGTCTTTACAAAAGAATCTTAATGAAAAAATATTCAATTACAGGTAAGACTTCAAAAAGCATATAGAGCATTTTTTAGTATGATAAACAGATGGCAAAAGATAGTGGAAAAAGCTGTAAAAGTTGCTCAATGAAGTTAATGTCCAAAAGAAAAGAAATTATTTAGATTTAATAAACCAAACAAACTATTTATATTAACCAATATATTATATATACATACACTGCTTGCCAAAATCTTAAGGCCAATAAAAATAAAGAAAAAATATACCTTTTGTGTTGTCAAACTCAACCACTTATGAAAATAAGAAAATAAAAATTAAAAATTTTTCAGCATTTAATAGAGAAAATTTGAATTTTGTGAAATTAGGCTAAATACTAGATGGTCATATTATATCTAAATGAAGACATAAAAAGAGTATGAAATGCCCAATAAGTTGTCTCAGTAGTGAGTTGCATGGCTGTCATTGTGAATAACATACATGGTCTATATAAGCATATGTAGAAGGCTGGCTTGAATGTTATTCTAAGTGGTGAAGATGGCTTCAGGAAAATCATGCACTGTTTGGAATTGACATCCATTTCTATAGACTTAACTTGCCATCCATCCCCAAACATTTTCAGTGGTCAGGTGAACATGCAGGATGGTAAAAAAAAAAATCACACTATTCACCATGAAAAAGTTCATTGTGCTGCAGGTATTATGGATTGCTGCATTGTCCTGCTGAAAGATCCAGTCTTTTCCACAAAAGCAATAATGATCCAACATGTCAATATAACCAGCCACAGTTTGACACAGATACAACCTGAAGTCCCATTGTTCCTTGGAAGAAGATAGTACCTCAGATGATGGAAACTCAACTGAGATTAAATTTTTTCTTATCAGAGAATAAAACCTTCTTCCACTTTTCCCATGTTTGGCACTTCCCAGAAAAGTAACCAAGCTGTTTTGTGATATGGAAGGAAGCATTTACAGTTTTTAAAGCCTTTCTCTTGGAGATGCTGTGTTATTGTTCTTGAGCTGAATTCTCCTTCCATAAGGGTATTAATCTGGTTTGATGATAGGCTGGTATCTTGCTGGATAACCTGTTGAATCCTTCTACTCAACACTGATGTTTGTCATGTTTTTACCTAATGTAATGCAGGAGATACCAATGAGAGATATTGGCTGCACCCATGCTTGAAAACAAATGACTAAATTTTGTTATGTATTTATCAACTGAAGCCTTGTTTAAATATTTTGACCAGCTAGTATTTAGTATTTCCCAATATTAAAATTTTCCCTATTTAATGCTAAAAAAGTTTGTAATTTTTATTTTTCCTTTTCTTATTTTCATTTTTCAAAACTCTACTCAAATAAGTGGTTGAGTCGAACAATGCAAAAGGTATATTTTTTTTCCTTTAGTTTCATTGGCCTTAAGATTTTGGTCAGCAGTGTATATAGACATGTATGGTTATTTCTATAATATATTTGAAATAATTGTGTCTAGTAAAATATTTGTACACCAGTGACTAATATATGTTTTGAAAGAGCTAATATATGTGTATGCCTACAAAGATATTTGTTTTATAGCTACTGACTATAAAGTTAATTCCTTTACTAAAAAGATAAAATGGCTTATTTTTTTGTACATGCATATAGGTATATGCATATGTATGTTTGCATAAGCTTATATATATATATATATATATATATATATATATATTTTTAATCATTTCACCCCATACAAGCAAGGTGAGAGTGCCACTAGCACGCAAGGGGTTGCAGACAGTGGGAGCAAGGGTAAAGAGATGTGATTGAGGAAAGGATAAAGAGAAGGATGAGGAATTAGATCAAGGCATCAGAGGATGTCAGTTGATATTACATTTGAATATTTGAAGACTATAACTGTCAGGGAAGCAAGTAAGAGGGAGTTCCACAGATAGGAAGTGCGAGACATAAAGCTATTGGAGTAGAAGAGACGGCTACATTTAACCATTTCAACAGTGAAAGGGTGAGATTGAGATGCCAACCTAGTAACACACTTAAATTCATGCAGTTTGGGAACCAGCAAAAATAGCTTGTCAAAACAGTTATTGAAAAAATACTTGTAGAAAAGACAGAGGGAATTAATGGCATGTCTGTGAGAAAGTGATTGTAGGCAAGATGCCAGACCAGGAAAAACCACATTGCATATCCTTCTCTGGATTTTGTTGAGGACATTGAGATGAACAGTGGGGGTTCCAGACCATATATAGCAGCAATATTCCATGCAAAGGCAAATGGTTGATTTATAGATTTGAAGAATGAACTCTGGTGAGAAATACTTTCTGGCATGACACAGACAACCAACTTTCCATTTGGTAGATGAAGCTATTGATTCAATGTATTTGTTCCATCTTAGGTCAGCGGATAGCGTGAGTCCAAGCAGGCACAGAGAGATTCTCTCATGGAGTTGAGCATCAGCCATTCTCATAGGAGGCAAGGAGGGTTCTCTGTGGTGGGTAAATGAGAGCAGTTTTGTTTTTGAGGCATTATGGTTTACCAGGCATTTCCTGCCCTAGTCAACCACAGATTAGAGGTCCTTTTCGAGACCAATATATATATATATATATATATATATATATAAATGTATGCATGTATACACTCAGAATAAATACTGTTTATAAGAGATTTAATGCATCTGTGTGTGCATATGTGAGTTTAGTACAGGACAGTGTGTGTATTTAACAACTTATAGCTATATATATGAAAATATTTATGAGTTTTAAGTTTTTGTGTATATGTTTATGTGTGTATATGTACATTTATATGTGTGCATCTTTAATTGTTCCCTGTTTTGAAGATTACTTCCTGTACCAAAGTGTTAACCCTCCTCTTAAGTGGAGGATCAATTTACAACTATAGTTTACTATGATAAGTAAAGTAAGACAAAATTTACTAGTGAGGAAAGAGATCAAACAACAGGACAAAAGGTCAGAAAGTGGATACATGTTGGAATGGCAATATGAAAACGTTGCTTCTTAAGATTCACAAAAATTTATTTTTATCAATTTATTTTGTTTGTAATCAGTTGTTAGGAAGCAATGTAAAAGGAAATCAGGAACCAAAGGAAGAATTCACAAAGAGAAAAACAGAAAAGAATACTATGTCTATCAGGCCAACAAAGATGAATAAATGAGAGAGAGAGAGAGAGAGAGAGAGAGACTACTATATCTTATGAATTAAACAGTGGTTTCTCAAATATCATGTTAACAGGAAATAATTTTTTAGATGAACTTAACTTTAAAGATGTACAAGAAAAGAAATTTATTGAGAATGCATATAAATTGTCATGACATTACTATCATCAGATAAACATTTGGAACATCATTGGGTGAATGATCAGATCTTTCTATATGTAGTTTAAGAAGGATATACCGGATTGGGCACCTGACAAAAGCAGGGTATAGAATGCAAGCTAACATGATATAAAAAAATTCATAGCTATTCTCTGTGATCTCAGAAGAAAAATGAAAATAAGGTTTACTTCTATATATAAACAAGTATTTTTTTTTATTTTTTAATGAACAAGACAGTTGAATGCAATTGCAAAGCAAAAAGACAAAAACAAACATGAACTTTGGATAGTTTATTCTCTATTTTGATCCAGATATGCAACAGTTTATTTGAAAATTGGAAAAATTCAATAAAAAATTAAACAAACGGTTGGTTCAATTAAATAAAATTTGTTTAAATGAATTTCTGCTGCCTATATATATATAGTCTATAAATTAATAAAAGCTCAATTGTCTTATCTCTATTGAATTTCATGGAACACAGCTCATCATAGTGAGAGGGACTATAATGTTGAATATATATACACACACACACACATATATATATATATATATATATATATATATATATATATATATATATATATATGGAGAGAAATAGTGCACAGTGAGTAATGGCAGTAAAAAAAAAAACAGTGGTCAATGTAAAATAATAGAGCTAAGATAAACTATGCCTGATGGTTGCCACATGCATGAAACTTTAAGTAGCAGCACAGAGTGGTAAGGAACAACTTTATGATTCTTTTTAATATATATATATATATATATATAAATGAAGATTGCAATCAATATCAAGCTTTTTGGTGTTGACCACAGTGTTCACTTTTATATTTATATACACTATCTCTGACCATAAATGTAACATACCTTAAAACTATATTATATATACATATATTCCTCCATATTTACTCCATATTTGAAATAGACACCTCATTCAAAAAATTTTAATAAAAAAAATGCGTTTCTCTGCAGGCATCAAACTTATGTCATCCTTTGTAGGGGAAAGCACCATTTGGTCTATTCCAATGTTTAAAGTAATAAAAATAATTAATTCTTTAAAAAATTGCTTTGTTTATGTTTCAGAGACAAAAATGAGCAGATATGAAGCTTTTGGGAAAATAACCTGTGTGAAGAAGATGTGATTTCATTAAAAAAGGAAAATATAACCCAGCTTGTGGCATTGTTCTTCTTGGCTGAGCAGTAAAGCACACTGGATTAAATGGTGATTTTCCCTACAAAGGACACAGTTTCAATTCTTGTTCAGGAATGCATTTTTATATACTAAGATTTCTTGAATGTGCTGACCTATAGATGTAATACACACTGTTTAATATATAAAAATGGGGTGTCTATTTCAAATACGAAGTATCCACTATAGTAACATTTGAAGTAATAAAAATGTTGGATTAAAAATAAATCCATTAATTCTTTAGATTTTATACATATACACACACACACCATTTTAGTACCATAATCTTTACATAGATGCAAAGATCATAAAAGATTATGTTGTAGTAATATCTATATAAGAAGTGCCAATTCTTTTTCAAAATCAGTATTTGAAATCTTATTTTTTACATGAACTCAAATAATAAATTATTATTTTCACAAGCAAGTTAACCACCATTTCATCCACCAAGCATGCCTCCATTGATATTATGCTGATAATTTCTAATTTTGAAATATTTACCTTATCAATCAGGTTCTTCTGTTCCAGTTCCCTTTTCTCAGCTGCAGTGATAGCTTTCTGTTTCCGAAGTAGCTCATTACAGATGATCAGCATTTCTTCCATACCCAGATGACGTGCTAATCGTCTCAGATCTGGCAGCACCTTGCTTGAACATTTTACAATCCCCGTGTACAGAAATGCTAATGCTGTGAGAATTGTCTCCCGAGTGAAGTCCTTCAAGTTCAGGTAATAGTTGCCTGTCTCATCATAGTTGACAACATTAAAGAATTTGGAGCAAAAGTTAGCAAAAATACAGGCATGAGCAACCATATGAGGTTTCCTTATGTCCAGGCTGCTCTCTTTGGGACAGTGGGCTTGTAGAACCAAGAAGCAGAATGCCCCCTCCTGTTGTTGCCGTTGAAGACCCTCCCACACATGACGGATATAGTTATCATAAATATGAAACAGGTCTTCTGATGTTGATGAAGGGGCTGGTGGAGGTGACTCTGGCTCCTCTGTAAAAAGTGTTGCAAAAGAGAAAAGAAAAAATATTACATTTCAAAGACAACAATGTAATCTTACAAATTTGATCTCAGCTGTCACTAACTCAAGAACATACTGAAGAACTAAAATTCAAAAAACATTATTGAAAAAGCTAAACAACTGACTTTAAAACATAAATTGAATAGTTTTCTTAATTCTAACTTGCTCTTTTCTGTGATTTTATCATTACCCCCATTAAATACACACACATTCATTTTACTGTTTAACAGTTACACTGCTGCATTCTTATAGAATTGTTGCCAGGTTATGCTGGTCCATTTGGGGGAAAATAAAAACTTCCCATTTACTGGAAATAAATGACTGTAAAGATGCTAGCAGTAATTTCACATTGGGTTATGGGTGCTATCATTTTAGTTTCAGTCAGATATTCTGCAGTACAGACGGAGCTAAAAGACACCTCCAATACAATATAATAAAAATATGTCACAAAAATACAAGTTGTATTATAAGTCTATACTAGTTTGGAAATAGCATTAAGTGCTACTTAGTTTATAATGCAAACACTAGGGACCTACATTTCACTTTAAATTTTTATAGCTTTAAAATCAAGTAATTTGTGAAATATATTCTGTGTAACTTTTGCTATTGGATGATGTCAGATTAAAAATTAAAAGTAAATCTGAAAAGTTTATTTATGGGAAAGTAAAATTAAAAAATATAAATGTGAAATAGTAATATCATCTACTTCAACATCAGCATGAATAAAAGTAAATATAGTTCATACAAGCAAAATAAATGTTTTATTTTCCTTGTATTGGGAATTCCTTCCTATTCTGAATATTGAATACTATTTACTTTCCTATTAAATACTTCTCCAGGATATTTTATTCTTGTACTCATGTTGTAAATCAGTTTTATACAGATAAGCTAATAATGAAGCTAACAAATCTCAAGTTGGAATTATTTTATGCAAATATATTCTTATAACCATTCTTATTTTGGTTTAATTCCAGCCTTAAAGTTGAGATATGTAGAGTATGTAAATCTGTTAAAGTTTTCAGTTTCATGAATTTCAAAGGGACAGCAGTGAAGTGTTTAGAATATTTAATCAGATATAATGTGTAGAATACTAAAATGAGCCATGATAGGCCACTTCATATAAGGAATTTTCTGAATGATGAATAGCAGTGAGAATTGGAGTCACTATATTAATTTTCTCCTTTAACATTATACTTCCTATTCATAATATAGAATCAAATACTTACAAAAACAGGATAATACACACACACGCATTTATATATTAGTATAATATGGGAAATCTGCACAGAGGTATAATGATGATGATTTTGTAGTAGCAGAAAATTACCAATCAGATTTTTTCAGTAGAAATGAATATAAGCTCTCCAAATGTAAGTAGTTAGAAAATACTAAAGTGCTGAATTTTGAATTGAGAATATATAATACACATTTCTGTTTTTTACACTGATGTTCATGCTTACCAAACCCAAGAGGTAAAGGATTACAGAGTAAGAAGCAGAATTTATGGGGATATGTAGGCAAGATAATGGTTAAATCTAGACTTGAACAGGCTAAGATTGTAGTGATCAGTGAAGTATCCTCTTGGAGTCAGTTCCAAAGAGCAGCAGTTCTTGGCAAGAAGGTGCTTGAGTGGAATACAAAGGGAATGAGGGTGGTTTGCTACAATGTGCGTAGCATGGTGGGTCTTAACCATCGAGGTTAGGACTAGTGAAACTAAGGAATGTAGTTCATCTGAACACTCTCCATGAATTATATAAAAGATTATTGGAAATTTTTTTTTTTTATCCCTGTTATTCAGATTTAATTTATCTGGATGAGACTCTCTTCCTCAATAGATTATCCACATTTGTTTTAACATATCAATGTCTTCTGCTTTAAAGAAAATAAATCTATTTTTAATAGTCTCAATAACTGAAAAAAATCAGAATGTGAGCTCATCTGATTGCAAGTAAAAAGACAATTGAGCAATTTGAATTTTCATAATTCTGCATATGATATAAAATGAGCTTTAAACTGATATAATGAATGTTTGAAAAACTGGTTTAGGCTGATTCAGTATAAAATAAGTGAACATGTAACAATTATGGGTGGTTATAGATAACTTTCAGTAAATTTATAGGAATCTTTATATTTAACTAAAATTGCATAATACTGTTAGATATAAAGATTCAGATAAATGAATTACAAGATAAAATGGTAAAATTATATGATGCAGATATTTTGCTGTTCTGTTGGATGGATAAATATTGATGTAGAATGCTACGAATGAACTAAAGAATATAAGGTGCACTATTCAGCATAATAATCAAGTCTCCTATATTGTTTAGAAGATGAGAAATAAAAGGAAGAACTCATGAGACACCAATTATAGAATATCATATAGATGATGTGTGCCTGAATGAATTTAAAAGATTTGTGGACATTATAACATCAGCATAGTTTTTGATAATACAACTGTTTTTCATAACCTTCTTGCTAAATTTTGTCCCTCAAAAGAGAAGAATTTAATGAAAAAAATAAAGAACAATTGAGAGAGAAAACTAATAATAATCGAAGCAGTCATATCTACACAGTGGAACACAAAAGGGAACTTTGAATATTTATATATAATGCTCAGAAAATAATGATTCCTATTTTTACTGACCAAAGGTCCTTTAAAATCCATACTCAAAAGGCTGAGTAGGTTTTATCAGATGAGTGTCTTCTGGTCGATGAAAGTTTGGCTTGCATTCCACTCATACTCTGTAGAATTTAATTACTTGGCACAAATCCTCCACTGAATATGGCATATTCTTTACTTTCACAAAATGATGCAAGCATTTAACTCAGGGGTGATACAAAACTTGGGGATTTATTAGAGATTCTCAACCATAATATACTGCTCCACAATAAAACCAAGAGAATATGTCAGAAGAAGTGTCCTCCTGACCTGGTTGGTATTGGATGTCAAAATTATAGCAAGACAACTTCATCCTCCAATGTAATATTTTGTCATTCTTTATCTTACTTGTGTGTCTTACAGATCACTGGTCAGTTTTCACTTTAAAATTTCTTCCGGTCAAGTAATGCCTCCAGTGATGAACTACCTAAATGATTGCATGAGTTTCCTTCTTGATAGTTATAGCAGTTCTCAGGTCCCTGAAATGCTCTTGAGAAGAAGGCTACTAGACTTCCAGCCTGAGAGTGAACTGTTGCTATAGCAACTTCAGATGCATCAGTTTCCACTTGAAATGACAGCAACCTGTTGAACATCCATACTGAATTTTTAATGTCTTCCTTAAGGGCATAAAAAGCTGCTTCTGCTTTTTTGTTACGGGGAATGTAGTGGTAGTAGCACTCAAATGGCTGATCTTACTTCAATAATTGTATAATATATCCACTGGGAATAGTAAGCAAAGAGGCCTAGAATTCGGTGGAGTGATGTTTTTGTCTTGAGGCAATGGAAGTACATGTAAGGGGCAAAGTCATTCCAGGTCTGCCTATTTTTCTTCTCCCTCTACCACATAACCAAGGATACTGAGCCTTTTTGTGGAAAAAGTACATTTCTCTTCATTGTAACATATTTTTTTCTTTTGAAGCCTTAAAAAATTTGTTACGGTTAAAATCATGTCCCTCTTGAGTCATAACACAAATTGTAATATTTTCTAAGTAGGCATATATTCAAGAGAGTTGCTCTTCTTCCATAAAGGAGTCCATGATCCTTTGGAAGCAAGCCACTCCATTGGTAACACCAAATGGGACCCTGGTGAACTGATATAGACCACTACCAGCCTCAAATAGTGTGTAGAACTTATCTTCATTTTTGATATGGTCAAATGTACTAAAAACACAGTACTGTGCAATTTTGTTCACTGTGTCATCAATATGGAGCAGAGGGTAGCCATCTAGAAGTGTGAACATGTTAATAGTTTCAGAGTAATCAATGGCCAAACAGCATTTGACTTCAACAACTTGTGCCCACCAAGGATAATTACTCAATTCTATTCCCTTGTCCTCTGGGTTTCTTTTTCAATAAACATCTTATCCTCATACAATTACCAGCAGGATTTAGATGATATAGGATGACAGCTGTAAGATTCATAAAGAGTTTGGGTGGGTCCACTTTCAAGGTGCTGAAACCATAGATGACAAGAGGTCGTAGTCCTCCTCCATATTTCAAAGTAACACTATCATGCATCCTTTGAAAGTCCAGTCCAAGAACCACATCAGAACATAATTGTGGCATAACCACTAGTCACACTACCTGATAATCCTGGGCATCAACTTTGAGGTTCATCAAACAAAACCCAGATGTCTAAACAGAGAGGTTGACACCATGAAAACAACTCCCGACAAATAATGGACAACCATGGTACTCAACTAAGTCTGGATGAATGAAACTTTCAGAGTTGCCATTGTCAATAAGGCCATCCATTTCTACTCCTTTAACAAATATTTTTACTACTGCTTTCCTTAGGGAACCTGGATTAGCCACTGAAGTCACTGAAGCCTGTGTTGCTTGATCATTTGGATGTGCAGAAATTCCAGCTGCTGTTAAATAATATAGCACAACACACCTTAGTCCCTTCTTCCACATTGATGACATATTCTCCAAGTGCTGGGAATTTCAGATGTGGATGCCATAAAAAAATCACAAAAGCCACATTTGTTCCTACTGCAGCTGTCAGTGGAACAAGTACTATGGAATTATTTTCATTAATAGTCTTGACAGGAGTCAAAGCATTTACTACCTGATGAGATTAGGTAGTAATGTACAGGTCACGATTCCTTTGAGCTGAATTCAAAATTTTTGCTTAGTTGAACATGGTAACCAAATCCAAGGTTTTATTTTTTAATAAATGCTACCTTATCAATGATAAGGCCACTAATAAATGCATCCCTGATTGATTCATCGCAATACTGAGTCATTTTTATTGCCTAGAAGTTGTAATTTTGCAAGGCAGTGACAAGCAAAAACCTTGTTACTAGGTTTGATGTATTGCAACTTCAGTAAACCAATAGCACACTGTGAACAGGTATATCACCACACTGCATTTATAAAATTTATGTAGATATGAAAAAGAATATGAGTCATCAAGTCAAACTTGAATAACAGAAAAAAAGAGAAAGTAAAAAAAAATCTGGTTTGGCAGATCATATCTCGGGAAGAGTGTACATTGCCCTCTCTGAGAGGAGGTCCAAATAATAAGCAGAGAACAATGATGGAGATTTTGATATAACAGAAAGAATCATTATATATCATCTTTTCAGCAAGAATCATAAGTCAGATATGTGTTGGTTTCAACATGTTGTAACTTCCATTGCTCAACAAGAATATGGGATAGAATTCTTCATTTACCAAAGAAAGGAATTCAGAACATCTTCAAATAAAAAGTTATAGAACAATCTGTGCTGTACATGTTTCTGAAAATAGGATAATTTATTTTACAAGCATTGATATTAACATTTAAACTTTCTGTTTCTTACTGCTTTTTGATTTACACTAGTGAAAAAAGATAATGTTTCTTTTCATATATGTAGGATACTTGGAAATGGCCACAGAATAATTTGCCAAAACAAATAACAAAAAAAAAAACAGGATTTCAATTCTCTGAGAATGCTTGACAATATTCAAGTCTTTAAAATGAATAATCTCAGCATAGCATATTTATTGCCTTTTAATGCTCAAACTGAAGTATTTTAAGTTTTTTCAAGTTGTTGAAGTCAAAAAGAAAATTAATTTTAATAATTCCTTCTACATATTTGGAATAAACTTTTATATATTATATAATTTTTATATATTGTATATATTATATTATTTTTTCATATCTTATGAAAAAATAATAAATTTTACATCAGGAAAGTATGTTTAGAAACAATTTTTTGCAGCTATCATTTTAAGATAAAAGACCTAAAATATCAGATCATTTTCATGAAATATCACATATATTGATTTTTGAAATTTCATACTGAGTTGAAAATTTCCCCTGAACATATTTGGTTTGAACTTGAAAATACATTTCATTTGATCTTAGAAAATAAAGAAGAGTGAAAAGTAGAGTCCTTTCCACTGTGCTTTTCCTTTGTCCCAACTGCTATATTAAAATGAAAGAAAATAGCTCAGTAAATGATGTATACAAAAAACATGCTGATCCAGGAATTACATTATTAGTTTTGAGATTAAATATTGTTGAAGCTTGAATAAGCATGGAATAATAATAATACAACACAAAATGTACGTAACAAAATGTATTGAAACAATGAAAAAAGGTACACAATATTTACAGGTAGTTTTGGTATATTCTTGGGAAGACTGTTCCTGCAGAATGGGTTGACTAAGTCGCAGTCGGGCAGAGTCTCTGGATTCGATCTCTTAATCTTCCGTCGTCTTCCGGTACCAACCCATATTTATATGGTCGGTACTCCACTTATGTAAATTAGGTGTATCATACACAACAAATATGAATCAAAATCTGACAGATTGATAAGATAAATATTTTCTATTTTTTTTATCTTATTATTAGTTTTACATAAAATCGTTTTATGATATAGATCAATATATTAGATCATTGCAAAAGTTTGTGCTTAATTAGAAAATTGTAGACAAAATTTTACTTACTCACAAAAAACATTTATTAGTCATGTACATAGTTGTTAAAAACAATGGAGACTAATCTCACATTGTACTACAAGCTTGTTGATGCCATTTTTGTAGAAACTTCATGTTTTTGTTGTAAGTAGGTTGTAAGTTTTTGACTGACTGTACAGTCAATCTTTTTGTCATTTGAATTGTTCTGTAAAGACCAGGACAAATGAAAATCTGAAGGAGCCAAGTCATAAGAATACAGTGGATGCTAGAGAGTGGGGTCCCATTTCAACTCTTTAAGATTCTACAAGGTCTGTTTTGCAACATGCAGTATTGTGTTGTTGTGGTAGAAAATGACACCTTTTACCAAAATCATCCATTTTTCTTGAACCCAAGTCTCTTCATATGGTGAGAGGCAGTTGAGATAGTGATTTTCAAATTCTTAGCTATCTATTCCATGAAAATTTTCAGTTTGTTCTCCACAATGACAAGTAGATTATCTTCATTAATGTCAGAATGTCACCTGGAGTATGGTTGGTCATTTAGGTTAAAATTATCCTGACGAAAACTACCAAACTACTTTTTGACCATAAAAAGAGCTGGAGCATGATCTAAGTAAACCTTTTGAATGTTTTTGTTGCAGTTTCAATACTTAACCAATTCCAAAATTCATAGCGCATAATATGACAATTGTACAACTTTTTATCCTCCATTTTTAAGGCATTCATTCGTGGAAAAAACCCAAAATTCAACAAAGTCTAACTCGCAACTGAACCATACAAGGTTTCAGTCTAGAACATACCAGAAATCAACACCAAAACAAACACCAGTATCAAGTTGAATATATGAAATTTAGATATCTGTATTATTTATCTCAAAATGGAAAAACATTTAACTGTAAGAAATAATTTAATAACAAAGCAACAAAATTATATTTTTTTCTGTCAGGTTGGTTAAAAACTTGAATGAATTATTAACAAACAACATTTATGAATGAAGTTTTCTGCTTATCATAAACTAAATTGAAAATACAAACAAACATTTAAAAAAGCTTAAACAAACATGAAAAATTTAGTCACAATGCAAAACAGGTAACTATAAATTAAAATTTGTTGATAAAGACTTTAAAAACTTTTCTTTTTTGATTGCAAATAGTTGAAATGCTATTTTTTAGGAAACTTCACACAAAGCTAAGGATGAATTTTTAAAAATGAAAAATCTCTTTTGAAAGTTTTATTTTAGTTTTAACTTCAAGCTAATAGATTATATTTAAGATTTTTGGTAATCAAAATACTTGTATTTCAAAAAGTAATTTAAATTGACTAGAAGGAGGTTTTTTTTTTTTTTTTTGCTAAAACAGCTGATTAACACTCTTTTTTAGTTGTCTTTCATCACAATGTAATTCTCTTATTAAAAAATCCTCCAAAAATAAAATATATTTTTCTGAAAATTTACCTGAAGAATATTAGCTGATTTAAAGTATAATGAATCTGATTTGAAACAAATATTATTTACTTTAAGTTTAAATATTGCAGAAATGATTTTTTTTCACCAGAGAGTACTTGTTCTGATGTGTTGACAGTCTGATAAAGATCTAATGTTGCTCTATGGAGACTTTATCTGTAAAACACAATTGAAAAATCCCCATAGTAATCTTTGGCCTACCTGCTGATGCAAGAAAAACAAGATTTTTAACCAAAATTTCAAACATGCTAAAATGGATTAAAAAATTTAATAAAATAATCTATATATACTTTGGTCTTATTAATAACATAAACATTTTGATGATAAAACTTTGTTTTTTATCAAGTTTGTGGTATGTTCATGTTTTTTTTTTAGATTTTTGGAGGTACATAATATTATTTATATAGAAAATGACTGCATAAAGTATATTTCTTAAATTGCAATCTTACAAAAGTTACTCTGAATATGAAAATTAATAAGAACATTTCCATGTAAAATTATTCAATGAGATTTAACCCAAGTGTTTAAAAAACAAAGTTGTGGTTTTTATACAAATTACAGTAAAATTTGACTAATTTGATTTTGTATTTATTCATTTTTAAAATTTAAAATTTATTTTTTTAAATTTATTTTCTAAACATTTTAATGTGTTTTTTATTATGTTGCTGATAATGTGATAATAAAGTCAAAAATCATTTTGATTTGGAGACAATTTAAAAATTTTTTGAAAAATTAAAATTGATTTTCAGAGTAGTTCCAATATGAGGGAGAACATAAAACACTGTTTTTTTTTGTTGTTGTTGATGATGATGAATATGTACCCATTTCCATACCAGTGGTACCTTATGATTTTCACTGGCAGTCAAGAAACAGGATACTTCCTTTAGAACCCTCTTGATTTTATTAATGACAATCCAGAGAGTTTCAATTTTTCCTCAGATTCCCAATTATTATTATTATTATTATTATTATTTTATGCTAGTGTCACACATTGACATAGTCAATGGAAATTTTGTTCTTGAGGCATGGTGACTGCAAGACTCCTCATAACTCAATAATGCAGATTTCTGGGGATTTACAATCTTGGTCACTATACCAATTCTTCATAAATGCTTTTTTTCAGTTTTCTAGATACTGTTCCAAGTGCAACAATCACCACAGGAATTAGTTCTACATTCATGTTCCATTGCTTCTTCAGCTCTGATTCTGGTATTTTTCTTCTTTTTGCAGTTTTTTTGCATCCACTCTTGTATATAGAACAGCAAAGTCAATAACTGATACTTGCTACTCTCCTTATCTATAACAATAAGGTCAGGTCTTCATGCTTCAATAACATGATTTGCCTGGAGTGAGAAATCCCATAATATCCTGTGACAGTCATTTTCTACAACTGCCTCTAGCTGATGTTTATACCACTTCTCTTTTACACTAAAGCCAAACTTACGACATACTTCCTAAAGAATTCTCTTAATCAATCCAATAATGTTGTTACATATATTCCTTCTGTGCCAACTTGGGACATTCAGCAAGTATGTGGTTATGTCTCATCAGTTTGTCCACACATCCTGCATTTGCTTTCTTCTTGTGATTTGTCTAACCTGGCCTTAATTGCATTCATTCTGATAGCCTACTCCTATGTTGCAAATATGAGTGTCTTTGTTTCTCTCTTTAGAAAACTATCTTTTACCCAAATCTAACTCTCACAGCCACCTAATTATTATTATTATTATTACTATTATTATTATTAATAGCAGTAGTACTTATTAAACACAGTGATTAAAAAGTTTGCAAGTAGATATTTATGAATAAATGAAAGTTTAAATTAAAAAGATATTAACTGAACTGGTATGCCAGAAATCTTTCCACCAGGATGAACTAGGCAATATTGCTAAAATATAAAAGAACAATGATTATAACTGTTGATTGATTTTTCTGAATATGCTAAAATATGAAAAATTAACAGAGAATAATGTTTCGACATGTCAACATTGATTTGTTTTTAAATGGGCTATCTGAAAATTTTTTTAAAATCAGTTTTGAAAAAAAATCTCTACAGATTTCATTAATTCTATGATGGAAAATGCATTTCATTGCCAAACCAAAAAAGTAAAATAAAGTCTTAATTCAGCAATAGCAACATTAACAATACAAAATCTTATTTATGCCACTTTTAGGTCATTTATATCAATGATAATTAATTCTATTATTCCTTGTTTATATACTCAATGAATGGCATTACTTATTGGTTTCTACTAAATTCTAATGCATTTTAACCAACTGGATCAATTTTATAAGAAGACTTTCATTATTAAAATGGTAACATTCTACAGGCAAACGGTAACTTTGATGAACAGAGAGTCAGTTATTTTCTGGAAGTACCAGTTTATACTGTGTGTGAAAAATAAAATAAACCTGTAATATTTATCAAAGACAAAAAAGTAAAAATTATACTTACTAACCCAAACTTTGATGATAACATCTGCTTTGGATATAATACAAAGAATCCTTTTACATATTTGCACTTAAATACAAAAATAACCAAGGTCTATGTTTTGTCTGAAAATATCTTTAAACAAATGAAAAACAAAAAAATAAGGTTGATTTTAATTATAACCAACCTAAGCTATGTATGAATATGTCACACAGTGCAGTGATCGAGGACAACACATCCAAAATGAAGTATTTATTCATGTACAAATACATACACATATATATCCAAATGTTTAATATATATATATATATATATATATATATATATATATATATATATATATATATATATATATATATTTTTAAAGATTTGTAAAAAGAAAGAATAGGTGAAAAAGGATTTCAAATCACTTATCCCTCTCATTATGAATACTTTTAGAGACTCTAATGACATTTACTCAAAGTGAACTTTGCAAAGAAATAAATATTCATTAATGAGATAAAAACATTTTTAAACTACACAAATTGTACAAAATACAATATATGTCTTGCAGAAAAATTTCCCTCATGCACCTGATTTTTTACACATTTTAACATTTTCTTAACTTTTCATATACAATTTTAATATTAACTTTTTTATAATATTTATTCAAAAATTCTAACATAAGCATGTTATAACATCACTACAAAAATAGCCATTTTGTTTCAACATTTCTGGTGTCTTATCAAGTGACACTTTTAGTCACAATCATTAAGGACCCATGAGTATTACAGATGCACACATAATACCATAGATTTAGGCCTGAGTATGACCATAATGTCAATTTATGGTGCCACCATCTACCATTACCTTTACATCCTGTTCTACTGTCTGCACATCAGTACAGCTACATACATACATGCACGCATATTGAAACTTTGATAATATGTATATATATATATATATATATATATATATATAGTTTACACATACTGCGAAAAATGATATATTGTTACGTCCTAATTATTATTAGGTATTCCTATATGGGTCTAAAGATACTCTTTCCGATTGTTGTTGCTATACACTGACTTTCAGGCAAGTGGTCTTTTAAATTCCCAGTTTTGCAAACATCTTGGAATTTTCTGTCATTGCCATAATAAAGACACTACCACTTGGTGTTGGCAAATACAAAAAAATAACTCTAGTATAGCATCAAGTTACAGACAAAAAATTTACATATACATTTGGAGAGATAATATATATATATATATATATACATTGACATGTGTTTGTTAACAAATGATTGATATTTGTTTACATTTGTAAAAACAATACGCTAGATTTACGCTGACTGACACAAAATCAGTTGGGTTTCAATCCTGGCTTGAGGCATTTGGATACAGTAAAACAGTACTGTCTGCGAATGACATATATGTACAGACATATATACAGGGTGCGATGGGTAAATTGTCGCCATTTTATATTTTTGATTTTGTGCATGTGCATTGCTTGATTTTGATTTTGTTGACTGCACAGTATAATAGGGCCAACTGGGCACCGTCTGTGAGAAAAAGAGCACCATGACACAATTTACTCTGCCAGAAATTTAGAAATGGCATGCTGTACTTCAATACAAACATTTCAGAGTGTTCATATGTGAATCAGAGGACAGTGCAGAGGATCTGGAAAGAGTTGGATGAGTCTAATGATGATTATGAAGGTGTTTAGAGTGATCACTAGTGATGGTAACATTATGCCTCCATTCATATTCCAAAAGGGTCTCAGAATCAACACAGCAGCATACATCGTCTTGAGGAGGTAGTGCTGTTCTGGGTCAAGAGAATGACTGCTGGAAGACCCTATATCTGGCAACAGGACTCTGCAACATGCCATACAAGCTGAGGCACCCAGTCATGGCTGTCAGACAATTTCTATAACCACATCACCCCTTACACATCTGGCCAACTAACTACACAGACTTACAACCCCCTTGATTATTATGTGTGGAGTGCAGTTGAATGAGAGACCAACAAAACTCCTTGTAATACCAAAGATGAACTGAAGGCAAGGATTATGGCAGCATTTATCAAGGAAACCATACAGAGGAGTTGCAAGAGATTCTGATGTTGATGATTTTTTTTTTAATAAATTTATTCTTTAGTATTTCAAAAATGTTTTATTTTTGTGTAATTTTGGTAAACATATGTTAAAATGAGATATCAGTATTATTTTCATTTTTGCATAATTTAGATGACAAGTTATCCATTCCACCCTGTAATCTGTAAAAATGTATTTAAATTTGTGTATATGCATACACATGTAAATGAGTCAAGTCATTATGAACACCTGCCTAATATAGTGTTTGCTTTCGATGTGTCTGCAAAATAGCTCTTACCCAATCATAGCATGAAATCTACAAAACTTCTAAAGGTTTTTATCTGGGATCTGCCAGGATATTAACAGCAGATTCTTTAATGTGTTGGAGGTTCTACAAAATTAACTTGTTTATCCATTACATTCCATAAAATTGAGATCTGAAGATTTTGGAGATTTGGATTTTGGTGCCAATGACAACACAATGAGTGCTGAGAAAGTAGCTTTGGTAATGTATGATCTGAAGTTATCTCAGTCAGCTTTGGTGTATTAGTAGATTGTCCTATGAAATGGGACATCAGAGGAAGTCTTCAGTTTGGCATCAACTTTGACATTGACCAATGAGTGGTCTGAGATCCCCAATGGAGTTAACACTTCAACAGAACATTTGTTGGGAGAGGAAGTGAGAGAGAGGTCTTTGAGATTAGCATACATCAAAAACATGAGTAGGCCTATCCCCAATTTGGATTGGTTTGTATGTTATGGAATGTTATGGCAGTATTTGCCTTTTTTATTGGTTATGTTTGAGTGTACTAAACATTCCTTGTAGTGTTCCACCACAAATATAAATGATAGCTGATAGGTGATCAGAGAAGATATCAATCTTCTCAGCTATTCTGTCAAATATTACAATACCATCATCCTGTGGGTGATAGCTTATGAAGACAAAGGACAAACTATGAACAAGTGCAATGCGGAAGAACATGAATAGGAATTTTGGAAGTTTCTGCCACAGGAGAACCCATCCTTGGAATAAGCACCAAGCCCGTGGTAATTCTAAGGTTCTGATTGTAAATTCCTGAACTGGAGTAGATTGGTTGAGTCCAGTTTCAGATAAGAACATGAGGTTTGACCTATTGAAGATGTACGTTAACTTCTGGATAGTTGGACAGTATAGGAGTTTACTTATTATGAATATACAATACTCCTTCATATCTGACTAATTTTATTTTTATCTATGGTAAAACATAAGTTATATGTTAATCAGTTATAACTAAAAACATTTTTCTCATAAATAATGAATAAAATGAAACTGTGTAAATTTGATTTTATATTATCACTCCTTTAGATACAGGAGAGTGATCTTTGATGTCAAAGAGAGAAATCTATTATTTCAAATCTATCCAATAAAATCTGCAATATTCAAATGGTGTGAATACAAATAAAAATGAATATTATTTTATATGATAAAAAATCTAAATAGATGTAATATAAATGACCCCTGCAAATGGAAAGTTTCAATTCCATAGAAATTTGGTCACATTCCAATTCATGCTACAATGTTATAATACTAGATCATTGTTCTCCATTTTTCAAATTAGTCTCCCAACAAAACACATTGGATTATTTCATTTTCCATTCATGTATGTATGTGTGTGTGTGCATCATTTCTATCATTAAAATTTACATTTGTAAAAGATATGAAAATAGGTAAATCAATATCTCTATTTTTCTCCTACATACTGATTTTGTCAGTTTTATGCAATTATAGTAGTAAATAGTATTAGTGCTGAATGAATATCCATAATCACCATTTACTTTCCTAAAATATATAGTTCAGAAATTTTGAAATCAAATACTACTTATTAGTCAATTATGCATTTGGTATGTGAGCATGATATGAATTTATTATTTGAGGGTTAAAATCTTACTTAGAAAATAACTTTTACTTAATACTTTGTACATTTTTATAGATGCTCCAAATATTAAAATAACTCAATATGAAGTAAAAGAAGTAGATTTCTACCTCATTACTTATTTTCTAAGTAAAATTTTAACCCTTAACTCAATAGGGGAGGCATTATTCAAACTGAATTCACAATTAAATATACAACTTAACATCAGTAGCATTTAATCATTAAAACATGTTGACTGCATGAAAGTAATAAAATGCCAAACACACCTGTAAGGCAATTTGGTGGTTTATTGAATGACTAAGACTGGTAAACAGTTAAAAGCAGACTGCATACAAGAGTGTTCATACCAATTAGTTGGTTTGTGTGTAGGTGCAAAATATATTGCTGTCTATTGTTATGTTTAATATAAAAGCATGACAACAGCCAGCAAGATACATGAGCAAAAATCACATCAGATGTACTCAAATTATCTATTAAAAAATATAAAAATCTTTTACTATAAAATATGAGAGAGAAAATGAACATATTGCATCATCAGAATCAAGATTTCTCTTTAGCATACTGACAAAGAAAAATGTTCTCTGAGAAATCTTTACAATCTAACCATTAAAATCTGTAATGCTCTCTATTTGGCTATATATGGCATAATCCCTAACACTTGTGTTAGTCTATCACTGACTTACTAGCTTCCTCTATATTGTGCTGACTGAAAAAAAAATGACTTATTGGTGTTAGTTAAAACTGCAGAAAACTGGGATGATGTTACAAACAAAAAATTAAAGAAAAACCAAATCATCAGAATTATTCAAACAAAAAGTAAAAATGGCTGCTTTCAATTTAAAGTTGTATTCATTTAACTTGGTAATACAATCATGGTAGAGTTGGACTTTACTTTGAGCACACTTCAGAATATTCTGTAGCATGAAGGATTCCTATTACTGTTACTGAATATATAAGAAATTTTATATATGCATGCATGTTTTTACTCTCTAGCCATACAGAAATTGGATACAAAAAATTATCTGTATCTATCTTTTTATTGTCAGACCAAAAAAAATGGACATAAGGAAATTATCTGAGTTTAACTTCCTCTAAAAGATGGATAATTTATTCACAGTCAGACCTCTAAAGATAGAAAGAATGGAAAAATAGTATCTGAATTTATTTAGAACACCTTTTCAATTCCTAGGGCATGTATCTCAAGTTTAAAAAGAAAAAAACTTTTTGCTATCACTTGTAAAATCTGGGTAGGAATCCATAGTGTCACCTACTCCTCTACTACTTTTGTAATTTATTCATAAATTACAAAACATAAAAATTAAAGTTCATCTTTTGTTCATCAAAACAAAAATAGTTTATTTCCTTTTTCCTTTAAGAAAAAATGTTTTTTTTTTCATGGGACTCCCTCAGGTTGAAGTTCAAACAGTCTGTTTTATGCGAACCTCTCAAATTGAAGTTTATGCAGTCAGTTTCTTGAACACAGCATGCAACAAAAAAAAAAACTGCTTTTTTTTACCTTTTTTTTTTATACTACCAGGGAAACATCATCACAACACATGATCTCCCATAACAGGAAGTGTCACTGTATATGACATTCCACCATTTCACACACCCACAACAGGAAGCATCATCACACGTGACCTTCCAACATTTTGCCCCACTCCAGTAAAACAGAAATCATCATCACATAACCTTCAAAATTTCACTCTATCCCTATAACAGGAAGCCTCATCACATATGATGTTTCAAATTTTTTCCCAACCCCTATGACAGGAAGCAGCATCATGCCTGCTCCAATGTGACAAGAAACATCTTAATTTTTGCAGTAAAATGTTTTAAAACATCCTTCAGCGTTTTGCTTCTTTATGTTAGGAAAAATTACATTCAACCACAAGTACAAAATGCTTTCTCTTCCTCGTGACTGGAAGTATTTTAATTTTTATAATTCTTTTTTATTGAATCTTAATAATTCAAACTCTTCCCACTTACTCTGTGACACTGAGGCCATGAATTGGTCAGATGCTGATTCTGAGCAGAAAAGGGTTAAGTTCAAAATGGAATATAAGCTGGAAGATAGATAGAGAGAGAAAGAGTGGAGACATTTTATTTAGTGGAGATGGAGCCATCTGGATATCTCCTAAAGTTTTTTTTTAATCTATCAAGAGTCTGGCATACGGATAAAAACAGATTTAGAAATTTTATCTCTTCCTTGAGGAATTAAGAAAGCACATATCATTGATGAGGAGAGAGATAAACTGGACTTGAATTTTAGTGACAAAAATGAATTGGGAAATTTAAACGAACAAACTATTTTAAGGATCAAACTTATGAAGACAGAGCCTGTCATTGACAAGCAGGTGATCTGGTTTATATTTTCGCTAGACAGAGATAAATCCAGGAATGGAGAAATAATTATATCTCTTCCTTGAGGAATCAAGAGAATTAAAATTAATGACTAGAATAAAACTACACCCTTTTGCCCATAAACTTTGAATATTAGATTAGTCATAAAGACAGTTATGCCTGCTCTGGGAAGTAGGCTTAGGTTGAATGATAAGAAGGAAAGAGGAAGAGGGAGAATTTAACACCATCTGTATGAAGTGATGGCATGAGAGGTAAAGTGGAGCAGGTTGGAGTTGAAGGGAGGAGGAATCCCTGGAACTACTCCCAAGAAGGTGGATAATTCTCCAAATTTGGAAAGTTGATTAAGAAAGCAGAAATAGGGAACAAAAATAAAACATTATTAGGATTAATGGCAAAGTTGAGGACTCATCAATTTCCCAGAACTCTTCAGCCTCACACCAGGTACATATAAGCAGGATAACTTTGAGAGCTTGAAGACTTGCACTGCAAATCACTACAGAGATTGATGCAGGAAGGGTTCATTTTTGTTGTACTAAGAACTATATAAACCAATTGAAGATTAACCCAATGAATCTTTCGTTTTTATTTTTCATTGTGAAGATATTTCTTCCCTTAATATAGCACCCAGCATAGCTTGAACCAGCACTGTGATTACAATGACCTTCAATTCTCCACTGCTCTGGTATGCAGTACTCAGCTGCATCTGTACCACCCCCAATTTCATTGCACTGCAACCATATAAGTAATTTTTGCCAAACTCAACTTACTAGTTTTGAAAATATCTCTTCCTCTCTCAGTTGAGTTTTCATGAATGCTCTTGTAGTATCAATTATACTAACAAAATCATCATACGGATTTGTTAATTGCTACAGTCAATCCTCCTAACTACTTTTTGGGTTATTATCTCAGTATTAATGTATTCCAAGACTACTCCATCCAAATAATTGTGAGTTAAGATTCCGGTCTTCTTTTTCAAGAGCTCTGTCCATTGATAAAACATTCCTATATTTTCAATCCATTTGGAGATGTGATGTAGTAGAAAATCATTATTTAATCTAGCCATACTTGTGACTAAAAATATCACTAATAACAAGAAAAGAAATGCCAGTAAGATTCTTTTTTAGTCATTACTTTTTAATTTCAGAGCCAGATAGTGCAGATTTTTCTAAAATCTGTTGGCTCTACTTTGAAGAAAAGTCTTTTAGTTCTATTTTTCTCAGGATAGATCTCGTACTGAAGATTTCATATTAAATACAGCAGTTTTTGTGTTTTAAAAGAAATCCTGAAAGCACTTTTTGTGTGTGATCATTGCTTGATTAGAATACCACTGAAGTACATTTTGACTAGTGCAGAAAGATTTCATCATTTAATATATTATAACATGTGGACATGTGTTGTCTTGACCTCCAAATTAAATCTGCTGGTAAGAAGAATATGTCAACTTCTAGTAACTCAGGTAATGATCAGCAATTAAGACTTTGGATGAGTGAAATATCACAAGTGTTACTAATGATAAGGAAAACAATTTTAACTCATCACAGTCAGTGGCAGTACTACAACACAAATACTGAGACATTATCAATATAAAGTAAATGTTGCAAATTTTTAAATAAAACCTGTCTTCTATGAGAAAATGATTGTTTATATTGATTTTAATAATATTTTAGTACTTTCTTATGTTTAGGCACTAGAAATGCTTAGATTAATGAGTAGGATCAACATGTTCAAAATTGGGATTTTTCTTCCCAAGGCCAGTGGCAATCAAACTTCTAACAAAAGCATTTTGTAGCATTTATAAAAATAGAGTTAATTTTGCCTCTTTTCTCATATTTTACTCTTTCATCTGACAATCTATATTTCTGTTCTTTCTAAAAACAGAAACATCAAATGCTATCATCATCATCTTAGCACAATAGCAAGAATGAGCCTCTATTTTGTGGATTTTTACAATCAAAATAATAGTCTTAAAATAGTCATCAGGCTCACCAAAACAGCAGTAACAATGTATACAGTAACTGATCCTACCTATTACTTTTTGAGAGTTGTTTGTCAGAGACAAGAAAATGGAAGTTAATCAAGCTGGAAGTACTAATATAAAGATGAGAGTTAGGATTGTAAGTTTGAGTGCATTAACACTTTGGACTTCATCAAGAGTATAGATTTCAATTTCATCCTTGTCTTTTGTTCAATAAATTTCTCAAAACTCTTCTTGAGCTTATTTATAATGAACAATAACTCAGTGTAATATCACTAAAAGGCATGATTTAATCGCATATTACAGAACTATAAAAAATTGAGTTTTATCCATGGTCATAGTTTTAATACAAAAAGATTTCTGATTTTATATAAAACAAACCCTTTCACAAAATAGTCACTATGGATGTGACTTCAATAGTTGCGATTATTTTTGTCAATCTCTAAAAGTACAAATGATGATGGTGAATTCTTATACTTCAAACAATATCCCATTCAATGGATTAAACATTAGGTTTTCTACATCAAATGTTAGTAACCAATAAATTATATCTTTTATTGATAATTCATTCAGGAAAAGTAATATCAGGCAAAATATTCAGAGTAAAAATGAATAAATTCCTTATTTTGAATTTTTCCATGGATGTTTTTTCTACT
This sequence comes from Acanthosepion pharaonis, assembly GCA_903632075.3. Lineage (NCBI taxonomy): Eukaryota > Metazoa > Mollusca > Cephalopoda > Sepiida > Sepiidae > Acanthosepion > Acanthosepion pharaonis. Next base: position 461,136 of record CAHIKZ030000699.1, on the reverse strand, counting down.
ATAGTCCACATTAACCAAGTAAATTAGTCAAAAACTTTACATTTGTATGACTTTCTGTAGTGATTCTCTTAGCTAATACAACATTTATGTTTGAAAATAGACTTGTGGCACTTAAATATGATAACTTCCCATTATAAATAAATACAAACAAAAAAAAAAAAATATTTGTAGCATGATCAAATTGCCTAACCTACTTCTCCCCTTGTGTCATGAGTTATTTGTTTACAGGTTTCTTACTTCTTCCCAACCTCTGCTAAACACCTGGTCTTTGTCCATATAATAGGACATAAAACATATTGAGCAAGTTCACTCAATACCTAAAGGCAAAACATAAGAGTACATCTAAACTATATGCTTATCTAATCTTCTCTTTTTAATCAATGCTATTTTTACTTGAGGTCAAATGAATAGATGTTCTCTTTGTCAAAAAGTCTTGTTTAGATACATCTAATTCTAATAAATTGCAAACCCATATTAACAGTTCATCATACTGTTTAGGGTTTTTTATTCCAAACAAAGTAGTGTCCATGCCCTTTGTAAGGCTTTTAATACATCTATAAGATATTTTAATATTTACTACACTAGTTATTTTTTTAATCTTTTGTGATATTGCAAAGTGTAATTTAAAATCTTGTAGTGCCCATATCACCTTAAATTGGAAAAATGTTATGTTAAATTATTGTTGGATTTAGTGCAATAATAGATTTCACTACTTACTATTATATAAAAAAATGACACAGTTAATATCCAGTATGTATTATTATTATGAATATTAAAACTAGTGGTTTGTTTTTATTAAATGCTAAGTAGCAACTATTTATAGATAAAGAATGTGATCAACAAGTCATGAAAACAGAAGGTTTTAGATATATTAAGATGACTAACTTAGTATAGAAAACTAAACTATTAGTTATTATAACATTAAGCAAAATCTGGTGTAAGGCTATATTCATAAAATACCCAATGGTGAATAAACTTATAACCAATGGCTCATGAATTGCATGCTAACTTTTGTAATAAATGTATCTATATATTTCATAGTCAAGATTTCAATACCCAATACATTACAAGTACATTTCATTGAATGAATATCATACAAGTAATGCTAATGTAGCACAATAGTATGAAATTATTTAATGAAAAATTCTCAATTTTATCTCCAGTGCTTAAATGATCCACTAAAAGAAAAACACTTATTTAAAAACAGAGTAAATATTTTGCATAGTGATCAGTCTAATGTGTGGACAATTTAAATTTTACTTCAGAACGGACTAAAAATATATATACCAAAGTACTAACAATGCTGTAACTTCAAATATAAATATTAGTAAAGATATCATGCAACTAGAGTAGAATGTCTCTTATAGAAGTTAGGAGGTTATATTCTGACAACATCCATTACCTCCATATATTTGTATATTGGCTTTAAATAATGATTAAAAAAATACAGAGTGCTGATAAATGCAAAATAAGTTGTTATATACATGATATAATAATACAGAAGGATAAGGTGAAAGTCAAAGTTTCAAGAATGTCCTAGCACATAAGAGAGAGAAAGAGTCCAGGTGAAAATAATATATATTTATACAGATGTATGTATGCATGTATCCAAATATAGTAGCTGTTGCTTGACCATGTGGTGAAGTAAAGTATGTCTGTTTTCAATGTAGTGAGGAAAGGTTCAGCCATGTAAGGTCACCTGCTAATTGTGCAAATGTCCTATTTCATCTCTGGCTATGATCACATCATCAAAGAATGAACAAAAATTAATTCAACAACTCTGAGTTTTGTTGATTTTCCATCTGTCTACATATGCATCTACAGATCCATTTTGAAAAAGATGCTCTCTTCTCATTGGCTCATGGCCGTATATCCTGGTGGCAAAGTTTTCTGGTTGGTTGGTTGAACTATTTTTAGAAATGGGGGAATTTTGGTCTCCTTGTTATTATTTTTGTTTCTTTTTTTCTGAAATCCTGGTTGTGAAAGCTTTCTGATTGGTTGGTTGAAGCATGGCTTTGCTAGCCTGGTGATTTTTATTGTCTTTCTGTTTTTAGGAATGGTGAAATTTTTGTCTTCTTGTTATTTATTTTTTATTTATTTCTCTGTCATCACATACTAACAATCTATTGAATTTAAGTTATTGCATTGATACTATTAATAAATCTATCACAGATTGAGTTATTCCAACGATGCTAATAATCAATCAGAATATATATGATTTCTTTGTCAATATCAAGATTAATAATTTTAGAAACAATGTTTTGTAAATCAACTATGACTTTATTTTATAAACAAAATAAAATTAGAGGCTCTAGTATTTTGCCAAAAATAGGTAGAAGGTTAATAGGCTGGTAGTTAAAAGGATCAGACAGTTCACCTGAGTTCTTAAAGACTGGAACTACAAAAACAGGAAAGAAAAAAATCAGCAAGATATTTATTGTAGAATTTAGAGAGAACAGGAGCCAGTTCAGGATCACATTTCTAAAGGAATATTGCAGTGATACTTTAATGTTCACATGTTTTGTAGGAATTGAGTTTAAAGATGAAAGCAGAAACCATGAATGGAGTTATATACATATCACACAATAGAGACTCAGTTCTAAGTAGAAAGTTAGGCAAAGATAGTCCAGATGGGTCAAGAGTAAAACTGGAAACAAATTTACAAGCAAAACATTCTGCTTTATCAGAAGATGAAAGGACCACATATTGAGTGAAGAGTGGAGGGATAGAAGATTTACACTCATTTATACATTATAACAGAGTTATCAGTAGACATGAGAACCAAACTTGTTAGAGATTATACTCTGCCTCATTCTGTCAGCAAACAAAGACTTAGCCTCTTTGAAGACATGTTTACAATTATTATAAGCAGACACATATAAACATTTATTATAATCGAATGTTGGTACAGCTAGGAAAAGTGACTCCTCTGGGATATAGCAGCTGAACAGGCAGGTGTGAACAAATTAAAAGATTGTCATTTCACCTGATATTTACAAGGCACAGAAGTATCGATGTTGGCTTTTACCCATTAAGAAACATTGTCCCACTTCTCAATAGGAAGGTTAAAAATTTCATTCCAAGGTATGTCAGAAAGAAAATTACAAAATGAATCCTAATCAATATGCTAGTAACAGAAAGAAGTCTTTTGAATAGGAGGTTAATATCTAATAGACAACTCAAAAGAAATATTAACAGATATTACAGTGTGATCTGAATTACCAAGAGGACAGAGTTGTGATGCTCAACGAGAGCTGGAAAAGGAGGTAAGGAACAAATCAATTAAAGGAGCATGTTAATAAGAATTATTAGGGAAATGAATATGGAAATTCACTATATGACTGAGAGACTATGCAATGAAAAAATCAAAAGTCCAGATACCAGCAATATCAGTAACATTAGAATGATATGAACTTGATTAGATGAGCATTAGAACTTGATATGATGAGCATTAAACCAACAAGCACAAAAATATTCACAGACGAATGTAGAGAGAGAGCCATCAAAGAGAAAGATGGCCTGGAACAGAATTCATTGTTAGTGATAGGAGAAATTAAATTAGTTTTACAAAGATATCTGGAGGATGTTTCAAGAAAAAAAGATTCTACTTCATTACTTGCTGTTGTGGCAAAGAATATGAAGGTGAAATAAGTCACCTATAAAAGTAAGGCTGGAGGAACATCAAAAAACCATAGTAGGGAGAGAGATGATGAAATCGGTCATGGCTGATTACGTATAGAGAGAAGTGAGTAGTCATCAGACCCTGTAGAATGAAGTGAATATACTGGACAAGAACAAATACTGGAGAATTAAATGTCTGAAAGAATCAGTACATATGCTCAGTGATAAGGACCACTTTAGTAGGCTTAGCATAAAACTAAATATGATATAGAAGCCACTAATAAAGAAAGAAATATAATTAAGTTTTTAACAGTAGCATCAGCTGTAACAAAAGAAAAAATCTTCAGTGAGTGCAGTCAAACATGACAAGCAGAAGCAGCAGCACGCAGCAGCAGGCAGGTTAGATTTAAGGCTCTGAGTTCTCCACAGAAAACAATAGCCTAGTGGATTAAAACATTGATTTATGAATTTGGTAGCATAGTAATTACGAGTTCAATCACTGGTCTGGGCAGTGTGTGCTTGGATTTAGTGGAAACAGAGCAAGCAATAACTGAGTAGTACTAAAAATAAGAACTAGATGAGATATCTCTAGACATGGGCAGTGAAGTAAAGATAGATTTTCAGGTTCAGTTCTGAATTACTTGAACGTTACCCAGATCAACACACACCTAATGAAGGTAGGAGGGCACTACAAAGGAATTGTGGTGATAACAACATCAATATAAATAGTGTAAATAATGATAACATCCAGAAATTCAGACAAATACCCCAATATTATGCAATTCTTGATCAGAGCAATGCTACCAAAAGCTCCTTACAACCAGTCAAGATGCAGCAACCAGAAAACTGCTAACCTGGTACTCTCAAAGTGAAAAGTTACTGATTAGTCAGATCACCAAAATGTTCAGATTGTTTAAATAAAGCAATGGAAGAAAGGAACTGGTAAACCACATCCTAAACAAACTTCCACTCCTGTTTAGTAAACATGGAAGGAGTACAGGCTGGGTGATAGGTCAACCTAAACAAATACAATATTATCAGTTTATCAAAAGAAAAAAAAGATCTTGGCTATTTATATACAGCTACCAAGTCTTTATTCCACAAAAAAGATAGAATACAAATAATTTTCTTACAAATTCATAACTATATAGATAAACATAATGTGAATAATAATGTGAGCCATTATCTAACACTTACTGATTGTGATCCATCACATTTCTCTGATGACTGCTGTTGACTCATCTAAATTCATTGAGAATTATGTGCCAGCTAGAGTTTGTTTTGTGACTGAAGAGTGTCACTTGAATTCTTCATGAACAACAACATAACATTCTGCAGCAAGAAGTTCAGGACCTTTGCTAAATGATGGTACATGCATCTTCATTTCTAATGTATGCACATTCCTACAGGAAATTTGACAGCAGAACAACAACACAATGCTCTATCCAAGAAGCAATATACAAACCTAAAAGATGACACTTCATACCCAATTTCACCTGTAAATGTGGTCCACTTGTACAAGGTTCAACTAAAGGGAATCAGTACAAAATAAGCAGTAAAACAAAAGACAGACAATGATTGTCAGCCAATATTCAACCTTGGTAAATGTGAGGCCATGTTACATAAAAGAGATCACCCTTTCCTAAAGTCAAACGCTTCAGTAGATGACAACAACAGAACATCATCTGAGAGCAAGTTGGTGATTGTGATAAAAATGAGTGTGTCAGAAGACCTTCAAGAAGTGGACAACTCAAGTGGAAATGAAGCAAAGACAGAAGATGTACCTGACAGAAGCACCTGAAAAAAGAGCCAATATGAAGAAGCACCTGATAAAGGAGCCTCTCCATTTGTATTTAGCATAGTTGGGAGATCATGGGATAGTATAGTGAAGAAATGAATAATAACCTATCTTATAAGTAAAAGGAAGTGCACATATATTGCTTGTATTCTCTTCTGGATGCTATTCATATTACCAAAAGTGAGAACATTGAAAAATATGTATAGCAGATTTGCAAGTATTAGCCTACTACACATGCAAACTATACCTAATAAAAAATGCTGACATCAAAGGTCAAAACAATTAGGATTTTCAACTGAATCCTGTGAGGTTGCATCAGTCAGCAACATGAAAGGGTGGGGACTAAAAGCTGCTGAATACTATTACAAGCCATAATAACCACATAAATAACCATAATGATCCTAACCATATAAATCATGGCCCTGCTATCTGCAGAAATTATATGAAGAGTCATGCTTCAAGTACCACAATTGCTCATATCTCCACTCATCCCATGCTCAAGCACATGTTGCAATTACATATACCAATATAACGGAAATAGGAAATGGAACATACAATATTGTTTCCACAAATTCCTTCAACCAGAATACCTGGTACCACAGACAGATTGCTAATGCATTCTTCATCTACCATGCCACCACAACCACAACATTCCTAACAAAACAGGCCTCTGATGATATTCTATCAAGAACCATCAAGGTTTTCCAGGTGGTTGATTCAAGCAAGGCACCTGACACCAGTGACCAGCATGCTATATTCTTCCAAAAACACCTCCACCAATTTTATTTAGAATCCAGCACCTCTGTCTTGATGATCAGGGATGACCAAAACATGCACAAATCTGTGACAAATATCTCTACCAAGCTCATGACTGCACAACTCATTCTGATGTCACTCACATGCATGAACATCTTTCCAGTTAAAAGCTTACATCCTACAGACATTTTTGTGAACTAACGTCAATCACACAAGAATGTCACTGTCTCTGGAGACCATAAAGCTCAGGTACTATCAAGTGGCAACATTGTACAATGAAAAATGCTCTTTACATATTGTGCAAAGGCAGGAATTGTGAATAAAACAATGTTCTTGAATCCATAATCACCTAAATGAATGCCCCAGCCAACATCACCACACAATGTCATCACTGGTCACCACCCCAATATTGGTTTTCTCAAACTACTTCATAAAGACCTCACTAATGAAGACCCTGGAGCTTATGGCATGCAGACAAATGCCCTTTCCTTGACAAGTCCACCAATGCAAACAGCAAAGCTGACCACAATGATATGGTACTTCAAGTGAGAAATGAAAATTGAAAAAAAAACTGGATCCATTGCATCTATATCTGTTGCCTTGTACTGCGGCCAAATCATTTGCAATACACAAAATTCCCTATCTTGTGTTTGCTGAGATCTCAAGCAGACACAAGATTCCAGATTCACTCAAACACTACCCAAAACCAGTGCAAAATAATTTTCCCAAAAACACATGGACAACTCCCAACACACTTCAAAGACTACAATATGTATTAACATCAACAGTACAAACACATCAAATTAACATAAATACATACATCATTTCTGCTCATATGCACTCATACCCATCAATTAGAATGAGATCTGGAGAGTGCTCTGCTTCAAATTAGATCTTTTTCTGATTTACTCCACATTAAAATGTGTTGGCTAGACATGAATGCTATGAAAGGAAAATAAAAAATAAAAATGTTGCTGCAAGCATCGCATTCAGCTCACAAAACAAATCAAAAAAATTTGAACTTAGGAGCTAATCATGAACATTGCCACTAAAGCAAAAACATGACAAAAATGCTGAGTCTGGCAGTTTAAAAGGACTTCTTTGGTGACCTTCAAGGGAGTTCACAAAGGCCTCTTGGCTAACTAACCTGATGCAAGCTTCACCACAAAGCCAATACACAACCAACTCTCCCATCTTTGAGATTAGATTCTTTTGCCCACAAAAGACATTCTATCTTGATCTAATGTATTCACTGATAATATAGATAATTTTATTTTAACATACCTTGTCTCTTTTTCTTTCCAACTCACCTGCAATACATTGTTGTTTTTGTTTATTACTCTGGTAACCAAAACAGTATATAACAACAACTTTGACAACTATACAGATAACCATACAAAGATAATGTTGATAACAATACAAATTAATAACTATATAGATAACAATATTGCCATATCATTGATAACCATATTGTTAATAAACATAGAGATTGGCATGACATTGATAACCATGTATATTAAAATTACTGACATGACTAAATTTTCCTGATAAAAGTTACGGAGAAAAAAAACTGGGAAAATTATTTTTAAAAATCAATAAAATAATAATAATGAATAAAAAAGAAAAGAAATAAATTTTCCCATGATCCTAGTAATAAAGAAACGAAAATGGACTAAAAATGTTATTGCCTCACTTAGCTTACATTTACAACCATGCTTATCAATATTTATCCTCACTTACTTTTATTATATACCAGAAAAAGAATCTACCTAAGAGACATTGAGAACTTTATTTCTATCAAAAAAAGAATAAACGGTTCATAATAGAAACCCAAGTTTTTTTTGCTTCTACAAGTAAATGTTTATAAATTATGTGAAGTGAACACGCACACACCAACACACAACTTTTAAATTCCATACCTTTTTTAACCTAATCCGCCTTCCATTGTCAACCATCCTAAAACACAAACTTTTTTCTGGCTAAGTATATTTACATGGGTAAAAAATGAACATTAAGTTCCAGTTAAATAATATAAGTTGCAAAAAAAATCAAACCTGTCGCGGTGTTATTTTACATTTTTGCTATGTACTAAGCTTATCACGTGATTAATTATTGTGACTATGACTAATTACTATATAACACCACAGCATTAATATTGTCGAAATTTCTTTTTATGTTTTTAGCTTATCTGTTGAAATATCCACTATCAAATTTCTTCATAGAAAACTAAAAAAAGGTGTGTTTGTCCATGCATAAGTAAGTTATTCAGGACATCATTTCCAGAAGAAAAAAATGGACAACAAAACCTTCTTTTTTTTTCTTTTTGCTAAACAATAATTTCATATTTTTAGCCTTAGATATATGTGATTAATCTTTAAAAGAAATTCTTAAATAAAAAAAAATAAAAAAAATAAACAGCCTCCAGAATATTTCGAACAGAACACGCGCACACATTCATTTTTCGTCAACGTTACTTAAGTAACGCTTATTGCATAAAAACATTCTTTCCAGCAGCTGAACACAAATATTAGTGCTTACGTGAGACTAGGAAAGAAGGTTCACGAAATTTAGTCAATGACCTACATTTCTAAAGAAGTAAAAAATAAAAAGCAAACTAAATGTTATGTACTTTTGCTATATAGCATATGAAGGTGCTGTTCTACTTCATAATACAACTTACCTACCAAGCATTTGCTAATTTAATTATTTATCTATTCGTAAGATTCGAAATTAGGGATTCTCAAACGTTACGCACAACGACATAAAATAATGTTTAAAGCTTCAAAATTTAATTTCTTTTATGTCTTCTTACCCAAGGTCAAACAAGAGAATGGTATTATAAAAAAAAAGCTAAATAAACGTAATTTTCTTTCTTTTTGTTGCCTTTTTAGCTTCTTGATGACAGTATATAACCGTTTTTAATTTATTTTTCATTATGACATGAGCAGTGTTGAAAGTTCTTGGCCTGATTCACCAAATAAAATATGACCAACAAATAGATTTTTCATTTTTCTTTAAAAGGACTTCTCTGTCGGGAGAATTTTCAGTACATCTCGTAATAATCACAAAAACAATAAAGCAACAATCTACTTTAAATTTTAATTAAAAAATAAGTATTAGCAAAGGTATTTTTTTTTTATTTCGAATTTATTCAATACAAGAAAAAAGTAAAATTGAATCCCAAGATCCTAAAAATAAAAATAAAAAGTTTTTGTGTGGAAATATGAGAAAATAATTTTTAAAAATACGTTATTGAAACAAAGAAAAAGTAATGTAATTCAGTATTAAAGAATTGTATCATTATTACTAAACATGGGACAATAAAGGTAAAAAAAGAAAAAGACGTTTCACTGTTGAAATGTACAGTGTAACTGTACACTGTACACTGATATAGCTTTTTTGTTCCCCACGAAAAAAAAGTGCTTGGTTGAAGATCGAAATACCTAAGCTTACCACAAACTGGAATAGGTTTCAAGTTTTATTATAGTCTTTTAGTCCTTGTATAATAAAAAGTTTTCTTTTAACAGTTTCAAGGTTGACATGCAAAAAAAAATGAATATGAATAACCTGGATACATGGTAAGCCAAGACTAGAGACTTAAAAATAAAATTTAAATAAGTTAAATATCAGTTCATCTTCAATTCACCTCATGATGCTTGTGAAATACGGTACAAAAATGCATTAATTGCAATTGGTCAATGAATAACAATGTCTCGTTGCAATCATGCAAGGTTAACTTGTGTAAGAGTATGTTGGTATTGAAAAGCCTCATGTGGGGGGGGATTTCTCCACAGATTCTTCAATTTTAAACTTTTTTAAAAGGTGGGTGTGTGGGGCTTGAAGAATTTTTGTATGGCTTTTTCAAAATCCTACATTAAACTCCATCCTTGTGTCACAATCTGTTGTGATGTAAGTGAGCAGAAAAATATCTACTTGATTGTCTGGTGTTGATACGCCAGGGAAATTTATATCAGCTGAAGACCCCACCCCAATTCTGGAAGCATCTCTCTATGTAGTACATCTTCTTCGAGAGGGAGTTGGATTCATTACCTGGCACCTGAAGCATCTCCAAAGGGGAAAGTGCCAAGGGAGGAGCAATTTTTGTATGGCTTTTCCAAAATCCCACATTAAACTCCAAAATTGTGTCACATTCAGTTGTGATGTGAGTGTGCGGTTATCAAATCCCAGTTGATGTTGAATGATTGTGCAAATAGCAATTCTGACTATATCTCCTCTGCTTGACTATCATTTGGATTGGATATAAGCGAACAAATTTTTAATACATTTTTAATAATTTTTCTATAAAATATAATTTTAAAATGGCCTTTTCTACAAACACTTTTTTAAAATAATTTACTGGAATGTTTGTAAATCCATTCCAGCAACTGTTGTCTCTTGCTTGTTAAAGCTTTAAAAAAATCAAACGCCAACAATTCTAACTAGATCTCTTCCAATTCATTACTTTCTGGCGTTTTTACTTGTAAAATAAACGATCATCAGGCAAGAAGTGTAGACGTGTACGATGCAATATGTATTTTTAGTGATCTTTATGGTAACCAGGTAACATCAGCTGTTTTAGACAAGGAAAGTAAAATTAGTTCATACATTGGTTTAAAAAAGTCTCTCTTCATGTTGCACTCTCTTAGAAAACAATGACTTACAATAAAAGGAATTAAGTGTGAGAATAGAATGCCTAGTTAATAATTTAGTTATTACCTAATTCAGTTGTGATGGCATGACCAAAAAAAAAAAAAGAAGATTATCTATGAAGATGTGATTCCCTGTCAGTAGATTCTCCGTGATGATTCCCTAGGGTATTTTTTTACATTTTTGAATTAGATCAATCAAATAAAAAATGATTACTAATAATACAATACACTAGTCAAAGGCAAAGTTCAAACAAAAGCATTCAACAATCAACAAGACTTGTTCGGACGTGTACAAGTGGATTGGATAAAAAAAAATTAAATTTTCAAGTTTTTATATTGATGGGACACTATTGGAGAGGCGCTAGTAAATTGAAAAACATTAAATTCCAATAGACTGAAGATATACTGATGACTAGATGAAGGAAAATGAAAGAAAAAAATAACTGTTTTTAATTGAAAAAAAAAATAGAAAACCGAAAAACACAAAATTCTGATAAACTGAAGATATACTGATGACTAGATGAGGGGAAAATCAAAGAAAAGGATATTTGTTTTGTTTTGTTTTTTTTTTTTGTTTTTTTTTTTATTGGAAAAAAAAAAGAAGGTAATTAAATTACTTGTCTGCCAGAGAGGTAAAACAAAGAGACCATCTGGTTTCGATTAGAACTGAGGCTACATGACGAACTATTTTGGAGGACCAACAACCTCCCGGAAAGAAATGGATAATATTTTTACGACCATTGTGAGAGAAGGGGAAGAGACAGACCTTTGGCTAAGAGTTCGCCTGAGTGATGAATATTGACTTTTAGAAGCAGACAAGTTTCCAGCAGAAAATAAATAAAAGAATGACAATTAAAATTTTTGTTGGCCAAAATGCAATAAAACTTCCCAAAACCAAGGGACTGTTCCCTTTTTGCCACTTGTTGACCAAGGGGTTGATGATGGGATAAGAATGATCAATCCCAGGTGTGAAAATGACCACACACCAAAAGCATGATAAGAAAGAATTTTGAACAATAATTAAAATGTTGGACTAGACCAAGCCTAACCCTTAGGGGTGGGTTTGGTCAGGTGACCAAGGAGGAGAGAGCACAGGTGGAATTGCAGGGAAGGTGGAGGGCCATCCACAGGCCTCAGGCAGTGATGGTGAAAGGCACTCACAAAGCAGGAAGGAGACTGGTTTGATAAGGTGACCAAAAGAAAGAGAAGGCCCAGGTAGAATTCAAGGAGGGACTCCCCCATATTTGGACATTTGCAGGGAGAGCCCTGATTGGTTGTTACCCAAGCACATCAGGCCCCACCCCAGCCCTTGCACATGGGTCCATAAAAACAGAACACTAAGGAAGGGAGACATTGTGGAGAGACACAGAGGACAGAGAAAGAGAAGACACCGCAGACAGACTACGGCAGAGAGACTACCACTTCGCCTGATCTCATGTGACTTGCCACCGTGAAGAAAAAAGCCTCCAACTTAAAGCCTTGTTCTAGAAATCTTGTTCCAAAGTATTCTAACAACAGTGTCACAACAATCAGGAAGGGTCAAGAGTTATTGCATTGAGAATATAGTCTTGCTTAAGTTATCAATAACTGTACCATCAACTTTGTATGAAGTAACTGTATGTTAAATATTATTTTTCTTCTATCCAATTTATCTTATTTTATTTTGTATATGTGTCTACTCAGACCAAACCAAGTCATCGATTCCAGTCGACAATTCGGACCAAATTGGTCTTGCGTGGGGTGAGACAAGGCTCAGGCTGAAACGATCAGCCAAGGGGTTCGAACTTGAATACAGAGCGGCCGGGGTAGTCATGATATTGCCATATTTATTATACTGTAATGTTCTTATGTTAAAACATTTTTAAGTGCAAAATGAATGAAACATTTTTTAAATTCATTCACTTGTGAAATATATCACATGTCTTGCAAAATAATAATTTTTTTTTTAATATCAAAAAAAAGTTGCCAACCCAAGTAAAAATAAATTAAGCTGTATTATACGAGTCTGGAGAAAAATATTTGAGACGGTTATTTTAAAATACTTTTTAAATAAAGCAATACTGCAATAATACATTAAAAAACATGAGGATGCAGATAGTTTTCTATTATTTTGCTTTTATTTTATTTTATACGACAAATATGTTTCTGGAGCAAGACTCTTAGTCTTTCACATTGAAAAAGCAACATGCTCTGTCCAATCGATAAGACAAATTAAACTAATTAAAAGTTAAAAGCCAAGGAAGAATTAAGTTAAGATGAACATTTTTATGCCTGGGAATTAGGGTTACTTCTATTTATACGATCCAAAATTTCAAAACTGCAAATGTGCATAAATCACTTTTTATTGTTAAACAACCCCTACCAAAAAACAAAAAAAAAAAAAAAAAAATGTTTCCCATGAAATGTAAAAATCAAAATCTTTGATTTTTGCAATATTTCTTGTTAACCAATAAAAATAAGGGAACCAAAGTCTACATATAAAATTGTTTCTGGAGCTAAAAAAATTTTTAAATCTATAAATAAGAACTCTGAGTTATTTCCTTCAGTCAGCATTTAGGCATCAACAGGCTCTCTGCTACTCACAACTTTTACATCGTCTTTTATTAGACACACAACAGAACATGTTGTGATTAAAGTCATTTTCCTCCTTGATGAACTTTATAATTTATATCCATTAAGTTTACAAGCAGCACCTTTTTCTATTTCACATGTCAAGCAAATATTTTTTAAACACATACTGAAACAAACTGATGCATTGTTTTGTCATAAAAATGTTAACGACACATGCTGTCTTTTCACCAATGTATCAACTTTGTGTACAATTTGTATATAAATCTAATTTGTTTTTAATCCCATTAAAAAACTCATTCCTTCTGTTCACTTTAAATACCTCTTTAGTAGTAGATTATTAATTATTGCTTATTACATTTTTGCTAGCAACTCCTTTTTCAACAATAATATTCACCATGTACAAGGCCCAAGATCCATTCAAAGTAGAGAGTTACAGAGTAAGAGATACCTTTTATGGTGATATGTAGGGAAGATAACAAAGCAGCAGTTTGTGGGAAGAAGCTGTTCAGTGGAATTTACATCTCATCAATGAAATACAAAGGGAATGATGGTTCACTATGTTTGAACACTTTCCATGGAAATAGTGACAGAGAAGCAAGAGGCTTTCTAAATTCCCTCTGTGAGAAAGGGGTTGTAGGCTGGAAAATAATTCATCAACTACGAGACACTTTTGGACAGGACAGTAAAAATGGAGCAGCTCCTGCTCATATATGGCAGCAGTACTCCATTTCTGGCCTGACCTGGCTCTTGAGAAGGTAGGAAATAGCAGGAAGAGTCAGGTATTTACTGGACTAGTACAGTGAACCAATCATTTTGCCAGTATCTTTAGCAATTGATCATATGTTCCACTTGAGGTCTGAGTTGAGCTTAATTTTCAATAAATGCTCAAGGCACAGGGCCTCCCTGAGAGAAAACAGATTCATCATGATCAGTGAAAATCCAGAGTCCACTCAGTGATGATGGAACATCACTAGTTTAGTTTCCAAGGCATTAACCAGCCAGTTTTCCCCCAACAGAACTAGATCAGAGGAGAGATCAACTGACAGGCCCTGGTCATCTAGAGATTTGGATGTGTGCCTAGATACCATTGTATTATCAGCATAGATATTCACAAAAGATCAGACTATACTCTTAGATAGCTCATTAATGTAAAGCAGAAAGAGAGTTGGACTGAAAAGTAGACCTGGGGGCACTGGCCATTAGCAACTACCTTCAGGGATCTGCCTATTAGGAAGGATTTGATAACTGAGAAAACTCTTCCAGTGATTTCATAGCTAGTGAGCTTGTGCAGTAACACTCTATGCTTCACATTGTCAAAGACCTTTGAAATATCTAATGTGAGATATATTTATTGTCTAATGTTTCACCGATTCTGTGATTAATAACAGGTTATCAACAGTGGACTGAACCAATCAAAATTCACTTGTTACTTAAGAGTTTGTCCTTATTAAAATGCTCAACAATCTTCTTTTTGATTAGAGCTTTAAAAGGTTGCTAATGACACCAAAGAGGCTAATCAGTCTATACTGAGACAAGGATGAGGACTTACCAGCATTCTTGACACCTTCTACAGACTTTGGGAAGGAGTTCTCCGACAAGCAGCAGTTAAATAGTTTTGCTATGATTGGAGGTAACTATTAATATTCTTAAGGACACCCACTGGGATTTCATCTGGACCAGTAATATTCTTAGTGTCAAGACTTTTGATAAGTCATTAGCCTTCCTGGGCTGTGATAAAAATATTACTAAGTTTGTACTCTGTGAATTGTGGAAAGTCAAGAAAGGGATGGCCTTTGTCATCTAACATGAAATTAGAAGCAAAGGTCATGGAAAAGAGCTTTGCTTTATCTGGTGAGGATGAGATAACCTCAGGACCATTTATGAAAGTAGGCACTGACACTTTGCATCTATTGAGAATTTGGTTGTAGATCTATCAATACTCCTGGGATCTAAGTTGTTTACTTTTGACTTTGGCCTAGACTGATATATTTTGCATTTTCTATAACTCTCTTGCAATGATTATGGACACTTCTGAATGCAGCAAGGATCTAACTACACTGCTCCCTGTGATAGATATAGTAGTAGTGGTTATGGTGAGCTATGGCTGCAACAAATTCAGAGGTGAACCACTACAGTTTTTTTTTACACTTAAAAAATGGCAAACTTCAAAATTTAAGTTATAATTGGTTCTACTTGTGGAAGGTTAAGGGGGTGAAAAATTGGCCTTTTAAAAGTATTCAATTTGTTCACAAAGAAGAAAAGCAGATAAAGTATAAATCCAAAATTTAATGATTTCAGAAATTGATGAGGTGTTTTACAAAAATGTTTTCTTTTTCATTCCCATATCTTCTTATGAAGACAGATTTTTTTAATGATAGGAAATAGACTAAACAAAGGAAGATTTCTTAATGACTCCTCTTACTTAAACTGGGGCTGCTACTTAGATTGACTATTTGATACATTGTCTTATATTTATACCTGGCATGTAGACATAGTAGTGAACACACAGATATGCACAAATATTTAAAAGGAAAATGTTCAGCTCTATTTGAATGTGTGTTACTTGAAGAGTATATAATTTCTAATAACTTAATGACTGTACATGCTTAAAAGCAGAAACTTTACAGATTAATAATTTGATATATGTTTAATTGCTATGCAATATATATATCTTTCTCCATAAATTATAAGTTAATTCAACTTTATTTTAATTTGATATCCATTCAGTAGGGATATCATATCTTAATAATTTTCAGTTAAAACAGGTTTTAATTTTGTCTGAAACTAATTAATGAAATAGGTTCTAACAATATGTCAACTATAATTTGAATCTGTCTAATTTGTTCATTTTACCAAATATTAATTTATATAGATTTTTAAAAATTTTTCTTCACAAACACTGCATACTCAAATTCTTGAGTCAAATGTTTTGCTGAGTATAGTATAGGATGAATTTATTACTTTTTAAAGTTTTATTGAGTAGGTCATTTCTCTCTCCAGAATTAAGAATATCAAGCTTTCTCCATTTCATTTTTAGTTTAATGACAAGAAATAAAAGAAAAAAGTTTATAACTCACTCAAAAAAGAAATCGATAACACCCAAAGTAGAAAAATGTTTAATCTATGTTCCTAAGAATAAATCTGTTCACAATGTTATAATAATTTTAATTTTTTTTTTTTTTTGACTCTTGAATTGATATTTCCCTGTGATAATATGAAATAATCAAATGGAATCACTGAAATAATGGAAGATTAATTAAATAAAAGTCAAACTATACTAATAATCAACACTTAGTATCAAAATTAATAAAAACAATGTAATCCAAAATTTCATTCCATTATGGGTACAATTGGGTTTATATATAAAAATATTTAAAAATACAATAAATCTTTGTGTGTTTTTAATAAAACATCTTTCATTAAAAACAAAAGAACACTCCACTGCCATCCCCAAACAATTAGTTGACCTTAAAATCAATGAAAAGTATTAAATGTTAAGCTCATCTTGTTAATCTTCATTCAGATAAAAGGCTAAGAATAAATTTAAGAATATCATTACAAAATTAAACAAAATCTTTCTCTCAAATGTCACATTTTCACTCAGAATAAGAAAGGTAGCAATACATAAATATCATAAGAAATCTTTATAAATACACTGATCCATGCCATCTACTGATCATAAAGTAATATCAAATTATCATGAAAACAAAGAAAAAATATATAAAATTACATAAATAATTTGAGTTTATTCACATAAAATGTTACCATACAACATTTGATAATGTAGTAAATACAGTAAGACTATATGAAAGACATGACACCAATAAAAAAAAATATTAATATAATCTAAATTAAAGTTTGGTATTATTTGGGTTGTTTTTAATTTTGCATTTGAAATGTACAAGAGTCACTTTTTTAAATGAATAAATAAATTGTAACAAATGTCAAACTGTGCATAGTCCTGTCTATGATGATAAACTACATTCAGCAGCAAGGTCTCTGATTGGGAGGTTTTCAGGAGTGTGATATCACCTCTTAATTATTGTTGATCTCATGTTCACCTTGACCCAGGGTGGTTACACCTATTAGGATCTCAGGTATGGGCAAATAGGGAACCCCCAAATGAAAACAAAACACTATGAAAGTATACAAATACATTTTCATAGTAAAAATACCAGCAATACATTTCTATATAAAAAATACCAACAATACATATTTATAGTAGAATTACCAACAATACACTTTATAGCAAAATGACCCACAATACATTTTATCTCTAGTGGAAGGCATACAATTGCATTCAAAATATATTTACTTGAAGACATAAAATTGTGTTCAAAATATTTAAATTTTGACATTAAATAACCCATAGAGGCTGATATGCTTCTAAACAACGAATGAATATCTACCAAGTATACAATTGTGAAAGCAGAATAACATATATCATATTTTTATTTACTTCAAAAAATCCAAGATTAAATGGCATATAAGGAGTTGATATGCCGTTTCACTGTTAAAAAAAAAAAACTAAACAAAAAACACAAGGTATTCCTTTAGCTTACAATATATTGCATGCATAAAAAATGGATATAAACATTAAATTTATAACTGACAATAAACAATACTTCAACAATGTATGACCTAATCATTTTTAAGCATCTGCAACTATGAAAATCCATACTCAAAGGTAGATAAACCTATTAGTTTACTTTATATAACTAACACTTCTAAAATATATAAAGTATCCATAAAACTACTAATTCTTTGTTTCCTCTTGTGTTATATAAATTGTGGTGATATAATTATACCTTATACTTTTTCTAAGTCTCTTATATTTTCTCTTTAGCAACCTCAAGCAATTTCAGATGATATCCAGTTTGAAATATCAGTATAGAGTCATGAAGACCAATTTCTGGGATTATACTTTATCTTTATAACAGTAATTACAAATATCTACTACTAAGTGGATAATAGGTCTTTTACTAAATAACATAAGTAGCTTAAAAAGTTAAAGAAATACAAAAAAAACAATGCAATTATTTATTGATACAACAAGAGGGATTATGTAAGTGGAGTTGCAAGATTAGGACAAAGTGTTATAAAATTTTAAAAGATGAAGAATTCTACCCATTCAAGATGTGATATATAATAATACAAGTTGGTGACATAATACTTCCTAGTTTCTTCTTATGTCAAATCCTTCAAATTTAAGAACTAAAATTTCTGTTCCAGGGGTCATTGACAAATACAGATTTAAATGATAATTTGATCAATATTATATTATTATTGAGGTTTATAGAGCTAAAGATTTGAGTAAATAAATTTATCCCTACCAACTTTTTATCAACACTTTCAATATTACATTGTTATAGAATAGTTGACTGAATGTGCAAGACTGTTTTGGGAAAAATAGAAAATTGTCATTTACTGGAATTAAATAACTATAAAGATACTAATAGTGATTTCTCATGGTTTGGTTTCAATCTGAAACTTTGCAGGCTTGACTACACTACACACCACTCACAACACAATGAAAATATGTCACAAAATAGGTCATATTGTATGTTACTATATGTCAAGTTGGTTTGGGAATAGCGCTAAGTGCTAGTTAGTTTGTAATATAAACATCAGAAACTGACATTTCATTGTGTTTTGAACAAATATATATATTTCAAAACAGGCAATGTATGTTTTTTAAAATGGAAGTACCAAAGCAATATACCAAAAAACTAATACTAAAAAATATACAAATAGTTGTCTGAGCAAAATCAATAACTAAAAGTGTTGGTGGTTCAACAGATTTCAGCAGCATCTGCATTTAAAGTCATCTTTATGACTATTTTCAAACCTTTTCACATTTTCCTGATAATTAATATCAAACTTTGAAAACATTTAAATGCAATGATGTTAAATCTTCAACTATTCAACTGGCAACTTCAAAGTTTATCACCTGCAATTACATTTTTAGGAATATATCAATTATATTTTATGAAGGTAACATTCATTTTACACTTGTTAAAAAAACTGCAGAACAAAACACTGTGGATTTTAATTTCAAATTCTATGTACAATGGAAATCCTAAATCTAACTCAGTCTACAAAGGATAATTAAGAATTATTTTATTTGGAATCTTATCAATCAAAATAAGCTAAAATTAATTAGTTTTCTGTTATAAATCTTTGTACTAAAACTGAATATATATATATATATATATATATATATATATATATATATATATTACTTTATATGCATGGTACTTAGTGGAAAGTGCTCAATATCAATGATAGAGCTAACATAATAAGTTGTATGGCTACAAGTTTGTGACCCTGGGTTTAATGTTTTTGCAATCATCAGACAAATTTGTCAATTGATCACAAAAGCATGAAGCCCAGGATCACAAACTCATAGCCATACAACTTACACATATATATATATATATATATATATATATATATATATATATATATATATATGAAGAAATATAGTTTTAAGGTGTGCTATATTTATGGGATAAAGTGCTCAATATCAGAAATAGAGAGTATGTAAATATAAATATAAAAATGAACATTAAAGTCAACACTCAGAGGCGACAGTCTGTTTCATGCTAGGTACAATCGACAGGCTGCAAATGTTGGATTTTTCCTCAACTATTTATATATATGGGTCAGTGGTGCATTGTGGGTAATTTATTCTGGCAGTTATTTTTGTGGGAGTGGCTTGTTTATTTATTTGTTGTTTTCATTTTTGTATTATTTATTCTTTTTTTATTTTTGATGTTTTATTAATGTAGTAAAAATTTTTTATGGAAGATTTGCTTAGATCACTTATTTAATAGTTAGTCTTGGTCTGGAAAGATAATTAAGGCTATTTATTTATTCAATGTGTTCATTAAATATGGTTTTGTTGCAAGAATTGTCAGAAAGCCTGTGGTTAATCGATTTTGTTATTTAACAAAGCTAAGAAAGACAATGAAATAGCTCTAAAAGATAGTGGGTTCCCGGCAACACTCACATACTCATTACAGAGCACAAGAAAGGTCAACAGGAAGAGAAATATCATATGGTTCAACCCACCATATAGCAAAAGTGTAAAAACAAACATAGGTAAAATATTCTTCAAACTCTTAAACAAACACATCCCAGAATCAAGCACTCTACACAAAATATTCAATAAAAACACTGTAAAAATCAATTACAATTGCATCAAGAGAATGTCCCATAAATGGTAATTGCTTATAAAGCAATGTAATATACCAAGCCACGGTAAAATCACTAGATAATGAAGAAAAGGTATACATAAGAGTAACTGAAGGACCCTGGAAACAAAGAAACTATGCACACAAAACATCTTTCACAAATAGTAAATACGTGAACAGCACAATGCTTTCCAAATATATCTGGGAAATTAAAAACAAAATACAAAATCACACCAAAAATATCATGGAAAATAAGGAAAAGATCATTAGCCTACAACAATCAATCAAAAACCTGCAAACTTTGCTTGGAGGAAAAAATAGCTATTATTACCTTCCCAGACCAAAATAAATTACTAAATAAATGATCTGAGCTCATATCAAAATGCAGACATGAAAACAAATTTTTACTACGTTACCTAAAAATCGAAAACTGAAATGAATACAAATAAACAAAATAATATAAAAAACAAGTAAAATACATTAACCCAAACAAATAATAAACAAATTAACAAACCACTCCTGTTAAAATAGACAAAAGAGAATAAATAAAAATAAAAAATAAAATACATAAAAAACAATAAAAATAATCAACCCAAATAAATAAATAAAGTAAATAATAATAAACAAATTAACAAACCAATCCCGCCAAAATAACTGTTAGAATAGACTACAACAACCAAAAATTGGATGTAAAAATAGCTATAACTACTATATAACGATAAAAAAAACATTAATACATTACTCAAAAATCGAAAACCAAATACAGTAAATAAAAATATACAAAATAAAAAATAAGTAAATAAATAAAAAAATAAAAACTAATCCAAATAAATAAATAAATGAACAAATTAACAAATTGTCCCGGCTAAAATAACTGTTAGAACTAATTAAAAATAAGCAAAAACAAGTAAAAAAATAAATGCAAATAAACAAACAAATAAATAAATTAAAAACTGTCCCCCGCCAAAATAACAGAATAGAATATGGTAAGCAATCTAAACATTGAACGAATAAATAACCTTAATTATTTTCCTAGACCTAGACTAACTATTAAATAAGCAACCTAAGCAAATCCCCCACAAAACATTATTACTACGTCCATAAAACATCAAAAACTGAAAAGAATAAATAATACAAAATGAAAATGAAAAACAAATAAATTAACCCAAATAAATAAATAAACAAGGCACTCCCACAAAAATAACCGGCATAATAGATTACCCACAATGCACCACTAACCCATATATGTAAATAGTCAAGGAAAAATCCAACATTTGTAGCTTGATGATTGCACCTAGCATGAAACAGCCTGTTGCATTTGAGTGTTGACTTCAATATATATATATATATATATATATATATATATATATATATATATATATATATATATATATATATATATATATATATATATATATATATATATATATATATGATTAATGTGAGAAAATGTTTGTCACTTATCTGATTAATTTTACCTTCAATATCTTGACACCAGAGTTTCATAGGCAAACCTGTCCATCCACTCTTCAGGGAGTCTCAGCAATGTATTTACTTATAATATTAATTTATTTGGGATGCATATTCTATAAGATATGAAATAAAAATGGTTAATTGTTTTTAAAATAAGGTTCATGAGATATAGGATTAGACTTTAATTCTTAAATTGATTCCTGGTAAATTGACAATTAAAAAGGTAACAAACAATTCATTTATTTATTGCTAAGAAAAGAAAAAAATCTCCATTTAAATGACTTAAAAAGTTTGTAAGGTGAATAGAAGCTACAAGGAAACTGCTGCTAACAATCAGAAAGTGACAGCTGAAATTTCTTGAAATGTAATAAGGAAAGAAGGCTTGGAGAATTTAACACTCAGAGAACTTTGAAGACAAGAGAAGTAGAGACAGTGATTAACATACTTGACAAGTTTGTATAAATAGATGGCAGAACAAGAACAGAGAGGTGTGGTAAAGAGGCAAATGTTACTCAGAAAGTTGTGGAGAGCTATGATTGCCAAATAACTGAAATAACATGGCATATGAAAGAAGTTAAAATTGGGCAACTTCATATACTTACCAAAGTAAATACTACAAATTCTTCAAAACATTACACATCTGTTTCTGTAAATACAAGGAATGAAAAAAGTTCTTAGCCTGGCCTACTCCCCAAAATCTGACCAAATGACTAGGTATCAGAATTTTTTTGGAAGTATTTCTTGGTCAGGCTAAGAACTTTCCAGCACCCGTTGTTAAAACATTTTTTCCATATGATTAGGCTGTAATATACTAAGCAACTTTATTTTTTATCTATTACTATTATACCATCCTCAGAATAAAAATGAAGACAAAATGAGCATTATTAATCTGTTTATTAGAAATTTCATCAAGTAAATGTTACAAATATGTTTCTCAAGTAGAAATATTTTATCTCAATGTTTAGCATTTAGGTCACAACTTATTCCAATTTTAACTATGCTGAATATAAAAATGGCTTTACATATCATATTCTCAGCAATTACTTTGTAGTTTTTGGTTAGAAATAAATTTAAAAGTCATTCCAATTTTATAAAGTAGCAAATCTGACATTCAAAGGAATTTCTTTGATCAACATTTTAGTAAAAAGTAGAACACATACACATTCAACAAAAAAATGTGGAATGTGGAAAAGTAAGTAATATATTAATTTTTTATCAGGTCTCATATTACAAAAACAAATTTTTGAGAACTTTTAACAACATTGACTTTATTTCTATTTGTTCACTTATTTTTACTGTGATGTTGCAAAATAATAAAATAGGCATTGTTTCAATGATTTCCTACTGCTTGCTGCTTTTTTCTGTACTTATTTTTCTTCTTTAAATATACTAAAGTTGATTGTTTCAAACAAATGTAATGAACTCAATATTCATTTAAATATTAATACTCATTTAAAGGTCAAAGAAAACATTCTTACACTAATAAAATGCACATTCTTGTTGACAATGGTACAGCTCTATTTTCATTTTAGCTTCCATTATATTCAAAAGATTTTAGATAAAAAAAAAATGAAAAGCAATTTGAATTTATTCAACTAAAGGTGTGACAGAAGGCTGGAACACCTATAGAACCTATTTCTGAAGTAAGCAAACAACTACACTAATTAGGTTCTCATCATCAAACTTGTAAAATTCAACGTATTGTGCAATGAATCTTTGATTTCTCTCTTGTTTTCAACAATGTAGTATGCTAACATTCAAACACACAGAATAAGAATCTGATGTACAATCAAATATTTAAATAATTAATGAGTCACAATACAGAATATTACAAAATGTAAAAAAAAAACTTCTTTACTGAGATAAAGTTGAATGTAAGGAAAAGTGAAACCATAAATTTTCTCGTATTTCTTTTGCATAGAAAAATTTGTCAATGCATTTTATGTATAACCTTAAAAATATAAAAGTATCTGTAAGTATTTAACTAATGCATATAAAGAATATGAAACTGGGTCAAAAATGAAGTAATTTATTAAATAAATATTGAGCAATATAATTATCATCAATATCTGAGAATAGTTATAATGTTCAATAATCATTGTGCAACAACCGATGGTATAGATCAGATTTTCAGCATTGAACCAAGATTAAAATATAACAGTAATGTTTAATTATTTCAGACTTTCAATTATCCTGATTTGAAACTAGAATCATTTTTCTGCTACAATTTTGAAACTATTTGAATCATTTAAGTGGTACAACTTTTATAAGGATAACTGAGTCCATATCAAGTCTATATGTGAGTACTGAAAATGTATCAGCCAAATCAAGGTATTCCAAACATAATTCTGATGTTTGGTCTTTTATCAGATTTTGGGAAATGTGTTGAACTGAGAACTTTTCACCTCATATTAAGTCAAATATTTCTTGTAAAATACAAATTCTAAAAGTGAATTTGCTTTATATGTCCATTTTCAAATCTAGAATGGCCATTTTGACCTTAGGCAACTATTTAACATCTTATTTTGTGACAAGATATAATCTTCAGAACTGAGTTTGGAACCTCTTGAAAATTATTAATGCTGTAAAGTGTTCTTGTTTTTTAAGTAGTTAGAAGTTATTTTAAATAGTGCTTCATTTGATTATAAGTCATACAATTCCCTTCAAACTATTAACCCCCCCCCAAAAAAAAAGAAATCATAAAAGTATGTATCATGAATATGAAATAGATAATGAGATTTTTTTTTCTACAAATAATCCATTCTTTTCTTCAACTTCTCTTCTTTTTTTAAATTTTACTGACATTCAGCTGAAAAAACATGATGCATTTCACTTTGTTTATGAAAGAGAGGTTACTATAATGCTGACATGGACAAATCATGATAGACTAGAAAACAGTTGTTAGTGTAGTCAAGACAGAATTGTCTGAGAAGACACAAGTCAAGTGGGTCCCAAGGTAAAAGGTAGACTTAAAGAAGAATTTTAAAAAAGTAAAAAATTTTTGCACCTACTTTAGTTTACTTTACTTAGAAAATAATACAATGTTTACATCTTCATTATCTTGTTATCTTTTCCAAAGAATTTCTACATACACATAGAGACTGAAAAAAGGAAAAGTGAAATGTGTATTGGTTAAGTGTGCTAAGATGTCAAATGCAAATTCAAACATAACATTAGTGCAGATACTCCAAAATAAACAAATCAAGAAAATATTAGTCTTTTCACTTCAGACATATTAATGAATAGCTATTTTGAGCACACACACACAAATATTGCAAAAAAAAAGAAGATTTGAGAAAAATTAAGAGTAATAAGTGAGAAAAGTGGATTGACCAGCAAGAAAACATCTGAAGAAGCTTATGTTGTGAATGTAAACAGAGAGAAATTATGCAGAATATTTCTTCACTTACATGTTTCTCTTTTTGATGGTTATTTGGTCACTTTATTATCCTTAGTTAATGTTCTTAAGTGAACAAACTACCATCTTTAAGTAAAAATCAAAAAAGGAAACATCTATGTGAAGTAGTACATGAAAACTGATTTCTCAATAGTCATTTTTAATGAAGGGCTACATTAGATGTACTAGAGGTTGGATGCTTTGTGGAAATAGTCAACTAACATGACTTAGAAGACAACAGTGGAGAGGTGGAGTAATGTTTTGAATTAATATTGGAGGCAGTTTCTTTCCAAGTTGATGATGGTATTAAGATAAATGCAGAAAATGTATATTAAATTCTTAGACAAGATGTTATATGAATAGTATTAAGTTAAATCGTATATTCATAAAAAACAATGTTTCTTTGCATTCTTCAAAGCTGACGTTTGCCCAACTTGCCAAAAAAGTTTTCAAAAACACCAAATTAATCAAATAACTCTCAGCCTCTCCATTTGTTGATTCAATATAAAATTTGTGGCCCATCATTAAAAGAAATGTATATGAGAATGAAAAGCAAATATGTAAGCAAAGAAGATATCTGGGAAGCAATAAAAACTATTGCAAGTAATGTTAAAGTCAAAACAATAGAAAAGTTAACAAAATTAATGCATAAATCATTAATGAAGCTTATAGATTATCAAGAAAAATATGCTAACCCATAAAATTATTTATTCATAGATATATAGAATACATATTTATCAAAAATGTTTCTTTAGCCTTTATCTTTTTAATTTATTGATAAAGAAATGATTATGTTGTACTTTGTTTAATAAATCTTGGCACCTCCAAACAAAGTTATTATCAATAATTTTTAATAAGAATAAATATAAACTGAAAGTTACATGGTAAATTGTACATATAAATATAAGTATACCCTAATATTTTTTACCCATATTGATTAGTTAATACCAATTTAATTGTGAAAATATTGACTTGCATAATAAAATGATATTGTGTATATGCAACAAATAATGAAATGAAAGATGTGCAATTGGGTTTGTTTCCTTAACTGGAACATTTTAAAGCTATATATTTGTTTAGATTTAAACTTGTTTCTATGAAACATTAGGGGAAATATTGCAAGTCACATTTACATGACAGGATATGGATTATTAAAAGTATAAAATTGGCCATAAGTATTTATTATTTTTTTATTCCAAAACAGGTGTGTGGCAATGAATGCTATCACATCAGGCCCAAATCTTGTATCCATGATCTCTTTTCATCTCCATAAGTACAAGTTTTGTATATATAAAGTTCAGTGGAAGATCACAAGATAGAGAGCCATAAGGTCAATGCCTTCTACCTTGGTTCACCAGGCCTATGTCTACTGATTCATAGATAAAAATTCATGCCATGCAAATGTGGAAAACTACAACAAGCACAAGTGGTTGTTACACTCTGCAGACACAAATGTTTTAATTCTATTGATTATAGAGTTCTACATTTTCATATCATCCAGAGAAAAAAAAAATCAATATGGGCTGATGAAGATAATGGGTTTATGAAAACATAACCATGTTCAATGAATTTGAAAATGTTAGATTCAAGGAAAAAAATATTAAGAATATTAAAATGACATTTATATGTATATATAATATATGTACATAGCTATACACAGTAGACTAGTGATTAACATACTTATCTTGCAAGTCATTTGTAGTAAGTTTCTTTTATATTAAATGCTTTATGAATGTAACCTGCCCAAATTGACATGTATCTACATTTACACAGTCACACAAATATATGTATTGAAAAAATAAAATGTCCATTTGGTTTATTAACACTTTCATTGCTGTATTGTTACAGCACTATTGCCTGGCTGTACTGACCCACTTTAGGAAGAGTAGGAAATTGCTATTTATTGGAAATAAATAACTATAAAGATGCTGACAGCAATTTCCCAAGGGCACTACCATTTTGGTTTTCAACTGTATTCACTGAAGTACAGACTAAGCTAAATAACACTCACCCCCAACACATAATAAAAATACATAACAGGTTGTATTGTACACTACATATGATTACGCTGGTTTGGAAATCACACTAAATAATTATGTAGTTTATAACAAGTATACAGTGTCTTGAAGTTTTGTATATAAGTTGACAGCAGGCTATGTAAATTTCATAAAGATGTATTAGTATATCCACAGCAGCAGAAATATTGCATAAAGATAAAAACATTTTTATTTTTATTACTGGCAGTAAAGCACGGCATTGCCTGGGAGTAAAGTTCCTCTGAATGAAATGTCATTTTGTACACACATGTAAGACTGAAGTCTAGAAGTACTGATGTCCGCTCACATAAAAAATGTAATGTACACAAGTTGTCAGTATTCATCAGCACAATGGAAGAAAAAATTGTAAGGCTTAAAAGAAAATGTTCAGCCATGGTATCATCAGCCGTTTGCCATTACTAAGACACCTGCAAGTTGTCAAGTTCAGTATGAACACAGGCCTTAGGAAGTTTTTGGTGAGTTGTGGCAGATGGCTTTGTATTCCGATGGGATGGTTTTATTATCCCTAAGTGCAAGACATTACATGAAGCCCTGTGTCAGTTGCAACGTAGTAAAACACAATAGCGTGAAAGGTAGACACCTCTTTTTCCCAAAAGATGGTGCTGCTACTACCGCAAACAGAACCACACAACAAAAGTATGGGAAGGTGCCTGGGCAAGTACTTGTAAGTGACACAAATTTTTTTGTAGTTTTTAATAGCCAGTTGAAGCGAGCATGAAGCGCACGTAGCGTTACCTAACGCAGCCCTTATGGTAAGAGGAGAAACACACCAATGGTGTACGGCAGAGAATGCATATTATAACTCTGCATACTGCTATTCTTTTATTATCCCACTTCTTTTTGCTGAGGCCTGAATTGTGTGGACGCACTCGACTTCTCTGACAAATGAATCCACCTTCCCATGTATTGGTTTTGTGTTGCAACTGAATATCGTTTCGTGATCAACATGTAAGTGCGAATGCAGCTATGGTGGGGTTTAAGTGATAAGGGAGCATCTGGTGAGCAAGACAACCTTTAATGAAATGTCTTAGTAATGACAAATGGATACTACGACAACCTTTAAATAAACAGGGTTCAACACTGTTCACTTAAATGCAAACCCCTGACGCTGAGCTTCTGACCTTGCGATTTGGCCATTATTGTTAAGCCATACTCGCCGTACCCCAGGGCTTTCTGAAGCTCTGTCAGATGCAGTAGATATGGAATTCCTAAAACAGTCTGCACAGGACTTTCTAAAGCTCTGGCAGATGCAGTAGCGCTGGCATTTCTTAAACGAGGAATAGCAGTTTGTTGAGGTTGTTCTGAAACCCTGGAAGATGCTGTAGTCCTAGCATTCCTAAGACGACGTGAAGTAATTTGTTCAGGGCTTTCTAAAGCTCTAGAACATGCTGTAGTGCTGGCATTCCTTAAACGCCAAAGGATTGTCTGTATTGGGGACTTGGAAGCCCTGGCCCTAGAAACACGTATTGCGTCCTGTGAATTCTGTACTAAACGCTCTTCAGTTGAAAGTCTAGCGCGTTGTGATGACATAATTGATGCTACTGATGCCAGCCTTTTAGTCCGTTCTGCGGTACTTTCCGTGTAGATGTGGGCAGCAGAGTGTGAGGCCATCTGAGAAAGGCGCAACAAAGTTTGCTCTGTGGTTTCACTTGCCCTTGCTGCTCTTGTAGCGGAGGCAGGCAGCCATGCACCATCCAAAAAGTTTTCTTCTCTTTGACAGCATTATAACCAAGTAAATTTGATAAACGCGGAAATGGATGTAGTTATAACTAAGAAGTAAAAAAAACAGTTTGGATATGTAATCAACAACTTGCAGTTTCCGTAAGAAGCGAACAAAGTGAGCCAAGTGCAGAACAGTAATCGCAGAATTGTGAACATGTGTGCAAGTTACGTTATAAAGAGGCGGTTGGCTGGTTGACCTTGAGGGCACATACTAAAGTGACGTACGTACGCACATCACATGCACACGCATGTGTAAGAGAACTGCTCGTGTGTATGATTGGATGGGCCCAAGGTTAAATACTTGCAACCGTACCAATGAGCTTGCAGCAACCTTGAACAGTTGACGCGATTGGTCAACCTCCAGCTGGGTTAGTCAAAGCCGTGCACAGTGGTGGATGACGTTTCAAAATAGTATCTGGCGAATTTATTGTATCGGGTTTTTTAATGATAAATATGAAAAATATGTAGTTCCTTATCCCAAAATAAGCATTGCTTTTTTGATTTACATCGTCACCGATGTAGCGCAGTCTCTCAAAGTCAGCCAATCAGAAAATGGGATTTTCAAGCTTCATTTTTTGAAAATTTTGAGCAGCCAGGAGATATGAGGTAGTTTTATTGAGCAAAAGTTGAAAATACAAGTGTTTTTACACTTCTTATGAACAAAATTTGAAGCAATGTTAATTTCGTTTACTGATGGATGATGAAGGCATTTAAGTAGCATGAATTTAGATGAAAACGAGCAAGAACTTTTTAGGGCAGCGATGCGCAGTAGTAAAATTATAGTGAGTAGGTGCCTTTTGCTACATGTCAATGGCATGAAAAGACATAACAGTCCCCTGGTGTCCCCCTCGAATGAAAAAATGCAATTAAATGTGACAAATTGGACAATTGGGGGGGAGCCGATTCTGTCCACTTGTCTTAAAAGTGGTAGCATGAAGTGGCATGAAATGCGTTAGTGATTGCTCACTGAATTCAATCCTATGCTTTAGTAGGCTAAATGGGCTACAAACACCTAAAAAGCAGCAGTTTCACCTTTTCAAATTTTACCAGAAAAATCAGTAAAAACTGATTTTTCTGGTAAAATCTGACATGTAGCTCTCTAAATCCCTTTTAAAATGGCCTTGACATTTACTTTACTGTGCAAATGCAGAAAACATGGAAAGTAATGCATGCCTTGATTGAAACATTAAAAGATCCTTTTTAAAAACCATGGTATGAGGGTTAAATCCTGAAATAAAAGTTGGCTAACTGAAATCTCTACCCCATTTGGGATGCTTGATGTGTGCACATGTGACACCCCCGCATTCATACATGATCTCGCATAACCCCAGAGTGTGAATGGGCCAATCAGCAGCAAGCATTACGCATCGTGTGAGCCACATGTGACTAATAACACTAATCTGATTGGCTTTTGGAATGCAAAGTTCAGCTGCGACAGAAATCCTTCATTGTGATAACTTTTGCATCTGAAACCAAAATATGGCCATTCTTGTCCTTTCTTATTCCCATATAAGCACTTAAATCCGAATTTTTTCTAATTATGCTACTGCTATTAATTCTGGCATGAAAAGTGTGCATATCTGCTTGTGTGCAGTGAACGCACATAATTGCACACATGTGCGTCCGATCAAAAATGAAAAATCTTACTTATTATAAAACGCAGATTGTGTGTGTGTGTGTGTGTGTGTCTGTAACGTTTATATATTGGATCGGATTTCCTACATTTTTCAACCGATTTCAACAAAACTTCACAGGACTACATAAAATTACCTTGTGGTGGTTCTAACAGCGCCAAAAATGGGAAAAATATAATTGTTTTTGCACAAAATCAATTTGAAAACACGATTAAGAGACATTGTGAAAATGGAAGGGGGACAACTCACATTGGTTTGTTTGTGTGTGTGGGTTACTTTAAATATGGGAGCGGATTTCCTATATTTTTCAGCCGATAAAACAAAACTTTTTTTTTTTTGGCAGGTAGTGTTTCTTATTCTCTTGCACACATTTTCTTTATTTTTAACATTCAGAATGCTTTAAAAATTCCATTTACAAGACAATTATTTATAATAAAATTCTATTCAATCAGTAGACTCATAACGATTGAAAACAATGTTTTTGTTTGAGTTTGGGTTTGACCAATTCGTAAAAAATAAAAATAAAAAAAAAATAATTAAGACATGCGTGTCCGTCAACCTTAAACAATAATCTAACGATCTCTACTGATTGTATGAATACAAACATCAGATAAATTCTTTATCTTTAGGGAAAGATAATGAAATCTAAACATACACAAAAGTCTTAACTAAAAATAATAACCAGAACGGGAAACTACTTTAAATACACATGGTGTCCAATTTTTTTACTGTATTCAATAAGTAAAAATCATAAATTGTAAAAGATTATTATATATTACAGAGAAGGCTACTAAATGAATAAGATTTGTTAGATCATAATTAATAAACTCAAATGAAGTTAATATTTTTTGTATTAGAAACAACGAGTGAAAAATATATTCAAATCAGAATTCTAATTATGAATCACCACAAGCAAAATATGCAATTTTTTTTACTGTATTCAATAAGTAAAAATCATAAATTGTAAAACTAAAAGATTACAGAAAGGCTACCTACATTTTTCAACCGATTTCAACAAAACTTCACTTTTTTTTTTTGGCATGTAGTGTTTCTTATTGTCTTGCACACTTTTTTCTTTATTTTTACATTCAGAATGCTTTAAAAATTCCATTTACAAGACAATTGTTTATAATAAAATTCTATTCAATCGGTAGAGACTCATAACGATTGAAAACAATGTTTTTGTTTGAGTTTGGGTTTGACCAATTTGTAAAAAAAAAAAAAAAAATTAAGACATGCGTGTCCGTCAACCTTAAACAATAATCTTTGTCAATTTTATTTTTCAGTCTTTATGATGGTGGATACTTGATCTATCTCTTACTGTTATATCCCCGGGCAATGCCGGGCTCTACTGCTAGTTTAAATATAGACTTAAATCAATTTTTGGCACCGTCAAAACCTCCACAGGACCATTAGCAGTAACTGTGTCAAATTAGGTTGAAATCGGTTGAAAAATGTAAGAGATCTGATCAAACATATAAACTAACACACACATTCTGCCTTTTATATATGTATATAGATAGATTAACTTTATTGAACAACATATTTAACATTTTTTTATTATCTTCTTCTATAACTCAACCAACTTTGTAATTACATCCCCACAATAATTTTTATCCATCACAATTGATTATTTGCACTATTTATATTGTTTGGACTTTGTTTGGAAACCTAATTTTCATGACCTTATTTCACTACTAAATTAAAAATCAGTACATTTAAATCTGATCCATTCAGTGTTTTTCACTTAGGTGAAAGTCAAACATGAAAGCAATTAACATAAACTGGTTAAAGCAAAACGATTTAAAATGCTTGATTTGATATATACATTGTATAATGTTAATAATCCTCAATGTCTTGAGTTGACTGATGATCTTGACAGCAAGACACCTCCAGTATGAAACATTGCAAACCACTTTTGACACATTCAGTCATCTACAGTATCTTTTCTATTAACTGCACAATATTTTGACATGTGAGTCACATTTTATCTTAAAATTAAAAAAAAAGAAAAACATAACATGCCAAAAATATTACTTACTAGCCTAGAAGCCACCCTTCGGGTGTACTTTAGGCTAGCTTCAGCAGAGAGTTTTTGGGCCTTTGACCTTTTTCCTATGTACTAAAAGTTATAAGAATTTAAAAATAATAAAATTATTTTATCTTTATTTGACACCTTAATTCAGCATAAACTTTCTTTGCAAATGATCTCCATAGTTTAATTTACATTTATTTTGCACACAATTTTTATTTTATTTTCAAAAATCACCATTCATTATGATCCTGTCACTGTTAAAAGATATTAAGAACCCAAACTATGTAATATTTCAAATATGTCACAGTACGTGTGCTAGATAAAAAAAAAACAAACCATATGATCAATGTACCATGCCCCACTTAAGTTTTAATTATGGTTTAATTAAATGCTATCAATTGCAATTCTAAAAGCAAAATTAAACCTTTAATAAAGAATTGTTTTTTAAACCTTTCACTTTGTTCAATATTTAAATTTAACTTTAAATGAGTTATTTATTTAATTTTTAATTGCGTGTAACTACAGTAGTTACTACCTGTTACCCCAGGTTGTTTATGATTCGCTGAAATTGAAAAACGGACGGACACATGTACACTGCGCTTTATTTATATAGATTTTCTTCCATCTTTAAAGTTAGAATCAATGAATAAAAATACGAATTTTGATATTTCTTTTAAAAGTACACATTGATATGACAACTGTATCAAACGCAGTCAAAAGTAACCTGCTTTATATATAGTTAACACTCAATGCTCCAAATACAATGTAATAACAAAAATAGAACAAATTTTTTAACCAAACAAGTATCTGTTATAAATATATGTATTTTCACCTATACCCAACACAAAATCTTTAAAAGTAAAAGGTTACGTTTTTAATGAAATTTTAATTTAGGATTAATGAGGTATTTTATTCAGAATAGGAAATATTTTTAAAACAGGATTCAAAGCTTTTCTAAAATGTTTTATTGCACTAACAATACTATATACTGTGCCTTTATCTAGGCAATGAGGATTTTCTTCATTCATACCTTAGCCTGATACAACGCTAATCACAACTCTTTTTCATTGGCTCTGTATATTCCTGATAAATTATTAATATACATAGTTTATCTTATGAAATAAAATTACATAAAAAAGTTTATCTGTTTAATTTAACCCAGATAAATATCTTTATATATGTTTTTACACATCTAAACAGGTAACAGGTATCAACAGGAGTTGAAACCTTTATATTATGGGGGTGGTATTTTTTCAACTTTGGTGTTTAGGTGGATGCAATTGAACCTTGAATCACTATTTGATCATTGATTGTAATGGTTATAAATAGGCTCACTAGTAGATCATGTAGACTTTCATTTTATCAACACTTTTTATGACATAAAATGCATTCACAGCTATATGCAAATCTTGGATGTATTGCAAAAAAAAAGATGGTGCAAAATACATCAAATAGAAAAGTATATAATTTTCAGTGCTTAAAAAGTACAAATATATTAAAAGAGCCTTTTTCACTTTGTTATGCAACTATGCCACATAGATTGTACAATTCAAGGAAACCAAGTATAAGAAATGACCTTGACACTATTATGAACCAAATTCCAGTTCCAGTAAAATATAAAATGATAATTTATGTAAGAATTTTTGAGCTGAAGAATTATTATTCTTATTTGCTTTTCCATTTGATCTTGTATGATCACCTTAGTTGTTATATTCATGTTTCAGCTGTTGAATATTCTGGCTTTTTCAGGTATCTGTCATCATATTTAGTAACCTACTTGGAATTTTGAACTGAAACCTTTTATTCCTTCCACAAAACCAGAATGTGACATTTTACTACAACCAAACCCAGGGACGAAACTAACAACTACCAATGTTGAAAAGTCTAATTTGGTTCAGTAGAAGAAACAAACAAGTAACACAAAAATGAATATCAAATACCAACTAAGCATGGAATGAAGAATGAAAACAATCCTACCCACATGATGATTTTCTAAGCATAACTCTGTTGTAATTGATCTAGCACGACAAGCTTGCTAACCATTACACCACGTCAAAGTGCTCAATGATTTCCTGAATGTAGCTTAGATGTCATAAAAGGCTGAAAGTATGGGGTACCCAGTGAGGATCAAACTCAATATTCATTTGTAATTGTTCTAGCCATGTCAAAGTGCCCATAATTCTATCTTCATGGATTGAATAAAGTGTTAAGTTCATAATTCCAAGAAAGTTACTGAGTTGTGATGAGACACTCACAGAAGACTAGAGGGTGATTATAACAACCATATAGACATATCAATCTGAATAGTAAGGTATATAAGTCAGGTAAAATAATATCATATAATAATTGTGCTTGTCCCTCCCTTCATTATTTTGCACAACCATTACTCCCTGCCAATACATCATACATAACGGACTATTCCATTTTGACCACATGGAAATACAAAAGACTTATCAGAGACACTACTTGGTTTCAGTGAAATAAAGAAAGATACAAGTGTTTAACATCTCCTGTTAATTCCTCATAAATAATGAACTATTCTGTTTTGATAGTGTGAGAAAACAAAAGACATATTAAAGATGCTTTTGGTTTCAGTGAGAAAATGAAAGAAAGAAGGGAAGATAGAAGTGCTGAACGTTTCAGTGAAATGGAAAAAAAGTTGTCAATTTAAAATTTTTTCATTTGTACCTCCTTACTTCTTAAAATAATGACCAGCATTCATATTTATGATTGCTATTGCAATATTTTGTTAAAGTTGTTAAGCTCAAGTATTTAACACTGTGATGGAGGAATTTCTATGAATATTTTATTATTGTAAAACTCGCTGTGAGCTTATGCAATAATTAACTGAAGAATAAAGATTTATCAGAAATTTCAAATAGGAAAAACCATGAAATTTTCACAGGTTAAAACTAGTATACATAAAACCTGGATTTGTAAACCTACTTCAATATCAGTCTAATGCTCTTCTTAATATAAAAAAGCAAGAGAAATTGAAATTAAGTTTATATCTTATATTTCATCTTTTTATTCAAAGTAATTTTTTTTAATCGTTCTACTCCAAATAAGGCAATAAAGCCACTTAGAAGCAAGGGGTTACTGAGTGAAAAAATCTGAGAAAAAATATTATTAAGGATAGTGAACAATAAAAGACCATGCATTAAGGAGACAAATGACGATGATTGACATTGCATTTAAATTTTGAAAGATCAAGGTTGATTAGAAAGCAAGAAACCAGAAGAGAGGTTCACAAGTGAGAAGTGCAAGAGAAAAAACTGTTAACATAGAACTTACGGTTACATCTAGCAATTTCAACTGTAAAATGATGAGACCTAGCTGTTAATCTAGTAGTACACTTTACATTTTACCATGAAAATATAGAAAAGGCACAGGGAAGCTACATTACAGTAATGGGAAACTGAATGAAGCTGAGATGTTAGGTCAGGACTGATAACATTGCAGATTCTTCTTTGAATTTTATAAAGAATCTCTAAATGTCTCTAAAGAAGCACCAAAGAGCAATATTCAATGCATGGACAAATGGTAGATTTATAAGGCAAGAATATGTGTCTAGAATAACAGAGTGAATTAACTTTTCTAGCAGCAATTGATTCAATATATTGATTCAATATAATCTTTCCACTTCATGTCAGCAGAAAACATAAGCTCAAGAAGGCACAATGAGACACTCCTAGATAAGAAGGCAAAGAAGCTTAAAAGAGAGAAGTTTTGTTTTGGAGGTGTTAAAATTAACAGGTCATTTCTTACTCCAGTTAACAACAGATTGAAGGTCATTTTTGAGATCAGCTGCCAATTTAACCTTATTGAACTGATGAGACTTACTATTTAGACAGCACTAAATAGATGTGTCATCAATATAGATAACAAGTTGAGAACTGATGACATTAGTAAGGTTGTTGATGAAAATTCGGAACAAAGAAGGCCCAATGACAGAGTCTTGGGAGCCAACCACATATTAATGTGGGTGTCTCCCAACACTCTGTCATTGCAAAAAGATCTAGACGAATCACCATTCAAGACAATTTTCATTTCATGATTTGATAATAAAGATTGAATTAAATCAAAAATTTCAGAAATATAACATTTCAACTTGTGAAGAAGAGCCATATCAATCACCTTTGAGATATTTAAAGCAACAGCCCAATTCTTATCTAAAAACTCTTATTGTGAGACACTTAACCAATTCAGTGTTGATTAGAATATCTAGAACTTTGCCAAAAGAAGTAAAAAGCTAATAGGTTGATAGTTATACAAACAGTTAACAAAATAGATTTGAGAATTTAATGAAAAAGGAAATATCAATTGAAGAATCTTGCCTTGAATCTATATTTAACATTTGTAAAAGATGACCACTTTTGAATTAAAATTATTATTCATTTTTCATAATTATATTTTTTTTTATCATACAACATTTAAAAACATGTATATGATTATTTTACTACAATTTGGTTTTTACACAATTTGTCTATTTGTAAATAAGGAATTAAATTCAATAAGTAACTCAAGATTGTAATACTTGGTAAATCAACAACTGACTAACCTTGCTCTATGGTTACTGATAATGTACTAAATTGTGCTTACTACAACCTTAAGTATCATATTTATATGCATAAAATTACACTTGCTTAAAATCTAAGCTAAATTGTTTTTCATCTGCTGTGCATAAAATTCATGATTCATCAAAACATTATTCTAAAGCACATCTGATTCTAACATAGCTTTAATTTTAACTAATATTTCTAAAGAATATGAATAGGGATTTATTTTGATGAAGTTAAAATAATGTAGAGAAGAAATTTCAGTTACAGGAAAACATGTATTTTAAAATTAAACTTATCTCTTCAGATTAATTTTAAAAAAGAAGTTTTAATAATAATTAAGCACAATAAAATATATGAATAAAAATAGGTTTCTTATTTACAACTTGATTCATTCCTTTATAAGACTTACTGAAGTTCATTATTTACACTTATATACTTAGACACTTGTCTTCATCTTGGTTGTTATAGTCACAAGATTTTGGCTATTGTACTCTTCAGCCTTCTTCATGTGTCTATTATAGTAGGAAACATTCTAAAATTTAGACCCAAGACTCCAAACTTCCACCATCTAATTACACTACAGGCAATGTAAAAGTCATACACTCTGGTTCAGCTAAAGAAGCAAACAAACAACATTAGATTTAAGGTTCCAAATTTCCATCAATGGACTGTTGTATGAGTGAATAAAAGTACTAGCAAAGTGAACCAAGTACCAGTTGATTTTGAGTTAAATCTTTGGGTTGGATAGTGTAAAAAAGGACTTGTGTAATCTGGTTCAATGAAAGAAATGAATAACATCACAAGCAGGGGTGTATCGAGGCAAAGTGCCACCCAGGGCCTGTATTCATAATGGCACCTCCTTTTTTTGGAGGAAAAATATAAATGAAATACCCTTAATGGCATTGATTAGTATGTGAAAAACAACAAATTCAAAAATTAGCTGAACAAATGTTATCATATTTTAACCTTTCAAGCTTTTGCAGAAGCAAAGTTACTAATAACTTGGTCAAAGTCTATCTTCTCCATAGTTTCATGTTCAATTGAGATGAGGGACAAATTGGATAAGCGATTTTGTGACATACTCGATCTCAAGTGACTTTTAAAGAGCTTCAGTTTTGAGAAGCTTCTGTCTGCAGTAGCAACAGAAACTGTGAGTGTCAAAAACAGCCGTAGAGCAATCACGATATTTGGCACTGTTTCTTGAACTTGCCATTGATAAATCCATCTCAGCCATTCTATAGCCAATGATTTGGTCATCACAGTCATGTCACATTCCACTCTGGAAGCTGCCGCTAAAAAATCCCAAAGTCAGAGATCTTCCAAAAGCATCCTAGATACGTCTAAGTCAGCACCATATTTGCTACAAAGAATTTTAAATTTTCGCTTCAACTTGCCTTCAGTATCTTCCATGATTGCTTGTGATGATGATCCAGTGAAGACAGTTTGCTGATTATACATGGAGTCAAATCGTGCTTCCAGTTCATTTACAAGTCGATCATGACATTCATAAAGATTTCTCTTTACTTCCTGCACAAGTGTTTGACATACATCATCTTCCTTTTCCTCAGGTAGCTTTCTCTTTCTTTTAATGTGCTTTTCAGCTGGAATTTCCATTTCCTCGCATGTTGTTTTACTTTGATTAACCAATTCAGTCACCAGCCTGTTCCTGTTTCAGTTAAAGAAAATTTTGGTCACATCCATGTGGGTTACACATGCATCCAAACCAATACCAGGTTCTTTTGGATGAGATTTATTTGTCCCAGAATTTCTTCCCAGTAAAACAAATGTGACATGAAGGAGAAATTTTCAGTTGAAAGCAAAATGATTTGTGCATCCCCTCTCGTTTGAAGATTTCCTGAAGCTGAGGTTAATGAATCGAGTGCCTGAATCGCTCCTTGAAATCCGGTTTTCACTGCATGGATAGCTTTGTAACATGCACTCCAACAGGTGGTTACCAAACGCTTCATCATGACCTTCACATGCGAAGATAAAACTTCTCACTGGTGATTGGAAGAGGAGAAAAATGTACAGTCTCTCAATCACTGCAAAAAATCTAATGGCACCTGCACTCACAACTGAGGCATGAACACAGCACAAATTTAGCTTTCCCATTTATGTTTTGTAGAAAACGTTGAGCACCACCATGTACTCCAGTCATACTAGCCACATTGTCAAATCCTATCCCACAACATTTTTTGAAATCAAATTTCTCCTTCTCCAGTCAATCCAAAATCATCTTCTTTATATCCTTATCTGTCTTCCCATGCTCAGTGATAAAACCAAGAAATGATTCCCACACCTCCACTTCTTTGTCTTCAACAACAACATATCAACAAATGAAACTCATTTGATCAGTATGAGAAATGTCCAGCATGCTGTCTAGTATGATTGCAAAATAATTGGCTTTTCAAATATATTTTCCTTTACGAAGTTTCCCAAGATATGAATAAATTCATTTTGGATTTTCGGTAACAAGTACTTCTTTCAAGTAATGCTTTCCAAGAACAGGATTATACTTGCTCATAAATTCAACAAGTCCTATAAAGTTACCTTTATTCAAATGACCAAATGCTCAAGTGATAAAAAAATATTTCAAAGATTTTTAAATCAAAGAAGCTATTCACTATAAAATTAATTTATTAATGAATAAAATACCAAAAATTTCATTAAAATTTCAACATGTTCACAATTGATTTTGAAATCATTGAAAAAAAAACATTTTTGGACATTTTATTTTTATTAAAAATAATTTAAAAACAATCCAAAAATTAGGTCGATTATTGCAATACAAAAACATGGGGTGGGGGTGGCAAATATATATTGGTTGTATGAAATATACAATATAGTGGTGATTACTCTTGGGATGTCCCAGTGTGGTCTTGTAGTCTCAGCAAGAGGTCACTCACAACAGGACCAGATCAAGGTACCAGCATCTCAGACAGTTGCCCAAGCTTATTAAAAGCTGAGGTCACCAACAGGGCAGCATGTCATATGTTTGTGATCTTCCAAACAAAAAGGAATGAATGTAAAAAAACATTGAATTAAAAAAACAAATATTAGATTTCTTTTTTGAAACACCATAACATAAAAATGAATGAT
This sequence comes from Acanthosepion pharaonis, assembly GCA_903632075.3. Lineage (NCBI taxonomy): Eukaryota > Metazoa > Mollusca > Cephalopoda > Sepiida > Sepiidae > Acanthosepion > Acanthosepion pharaonis. The sequence goes on along the minus strand of CAHIKZ030000699.1, from coordinate 420,566 downwards.
CATGACTTCAATTTTTTTCACCTGCAAAATGCCACCTTGATAAAATGCAGCCTGCACCTCCCCCCACCTAGTCCACCACTGATCACAAGGACCTTGGAAGAATTAAATGTAGTCAACCATCCAAAACACAAATTTTTCACAATTTATATGATTTACTCTAAAAGTAAAGAAATTCTCAATGACTTGCATAAGTTTTTTGTCAAATTAAAGAAACTTATATCATATTTATGAACATTTTCCTTCTACTGAGGTTACAAACAATTTAATTCCTTCTCTATTAAAAGAGGCCAAATCTTGAGCAAAATTGTAAGAGAGAAAAATAGTGATTGTCTAGCATTTGGTTTAAACTACATAAAATATAATTTAAAATCAATTTAAAATCAAATATAACAATCAGCCTAATGGCATGAATAAAATAAAAATAAATTTGGTATTTTATAGCCACTAAATTGGAATGGAGTAATAAGTACTGATAAAGAAAATTCCACAATTAAAATTAAAAATGAAACAATTTGCTTTTGCAATTTCATTCTCAAATCTTATATAAGATACATTTATTTAGCACAGACAAATGATAAAACTAGTGTGTAGTTATTGGACCTCTGTATACTTAGGTACATATATACCAGATGTAACAGCAAAATTGTTCAAATCGTGTAACAGATTGTCCAATTATTAGATTAAGCTTTGAACTGTTGTATATTAGAAATGATTAAATATATCTTACTGGAATTCTCCAAGGTTTTTATAAAACTATTGGACTCTACTTTGAACAATGTATTTAGGTCTAAGTTGAAATGATGATCCCTCTTGCTGTTGTAACCTCTGATCCATTTTTCCTTTTTACTTTTCCCTCTTTTTTAAACTTATTCACTATTCACTTGATGGTTCTTGAATGAACTTTGAAGATGGAAGCCAAAGTATGAATTACTGAAGGCTTGAATGATTTTTCCTCTCACCATTGCTTAGTTGAGAAGACATATTGAGGCTGATACAAAAAAACTTTAACCTGTTCTCTTTCTAAAAAGGGTTTTTCTGTGATTCTTACAAGAAATGGTGTCAAGATGGCTAAACATCTATCTGAAAACTTGGAAAAAAGTAACTCAATTACTTCAATGGTTTTTGTAGATATTAAACATGGGATGGACAGTTATCACATGCTGTTACACGATTTGGACAATTTTGCTGTTACACCTGGTATGTATATAAAATGAATGTTATCTTTTATATGTGTGTGTGTGTGTGTGTGTAAACACACACACTGAAAGGCAGCAACATTCATGCATATAAAACCTATTTTCTTTTCACTACTTTTTATATTTTATCAACATTGATTCCAAAGTCTTGAGACAATTTGAGTAAAAGTAAAATATCTAATATTGAGTCAATAGTGTAACGATGCCTTTTTTGTCTTCCTGTTTTCATTACAACTCATCTCCTGAAACTCTTTCTGCTACAACTTCTCTTATAATGGATTCTTGTCAACCTTCTTTACATTTCAATGCCCCTCTATTTAGAACTCTTTTCTGCAACAGTACCTTTTTCAAAGGTTAATATTACCATTATTTAAGTTGATATAAATACTTATTTTAATGCTTAATGTATATTTTCAATTTTTGCTGTTTATTTTTTCATTTTGCAAGTTTTTTATTTTATAATATACTTTTGAAAGCAAGGAGAAGTGCAATATGTTGCTATTGCTTCAAGAATCCTCTTAATAAAATGAAGAATTTTGTTTCTTTCACCTGCTTTTATGTTTACACTAAGTTAAACAAAGTTAATTACTTTATATACCTGATCCAGTTTATTTTATCTTTTAAATCTTTTGGTATATGTAGCACTACTCAGAGGTAGCTTTTTAATTAAATTTATAGACAATGGATTCAAATGAACAAAATGCTCACATGCTCAGTGTTGTCGGAAACCTACCACCCCTCTTGAAGATGAACTTGTCTGTGAACAAAGACTTTAAATAGTGGCATGTCAGTTGACATGGTGAGAACAGAAGACAGATAAGTTCTTAGCTGAGCTAGTTATTGACTACTCAGGCGATTCCTGTACCTTTTTACCAACCTATTAAAACCCTTTTTATTGTTACATGTTATTCGGCGTTTGTCTCTACTAATTCCAAATCAACATCATAACACTCAGTTACTTGTAAATTTATAAAAGTTATTTGTTTCTTATAGTATATGATCACAATTCTTCTGTTCTTTCCAGTTCATTAAAATCTATCTGTAGTTTAAAATTATTCAGAATAAAAAAAATTAGTTCAAGATAATAATTATTATATTAGAAACATATTTGTTTTCTTAAATTTTCTTCTTGTTTTAAGGTCCTAAAATAAAAGTTTAGATTTATTCAGCAAAGATTTTTTTTACTGGGGAAATATTTTTGCTTGCTCATAAAATGACATAATAAAAAACAGATCTTTCTTTTTTCTTTCTCTATTGTTTTCATAGAATTTTCAGAAAAAAAAAAACTTAACACAAGAGTTCAGAAAGAGCACAGGTAATCACTAATCTTCTACAAATACTTCCTTTTACATATCATCAGAAGAGTCCACTGATAATATAGTAGAAATAGAATTTTCTACTTTTCAGAAAATAAAAAAGGATAATCAGAAAGACTCAGTTTATGATATCCCATAATGTGTATTTTGAAAATTAATGAATTCAGTTAAATTCGCACTGAATCAGCTGACAAGTTAGCAATGTCAGCATTTTCAAATTCAAATTTATTGTTAATGAAAATTTTAATTAAATTTAAACTACAATGTTTCTACCATGAAAAGGAACAAAAATGAAAGACAGAAAAGTATTAACCCTCCAAGAATATACCTATACAAAATTTTCTACAAAACAAAGAATGCTATTAAATTCTTAGATAGAGAATTTAATATAGATTTAATTTTTCAAAAAATTCAAAGACCATATTAAAGAGAGAAAATGTACGAAAGTAAATATCGTTGTCTTTTTTTCTTTGCCTGCCAATGAATCACTTTGGCAGGCAAAATCAGAAAAAAAAAGGTAAAGAGAAAAACATTAGTAATTAGTTTTATAATTTCTGCATCTTTATGTTTATATTTATATTATAAGCAAATGAAAATTGAAATATTCAAGAAGAATATTTGCTGTATAAACAGAAACAAGTTCAAAAAATAAATAAAGATTTTTGCACCATAATATGGTAATACTTAAACATTTTATTGTTTCTTTGTTGTTTGTTTCTTAAATTAGGGCAGAAATTTTTCAAGCAAAACAAAATAAAATATTTAAACAAATTAATTTGAAAATATTACATATAATAAACTTTTGTATTTAAAAAAACATTCTTTAACTAATAATTTCTTTAGTAACAAATTGAAATTTTAAAATTATTTTCTCTAAATTTGAATTGAAAGCTCTAACACAAGTGCTAATTAGGCAAGGTTTGTTATAAAACTATCAAGAAAATAAAATTTTAGCTTTACACTATTAAGATAAAACCAATTCCTGCAAATCTACTGTTAAATTTATAACAACAAAATAATACTCTTTGAATTTGTGTAACCATTCAAGTCCTCCCTAATCATAGACTGTTAACAATTATTGAAATAGATTTTGATCTCAAAGAGTTCAATTGAGTATCAATATGTTAATTCTTTTGTAATTAGTCTCAGAAATAATTATATTTGTTGATAACAATATATTTTTTAAATCATATAAAAAACAGGGATAAGAATACGACACATAGTAATGTACCACACACATATGTGATATGTAGGGCAGACAGACCTGGAGAGAAGACAAACAAATATGTACCCACCATTTACATTATAAATAGCAGTTTGACACAGATACTAAGATATAATACAGGACAACAATACACTGCAGACAGATATAAATTTAGGTGATACATAAAGTAGTACATGAACATAATATTAAATACATAAAGTAGTACATGAACATAATATTAAATTCAGTAGCAATTTTTATAGTAAAACATCACAAACAAATATTGAGAAAGAAAATTCTACTGGATAGAATACAGATTTCATATCAATGAAGAAATCAACACTTGCAGACATAGATGGAAGCATTTTTATAGAATGAAGATACTTTGGTAGTAGTGTATATTACAGATAAGTCTTTGCTTGATCATCTATTTAAATAATAATGTGCCTGAATAGTAATGGATGAATGTTTGATACTATAAATCAAAAAGTAATATTCATTGCTGCCTAAATTTTAAATTAATAATATTAAAAATAAAATATTGTTTCTTGGTTATTGAGCAAATAGTGTAAAGGAATTCGAAAATTATTTTCCTATTGAAGATAGTTATCATCTAATAATATCAAGTAATATCATATCATAACGTAATAAGTAGAGTAACATTATATTATTATATTCATCAGTACCTCTTCTATCTTAAAGGTGATTTATCGTTTAATGCATTCACTGCTGCATTGTTTCCTGGCTGTACTGGTCTGTTTTGAGAAGAATAGGAAATTGACATTTACTAGAAATAAATGATTATATATATGCTGATGGCAATTTTTCATAGTACAGACTAAAATAATTGTTATCCCCAACATCCAATATAATAAAAATAGATCAGAAAAAAAAGGTTGTATTGGATGTTACTAAATGTCTAAGATAGTTTGTAAGTATTATTAAGTGCTAATTAGTTTATAACATAAATGCTAGAGACCGACATTTCACAGAATCCTGAAAGCTTATAAACATGTCAACAGCAAGCAATGTAAGTTTTTTAAAAATATCCCTACATGCAAGCCATTAGTTGCCCGCTGGCAATGCTAGCAGTCCTCTGGTGGCAGCCACTGGTGGGCCTCTAGAGGTCCGCCAGTGGTAAATGCTAGTGGTATATCACCCAGTGGCAGATTGGTGGCTTCCTGTAGGGGTATAACTATGTTCACAATAGTAGAAGTGTTAAGCAGTATGAATTGTGGTTCAGCCGACTGCATTGGCTAAATTAAAAATGTGTTTAATTAGGTGAAGTCATATTAAAGAACAAATGGAAAAGTCTATAAATTAAAAAATCAAAGAAAAAAACAATATTCTAAGAGATGAAAAAGGTTTACTGTGTGAACTCCTATAAAAGCTAAATACAAATACATATGATCTGCTACTAACAGAAAACATTAATAAAAATCACTTCATGTTTAATTGAAAGCCTATTATAATTTTGATTAATAAAAGATTCCAGAATATGTTAAATTAAAAACAAGAATCTATCTTCCCTTTCCTTTTTTTTCTCTTTCTTTTTCTCACTGAAACCAAACAACATCTCTGATATGTCTTTTCTCTTCATCAAAATTGTATAGTCCATTATTTATGAGGTATTGGCAGCAGAGCCAGTGCATACTACCTCTGAATCCCCTGACCAGGGAGGGAACCTGATTGAAGCCACAGACAGTGCTCTAATTAGCAATTGCTTTTTTCTATCTAAATTTATATACATCACAAATTAAACTAAGCACAACTGACTATTGAAGGATGAAAATTTTTGAAGTTTTTAACATGATTTTGGGGTCTTTTTTATCCAATTACATGAATTTGTTTTGAATTTTGTTTTTGTCTAAAAACAAAGCACTCTAAACATCGCTATTTCTTTATTTATAATGTTGAACATGTTAAAATTATTCAACTTTTTAACAAGAAAAATTTCAAGTTGTTAATCTGTTTTATCTAAATGCTACACAACATTTCATATGCAATAATAAGAAATGCACAAGTATTTCCTTTCTTTTATTTTTCTTTGTCCTATCTTTCATATTGAATTTTAATATATTACAATTTTTATACATTTCCATTCTTAAACACTTTTCAATCTTTCACTCTTTATCTTTTGATATCTCACCAACAAGCCTGTCTTATTGTCTTTTTCATTTTCATTTCTCCCCCTCTTTATTTATGTATATTTATTTTTCCTTTCATTTGTTTTTACCTTTTCCTTTCTTACTGCCTAATATTCCTTGTTCATACTCTTCCCACCCACCTTCTTCTACTCTTCCTTGCTTTTCCAATTTACTTTTTGCAAATTTCACTGTCAGAAAGCATAATGAATTCTTAGCTCAATAGAACTAGGGAACCATGCAGATACTACACTATGATCCCAGGTAAAAAAAAGTGTAGGCATTGTTGAAAAGAATAATAATATAAATGTCACAAGAAAATTTTTCATTTAAGTAACACATTTTTAATAAAAATTATAGTCACCACATTACTAACAATGTATTTACAAACTGATTGATTAAGTATAACAAGTTTTTTTAATGTTTTCCATAAAACACATGTACACTCACTCTTATTTTTTATGTATGTGTATATTTTTGTATTTCTATATTGTTCTTGTATATAAATGACGCTGATCATTTTTTTCTCTTATATACAGATACACACCTATATACAGGAAAAAGTAAAATCATTAATATTTTATTAAATTAGGAAGAAATTTATATTAAATTTTCAAATAATAAAAATTTGAATTTTTTTATAATACATTTCAATTAATTTAATTTTTAAGTAACTTTTCTGTATAAATAAAAAATAATAATTGATGTATATGGATTTTTTATTCCGATTTTTTAAAAATTAAATGAAAATGCAAAGCAGAACTAGTTTTTTTTAGTGCTCTTAAAAAAAATCAAATCAAATTTTTCAAAACAATTAGGAAAAAATTAAAGGCTTTAAATTTCTATTTTTAAAAAAATAGTTTTTGTTTCTATTACTTTGCAAAAGCATATCCATTAGAACAAATATTTAATTAAACATTTTGTGCACTTTAAGAAAAATCAATTTTTACTAGAATTCAGTATCTACTGTTACTACTACTACTAAATACCATTTCCTCCAAAATAACTCACCCACACTCATTTAGGTTTATGCAATACAGTGTCATGCTAAAATTGTATCACATCCTAACAAAATGTAATAACCAGACTTTTGGATAACTACCTACTAGTATATAACCAATATTTTGTTGAATAATTTATTGCTGACTTTCTTTAAAGAAAGCTGTTAAATAAATGCTTTTAAAACTTCAAATCAAACATATTTATCTCCCGAGACAGACAGGAAGTGGTTAATCCATATTTAGCATATGCAAATTAGCAGATTTAGTCAGCTACTCTAAAGGACATCTGCTGTTCCTACACCAACCTATTTAAATTCGAGGTCACATTTAAAAATAAAATAATGTACATAAAATTTCACTACTACCATTCACTCAAATCAATGATGTGTTTTTGACAGGAAGAATTAGCGAAAAAATTACCTATATGCCAAATTAAGTTAAATAAATTTTAAATACCTAAAATTTAAATGAATAAAACATTAAAAGTGGAGCCATAAAACACAGTTGAAAAAAGTGACTGTGGAGTGTAGTGTATTAGTTTGTACTGTGTATTATTATCATCAGTAAGCCATGCCATACTCCCCCCACTTCTTTCAATGTGATTACTCTCTCTCTCTCCGTCCGTCCGTGTGTTCAACGTCACGCAATCATCCAACTCTTTAAAGTGCAAATATGAGTGTCACCCTTTAACTAATTTCATAATTCACCTCTGTACCAATTGTTTATGCACATCAACAAGGTCTACTATTTTAAATAAAAACTACTTTTAAAAACGATATAAAATTATTTTATTTTTATAATACAATATAAAAATAAAATATTTTTTATTCCACACTAAATCTACAAGTGAGATTTTTTTTCTTTTTAGTTTATTTTTACTTTCGATAAAATTTAATAAAAGTTCGTTAAAAATATTTCAATAAAAAGAAAGGGTATGTGACTTTCACTTAGCATATTTTTAATTAAAAAAAGTTTTAAAAAACGCACTAACTTGCACGAATCTTGCTAAAAAATGCAATCACTAGGAATAAGGATTGCTTTTTTTTACTAATTTAAATTAAAAGTTTTTTTTAAAATTAAAACTGATTTTTAATTTAACTCACTAAAAAAATCTTAAACTTAAAGAGAAAGGCGCTCATTCCTAATCCTTCGTGTCATTGAAAAGAAAAAAAATAAGCGCTTTGCCTTTGCTGTAAGCTAAAAAAAGTTCTTTAATTTGCTGAAGCGTTTTTAATGAATTATATTGAAAAGCCACACATTCATTTAATTTAAATACCATTGTGAGAAGAGAAGCAATAAGTGAACTTCATCACAGTAGCAAGACGCACAAAAGAATGATAAATATTCAAAATATAAAAAAAAGAATAAAATAAAAAACTTATGCAACTTTTTTTTATTCATTTATCAGATGTATCTTAAAAATAATTATTTTTCAATCTAAAAAGACAAATTGGTCAATAACGTACACTACAGTAACAGTGACACATTTAAAATCCAATTGCGTTAGATGACTAAGTGCTCATGCACCGGTATTTTCAGCCGTAAACATAAAAATGTCTAATATTGCGAGAGTGGCTAAATCATCGTTTTTTATTCAAAAATAATGTAGCACATGTGCATAAAAACCATCAACGTCACCGGCACCCACAAAAATCTTTTTACTCCTCCCCAAACCCCGCCCCGTGTATCCATCAATAAATAAATAAATAAATATACAACCCACTTTTACTGGAATGGAATCTTAGCCAGTTCATAATTCTATCCTTTTCAAAGTGTCGCCCTAAAACAACCATCTCTAAAAGTACATATAATTTAGTTTTCAATTTTCATGCTTCAATTTCATTTTTCCCACATTTATCAATTTCTTATTTATTTACCCCACTTCTATCTCTCACGACTCCATACGAGGTACAGAAAATAAATTGTTTTCTAATCAATTTTTAAATACTTAAAAAAAAATAAAAATGCAACACTTTTTTTTTTACCAAGAGGATACACAGCTAAAAAGGGTCATCAATCAGAATCTTCAACTGATTAACTTCTTAAATTCACTTAAATTACTACAATGAACAGGAATACAGTTGTGTACTACTGTACTATCTATACACCAACATAAATTCCACATTTTCTTAAAAAACAATTTTTAAAATTATACATTAATTAACACTACAGTAACACAATGCATAAATTTATTTACTTAAGTGACAGAGACAAAAATGGTATGTGAAAAAATATCCAAAGCTTTTAAAAACTTTATTTTAGCATACAATAATTACTAAAAATCACATCTAACAATTTTCGCACTAAAAAAAGAGTAAAATACAAGCTGTAAAAAAAAAATGCAACATTGTATTGCCGCCCAAAAAATGATAAAGAAGTGATACAGACAATTTTGTTGGTAAAAGCCAAAAAGCATTCGTTAATTGAACTATTTATAAATTTTAGATTTTGAATGAAAATATTAGGATCAATGAGTGAAAAACTTGATTAGAACGAGTATGCATTTCATTTATCAATTTTAATGAATTTATCTAAAACACTGAGAAAATGTCATGTTCAGAATGAAGAAAAAAAGTGTTAAGTTTGGTGCAAGTACAGTTCATTTATTATCTGTGAATAATCACTTTAAAAAATGCAAACTCTACTTTTGAAAGTGGGGGAAAAAAGTAAAAAGAAACAAAAAGTCTTTTTTAAGGAGGGATGCATACAAGATATTTTCTGTTTAGGAAATTGGCAATCATTATCAATATAATAAGCTAATGAAGGAAAATTTTTAAAATGTTTTGTTTTTAGCAATTATGAAAAGAATGATTCATTTTCTTTACTCTTTTTTTTTTTTGTTTTTTGAGTCACTTGACATCTAACAGAACTAAACACCAAGATCCTGAAATTAATATTCAAATAATTTATTAGGTTACGGTATGCCGGTTTCTACAGTAATTCAAACTGCATTCTCGATAATTTAATTTTAAAAAAAAGAATATTTAATTTAATTAATTCATTATATCAGCAACTCAAGCGAACGCCACGATATTTAAATAATTAATGAATTGATTAATTTTGTAAACTGGCCGAGCGCATAAGAGCAAAATATTTTTATGCACATTATTTTGCCCGACAATAATAGCGGGTAAAAAAAAAACGAAATATTATTTTCTAGGTAGGTAAGTAGGACAAAGTGTCACACACACAATATGCAGGTTACTACTTTTACTAAAAACCGAATGTACTTTTAGCTTTCTTGAAACTAGATATACATGCTTCTCAATAAGATAGACTGCCTTTGTTGCCACTATCAATAAATCAACAGTTTACTCAACCACTACTGCAACTTCAATAGTGTATATGTACTAACAATCGAATAGAATAGTACTCAAAGCAAGTGTTATGACTATGACGTGTTAAACAATAAACTACAATACATCATCACCAATACAATATTGATGTTTGTTCTTGAGTCTTGCTTGACTCATAATTAAACGTAGAGGAGGACTTCATTTTTTAACTTAGTTTATTACAGAAAATAAAATAGGAAAAAACTAAAAGTAAATAAAAACAACTCAAACAAAAAAATGTCTTAAAAAAACAAACGGAAAATTATTTTTTACAGTTCTAAATTTAGCAGAAATTCGCGGAGCATTTGACTCATTAAGTTTATTTTGTCGTAAAAGGTACTGCAAACAAACAACAGAAAATAACGTTGTCAGGACGACTTTGAATAGAAAGTTTTTTTTAATGATTTTCTTAAGTTAACCAACTTATGAATTAAAATGGCATAAAAATTCATCGATATAGTTTATTTTCAAATTTACATTTTTTAGTAGTTAAAGTTAGGTAATAGAAAAAAGGCAATGCTGTGCTAATTAAAATGTGTTTATTAGTCATTATGAGTATTAGTCAGTTTTTAGAGAGTCTCTGGAACACGACCGCTGTTCTATTTTGCAACATATTTCCCAGCTCCGTTACAAAAGTGAAGCATACAAGACAAACTAGCTTGTCAACCAATTTGCCGAGGAATACAACAAATAGTTATTTAGTTCCAACACTATGACTTTTTACATGTTTTTTACCTTTTTATTTTATTACGCATTTATTTTAAAGCAATCATCGTGTATGAATTTTTATTTTTTTACCGTTTAATTTTGAAATGTTATGCTCAAATTTAAATTTAATATTTTTAAATCGATTAAAACAGCCAATAAAGTTTTTCAGTTAGTTCAGAATTTAAGAGCAAACCAAGTTTAAAAGATGAATTAAGAAAAATACATAGTGAATTGCAGAAAAATACTTATAGACTGAACTCACTGAAGTATGCACTGGTAATCAAGTTTGGAAGTAACTGAACAAAAAAAGACAGACACGTGTTTTTAGTTTAATTTGGATTAGAGTTTAAATTTCAACACAACTTCAGTTAAAAAAATCTCTCTATCGATTATGAGAACTGTACACTACACAAATTTAAAAAGTTAAAATTAAACTAACAAGACATAATTCAAATTGTATTTTTCTAGCATCTATAGATGTAGGATTGTAGGCTTTTAACTTTTTAAGCCATTGCTGTTTCGAATTTATGTTATTGTTAAGATTGGATTTATTGACAATTTTTGAGTTTTACAAGGCTTTTTTTTTTTAACCTTTATTGGTAAAGATATGGTAAAACGTTTTGTGTAAGAAGAGTTGTTGCCAAAATGGCATACAATCCAAAAGGGTAAAAAAAAATTAACATCAAATTTGAACAAAAAAAAAAAACGCGACAAATGCTTTTTGCGTTTAAATGGGTACAAAATTATTATTTAAGTACAATACAAGGATTGAGTAGAAAATGCAGCCAAGTACATTTTTTAAGAAAAATTCGTGAGCATAATTTAATTTAGATAAATATTTTGAAAACTCCCCCCACCAAAAGTATTTCGGATAATGTTTCATTATTATGTCATTCACTGACAAAAAAAATAAAAACAGCTAATTTACTGAATTACTTTTTAATGTTTTTTTTTTTTTTTTGGTTCCACAGGTTGTTTCCTTTTCTTGTGTCACCTAAGAATTTAAATTCCTTTCCTTGAATAACTTGTGGAAAGAATTTAAAAAACTAAGAATAATGAAACTATTTAAAATTTAAAAATGTATTTGTTCAACATTTTTTATGTGATTATTACTTCTATTGCTTCAAGTTATCTTTACGAAGAAAATATGACCGGTTCAAAAGATGAAAATAAATTATTTTTGTAAAAAAAGCTTATTAATTTATTTAACATACAGTTCCGTTAAATTTGCATCAAAATTAGGAAATGTTTATTATTTTTCAAATGAAATAAATTGGAAACTATTACTTATGGTTTTCACAGAAAGACCATGACTTAACACACAGATTTAATTTACAAAAATAATATGGAAGTCAATCAGTAATAGTTTATCGAAAACGAATAATTTAACAAATTTTTATTTTTACTGCTGATTTTAGAAAGTGTTTTGTTTTTGTGCGAGTGTGTTGACATAGGTATGGCAGTTTTTCCGTAAAAATTAAATTATTGTATTTAAAATTGTATTATTTGTTGAAACTTCTTGCAAATACTTGAACTTGAAGCATCTTGCTTGAAGTTAACAACCAACCCTCACCACAACTCCGAATTGAAGAAAAAAAATTACAACTCGAAGAAATAAAATTAGAAATAGGATTTCAAATTTTGTACATGCAGAGAAGGTAATTGGTAATATTTTATTTTAAATACAATGAAAATACGAATATTTAAAAAAAATATGAAACTAAATATTCTTTTTGTTTAAAAACTTTTACATTATTTTCTATTTCTAATTTCAAACTTGTTGAAATGAATGCGGAAATAAATGTAAATTCGGAGAAACTAAAAATTGTGACTAGTTAGTTTGTGAAGCACTGAAGATACTGTTGTTTTGCGTTTAACTTTAAATTTGTTGTCTGACTATGTTCCAATATTATTTTTACTTGTATGGCAATAAGTCAATAGTGCAACCTGCAATCAAGTTAGTAAATTAATTAAACTAAACAAGAAGTGTATAAAAAACTGTTACACAAAAATAATTCATTTTAAGAGGATAGAATAAAAGTAAAACTAAAGATAAAAAAAAAAGGGAATTATTTCTCGGCATTATGAATTCATTAACTGAAAAGTGAAAATTGATCAAAATTTTGGTTTTAAAATTTATCGATATTATTAATTAGTTAATATTTCAAATTGATCAAAAACTGGTAGTATGATTCCTCTGTGTTCGATTAATGAATGTTTGACTTAAGAAATAAAAGTAAAAAAAAAAAAAGTTAATTTCTCAGTTGTTACGAATAATGCAGAGGATATGAAAAACGTAATTTTTGTAGCTGCTGTTTGTTTCCAACCGACTGAATACAGATATGCACAATATGTCTGATCATGTAAAATAAAAAGTAGTATTTTTTTTTACTTTTTGTCCCTTTTAAAAGTTTTTTCGCTTTGGTCATCTATTGATGGCCACTAGCGTAGACTAAAACTAAGTAAAAATTGAACAAACAAAAAAAGTTTAGTTAATAACAGAAGAAAACACACAAAAATGAAGTTTTTTTTTTGGCTTCTGCATGGTAATTTTAGAGACAATATATTTTTGTCGCACTTAGTAAAAAAACAGACGTGATCAAAAACTTATATGTGTCGCATGTCAACTCCAAAAATGCTCTCTTTTTTTTTGCTATAAGGAAACGGGAATTTTTTTTATTTTTTTGTATTATGAACTGAACAGTTATTTTTATTATTCAATAAGCGTTGATCTCATTAAATTTAATAAATGTATGATTAAAGTTTATAAGTGAACAACAGAAATGTAAAATGAGTTACTTGATGAACTTTTTAATAATTGTTAAAAAAAAGTAAAGCTTAAACAAATAATTAAATTATCCCTGATTACACGTGACTCTTAAGCAATTTTAATTTTAACTGACACTGACACAGTTCTTGTATGTTGGAATAAACTTAGTTAAATTTTTATGAAAACAAAAGATCATTTGACAAATATGGTAAATTGAAGATTTGCAAGAAAAACTGACTCAGAGTTATTATTTGCAAAAAGTAGCAGCAGGTGTTTTTACGGTTTGGTTGACTTGTAGAGCCAATATAAGAAAGCATTTAAGGAAGACAAATTGACTGTGAGTGTGACACAGCTAAAGGAAATGAATATTTTTAAAACCATTGCTTGAAGTTGAACAAGACAACGCAACGTTTAACTTATAAAATGCAGAATAACGTAAGATTTACTTAATCACTGAGAGCGTTGCATTAGAATTTTTAAGTCAAAATTAAAAAATAAAACGTTCCCTTATTCCTTTACGCTAAAATTTAATTTAAAAAGGACATTATGGAAATCAAGTCTGATTTTTCTAAGAAAAATCTTTAAAATTGCTAATTATATTTTGTTTTATGAGTGACAGTGATGAGAGCTTTTTTGACGTTTGAAACATTAGTCAAGAAAAATAAGTTTCAACATAATCATTACATGCGTAACATTTTGATGTCATTCTGTTTTTAAAAGGTTAATCTATTTTCCTTTTTAGTTAATCTAAAAACAGAGACATGACAGAACATGAACTGGTAGCTCACGAATACATCTTGGTCTCACAATCGGACTAAGGCGGAGTTTTGCGACAATTTCAAATTGTCTAACAACTCACAGTAACCCAGGTAGAATTCAACTAGAAATACGTAAAAATTGCGCAATTAAATTTATTAAAGTTAAAAAGAACAGAGAATAAACGTGTCTTTTAATTTATTTCTACTTCAGTACTACAACACGTAACCTACAAGAGAGTGCACGCGCTCTGCTTTAAAGAAGCGACATAAAACCAAGTGTGCAGATATTTACTTTACAGCACATGTTTTCGTACAGTTCATGTCAAAAATTTCCGTTTCTTCGAATTTAACATGAAAATCTAAAACTAAAACGCCTTTAAATTTTCGGATAGAAACATTTTTTCATCTTTACTAATAATTAAAATTGGGTTAAAAACGAAGGAAGCAGCAGTAAAAACACAAATAATCACTTTAAATAAAAAGATATTTCGAAAGAGAAGTACACAGTACACTTCACAAAATTTCAATCAGCTAAACATGCAGTTTTTTATGGTAACCAAAAATGGAAGATGTTGTTAATGACAATTACTGCCGTACAGACAATTAAAAAAGCGAGAAAAAAATAAAATAAAATAAAGAAAAAGATAAAAAATAAAAATTCAGGACATATGACAAACTCTCCTTAACAATGAGGGCACCAGGTCGAAGAAAACATGACTGACCCATTTTCTGTAATAGTGTATTATGGATGATCAGTGTAATGTTGCTTGTTACGTTTAAACCACTGTTATGAGTATGTAAATAATGAATCGTGTTATTGATAAAAAAACGTCGAATACGGTATGAAAATACTAAATCATTGCTGCATAAGCCCCAGTATTTTGATTTTATTCCAATAATTTTTTTTTAAATGCACTTTTAGCAATGTTGCACATTACAGATCTTTTTTACGTCACCTAAAAAAAACATCCGTAAGAAATTTATGACAATTGGGTTAAAGTTGCAATTTAAGCACTGACGAGATTTTTTTACAAAATATTTTAAATGTAAATAAATAAACAAAACATTATCGGAAAACAAAACATGATTTTCGAGATGAGTACACGTAAGCACGTTTTAAGTACAATGGAATTTACAAGCGCGCACAACCATTATGTCATGTGTATAATCATTTTTAGACATACACATACATCATCAAGCGTAACACTTACACAACGTTCCATTACTGGTGGTACATAAAACATTTTACACACACCGTTTTTATTTTAATAAATCTAAAGAACGAATACTGGAAAGTTTTTTTTTGACATTTTACTTATAAACTGATGTTTATTGTTTAGATGTAGATTTATGCAAAAGGGTTGAAAACATACACACGTACACACACATGTGAGGGTAAAGCGCGGGGTTTGAGATGGGGAAGTAACCCAGTAGTTTAATGTAGGTCAGTATGGCTGCTCGGAGCGAGGTCGCCGCGCACAGGTCCACATACATAATTAGTGACGGGGTAGGAGACCTGACGAGAAGTGGCAGGAGTAGAGAGAAGTGTGCGGTCCGCGCAGGAAAAGAGTTAAAAGTGCGTTTGAAATGGATGAGCAGGAGAAGGTTCGGCTATATGATTTTGTAGCCTTCAATTGATTTTCAGGTTTCTTTTGAACAGATGAAAGTTAAGGAAGAAAAGATTTCAAAACAGGAAGCACTTTACAAAATGTTGCCAAAAGTGCAAAACAAAGATTAAAACAATTTTTTATCTCTGTCATAAAAGCACGCACGCACGTAGACACACACACATACAGAGTCGCACAAACACATACACACCACATTGCAATACAGTCAAAGAGAAAAACGCAAAACGGGGTCGGTTTTAAAACGAAAGAAAAAAATCACGCCGTTCACAAAACGTTGTGAAAAGAATGTCAAAGTGAAGGATCGTGATTAGGGATAACTCAGTAAGAGAAACAGAATGCAAAGTACGATAAAAAACAGGCATGACACAGGTTAAATGCAGTCGAATAGCAGCAAATTTACACCTACCTTCACTCGCCATTGCGAACGAACGGGGAACACCCCATACCGACTATCGATTGGTTATGGTGTCGTCACGTGACCCACGGTAATTTGGGAATTCCGTGCGTTTGTTCAAATCAAATTTCAAGCGTGCGGTTTTTTAACAGTACATGTACATATAGGAAAGAAAAGAAAGTAAAAGAGAACAGTAGTAGTAGAAGCAGATTTAGTAGAGGCAGTTGTACTTATAGAGTTGGTTGGACACGGCTTTGTAACCCTTGTGTTGTGTACTGTTAGCACTGCGGCTGCTACAGGCTACACTACCGCTACTGCATCCTTCTTGTGAGCAGCAGTGTAAGTTTGTGCTGTGATAACGCGCACTTTAACAGCCGGACCCGCTCCCGTTGCGTTGCGCTGTCGAGATGTGTGTCTGTGTGTTTTTAAAATGTTATTTTTTAACCAACGGAAGAAAGATTTAAACGCTTTGCTCAGACATTTTCCATGCTTTTTCAAGCGTTAACTATCTTAAAGTTAAAGAATTGAGAATGTCAATCAATGACAAGTTGAAACGACAAGTAGGCAATGTTCACGCACAGAGTTTTGTGGGATCTCAACAACAGGTTGTTTTGTGCGTATGGAATGTGTAAGAATATGCGCTTAATCTTTTAGGATAAAATCATAAAATGCTAGGAAAATTAAGCCGTTTAAAAAACACACACACACAACAAAGAGACAGGAAAATAAAAATAAATAAAAAATGAACGTTTCGAAATATAGGGGGAAAAAAATTCGATACTAGAAAACAATCATCACCAACAATCACATTGATCGACATGACGATCAATCAATCATTAAAATTAATAGGGCATATATTCCCAGTATAATGACCAGGTGATTTAAGTTTTTATTTTAAGGGTTTGTTTTGATTTTTGTTTTTTTATTGCATTTGGAAATTAGTTGTACTCTTACTCAATCGTTCAATTTAGAAAGCTCACCTCCAATCTGCTGATTCTCCATTTAAGTACAAATACACTAGCACACAGCAAAGCTACCATCTAAAAATATGAATTTCGCGTGGTTTGTCCGGTGCTTGATAGATCGCAAAAGAAACAGTCTTTTGACTGGAAAAGAAAGGAATTGGATGAATGAATGAAAGAAAACGAAACAGCTGGTCTTGCTACGTTACCCAACAGCAGCTGAGTGATAGAGTTGGCTTAGTGGACACGATGACGAGGGGAAAAACAGTAAAAGCACGATTACAGCTGATTGATAATATTCGGGTGGTTGGGCTTGCGGCCTGTTTTTAGTGACTTATTATTTAGTAAGTGATGTACAACAGCGGACAAAAATCCTATTGTAATAAGAGCTATTTTTAATCTAATTAATTAATTTACAAAAATTGAGATCAACTCATTTTTTTTTATTTTTTTAGAATCGTTCACTATTTTTGTTTCTTACCGATTTCAATTCTTTTTCCAAAGGTTTTTAAATTGATAAACAATTACAACAACATACTCACTTTTCCTTTTATTTTATTTTTGATCTTTCCTCTCTTCTTCTTCTTTTTTCTTTCCTTTCTCTTTTGAGTTTACTTTTTTTAGTTTTGTTAATTTTTTATTCCAACTTCCTCTTGTTATGTTGTATTTTTTCCTTGCCCTTTCATCTATTTTATATTTATTAAAATTCTCTTTCCTTCTGTTTTTTTTTTAATCAACATTATCATTCTTTACTTCTACAAGGACCCATATTCACTTATTGGGTCTTCTTACTCTTCTTGTAAATTCTTTCTCGTACTCTGTTTCTTCCTCCAGTAATTATTTGTTGTAAGCTTTATCAATCCCTTGATATTTACTGGCTTACATTTTTTGTTCTTTAATAATTTAAAAAAAAAAATTACTCTATTTGTCTCTTGAGTCTTGACTCTTCCTTTTTGCAGACTTGCTTTAAGTTTCTCCATTTCTTTCTCTCTCTTATTTTTATCGATTTTTTCTTATTCATTTTTTTTCTTCTTCTTCTTGCTTTATTTCTCCTCATCAGCGCGTTACACCTACCTAATATGAGGATAATTCTCATTTGTTTCCCGCTCAAATTAATAAAACTTGCACCTCTGAATATAATTAACAAAAATTTATACAATAATGCTTGATCTTCAAGAGAGTAGTAGTGTGTTGCATAATATACGAAATAGTAATAATACCCATTTTTATTTTTGTTTACACTAACTACGAAGTGGTTAAGCTCAAGCTTTCTACTGTCTATTACTTTGCCAAATAAAGAAAGACAAAAGTCTAAATAAAATAAAAATCACAGTATCCTGTAACAAACACGAGTTATCTCATTGCTAGCACTATGGTCAGCCCAAATTAATTTGGGTTAAGCAATAATTTCGTCCCTTGAAGAGCACTGCTACTGGTGTTCGCGCATCTGCAAGTAAGCCTTTTGCGGGTTAAGGATACTTTTTGTTGCCACTCCGTCAACTTCTGCATGTACACATCAGCTGTATGAGCGTCAACAAGTTCGTTTAGTTCATGGTAGTCCAGTTTGAGGTGCACATTCCCCTTACTCATTACTATGCAAGCCCTAGTCAATAGTTGGACTTCTGATACAAGTTATTTTATCCAGTATATGACTTCAATGGAAAGAACAAACAAGAATTAAAATTTCAACAAGCGTGTATTGACCAATTTTCAGAATATATACAATACTCAATACCAGCATACGTAGTTGTGTGAAAAGGGCTTATCTGGCATTTATTCACCAGTATGAGTTCACAAGATATACGCAGTTGGTAGCACAAGTGTCATTGGCAGAGTTGAGCCATCTATCTTCAAGCTCAGAATTTACACCAGTAAGGTGTGTGGATGGGCTGGCGGTCATGAAGATCAAGATGTTAAGCTTAAATGCCCCTTGCTGGCAAGGCATGCCATTTTTATAGCTGTGGTTTAACAGGTACTAGATCCTGGCTTTGATGTTTAGTTTGGGTGGAAATGTTCTGGATTGGTTGACAAGAATAAAAGAGAATTTCATACACCTGAATATTTCAACCGGAAATATGCGTAGTGCAAGATGTGCATGTACTCATTTTTAATTTTAATTTTTTTTGCCATCATGTAAAGAACATATGATTGTGTTATGAACACAGGGGTACTGGCAGTGTGTCATGTTTACTATATCATGCTGGGGAAATGTATTTGTGAATCAGAAAGAGATCTTGATTATAACATTGGCCTACAGTCATCTGGTCCATCCTTGATGATTCTTCCAGTGTTTTACATGATTTGGCAGCCCCACAATGAAAGCACATACCAGATCTTGATCCAATATACCCCAAACAATGAAGTTTTCGTAAGTCAGCAAGACAAATATGAAAAAGAGTCACCAGGGTGCATATGACAAACTGTAAAGAGCTTCTAGGCCATAAACAATTCAGTCACAAAAGCAGTTTGCAGTGACTGTTGTTTGCCTGGTATCTAACTTTCACTCACTGAGTTGCTGATACACTGCAAAGGCCCGTTGCTTAGCCGCAATGGAAGGATTTGATTTTTTGTCATTTAATGAAACTGATAAAGTGTACCAGCAAATAGTCTTTCTTTAACCACACCCTGTAAACTTCACACTAACTTGTAGCTACTACAAAAATCACAGCATCCTGGTGACAAACAGTTTTTAAAGCAGTCTATTAGATTCACAACCCTTATGATTAACCAGGAATGAGATAAACTTGCATTCTCACCAACCCATAATATCTGTTAGCATCTGAGTGAAGAGCTTTTATTTTTTTTAAATACACACACACACACACATACTTGGGCACATGTAATGCGGCATATTTTGATTGTCAAAGTAAATCACCATTTTCTTCTGTACAAAAAAAAACGTCTTCTTTGTTAGACACAAAATTACCCATTCTGTGCAATCAATTTCACTTAATATATTTCACTTTTCAAATACACACCCACATTAATTTTATATTTAAGTATTGAATTTGGTGTTATTTTACTTACTATTACACCCGTCTCATCCCCGACTATTATTTTATGCTCTTTAAGTAGTCAACTGGCCAATGACAATGAAGTAAGGGTAGAATTGATCATGTTCAATAAGGAATTTTCAGGTGCCTACATGGAAAAAGATAATGGTTTTTAGAACTCAGTTTTATGGAGTGTTGTGACTAAAACTGAATTTGGCATAGTGAGTGTAGAGTAAAAAAGAAGCCATGAACTGTAGGAACACCATCGCTCATGTAAAATATAAGTGGGGTCAATCTTATACTACGGGGAGATTTTAGAAATGGAACTGTCTGCTTGTTTAAAATTACCAGAACCATAAAAAGGATAGAACTAGAATTAATCTCTAGTACCTGAGATATCCTCAAAGGGAAGGTACCAAGGGGGTTGAGCAATTCTTGTCCCAAGTCCATGTACCCTTGGGCTGCTATTTTAAACTCAGCCTTGTGCCACATTGTGTTCAAGTGGGGATATGGGTATTTACTAACTATTAAAAAAAAATTACTTAAAGTTATTTACCAGAAAGGCTGAAGCATAGGGATAATTTGCTTTCATGCCTTTTTAGCTCCTGTTATGTCAAGTCCTACTATTTAACACAACTCTGGGTTAAATAGTAGGACTTTTATATGGAAAAATAATTATTCTCAAAAAATTGCTAATGCAATATTCACTCACATAAAAAATGAATTAGTCATAAATTCCAAAATATGTTTCAGCTTTAAATAACCCACAAAATGTTGATAAGCTGTAAAAAACAATCAATCAATGTATTGAATAAAATTTTTCTGAAATAGATTGAGCCAGAAATCGATTTGAAGCCCAAGATTATATTCTAATTTTTATATATAAAACTAGGTTTCAATATTGGAACAGTGAATTATATTATTTAAAATGAAATTATTTGTGCTGTAGAATAATCTTGCTCATCTCTGCATATTATCTACTGAGTTGTATAACTCATCAGCAACCAGATATTGAACTTACAATAATAGGTCTACTAGTCTCTTCATCTTGATTGGTTTACTTTACACATAGACAACTTGTCTTCTCATGAGGTGTCTTTCAATAATTGCAGATCTAGGTTAATAATAAACTGACATCTCAGCAAGTAGGATCTCATTTGCTTTTAATTTATTATTGCTTATAAGCATAGTTAGGTATTTATTGAAGAGTACTACAAGCTGCAATGTCTAAGATTTTCTTTCCAGAAAGTGACATTTGTAGAAAAGAAAACCTAATTTAAAATAAAAGTAAACAAACATTTCTCAGAATTTAGTATCTATAAAATCTGCAATATCTAGAATGTAATCTGCTCTATGAAAAAAAATGATTTAGATTACTCAGTATGTAAATATCTACAATGGGGATTTCATGATTTATTGTGTAAAATTTTACTGATCGCAAAAAATATCTTAACTTATTCAGTTGTTCAGTCATGCAAAAACTATATTGGTCTTGTCAGTGCATTTTTAGTCAAATTTTGATCCTATTTTCATTCAATATATTACAAAATTATATCTCTGAATTATGTATCTCAAGTTGCCATATTCCTAGTTTATCATAAATTTGAAAAATGTCCACTTTAGATACAATTATTTTTCCTTAACTGTAATGGTATTTAAAGAATTATTAAACCAAAAGTAGTATTTATTTTAGCATTTCATTTAAAAAATCCATAATTGCAGATTTTTATCAACATTAATCCACCTAAGTTTAGTTGTAGTTGCTAATCACCTAACCATCTCCTTCTACATGTAAGTATTCATTCATGTATAGTATGGTTAGGGTAAAGAAGACCAGGCAGAGATCATACCTTTTCTGGACAGATCATTAGCTGATGTTCTCTGATTTGATGGCTTGCCTTTGTAATGAACATGTGGCAATTGATTCCATAAAGGGAACACTCTGTCCTAACCACTGCCTTCAGCCTAGAAAGTACCCCCCACACACACACTCCCAGCAGTTTCATGTCATCATCCTGGACATGCTGCCAGTATTTCAGTCCCATGTATCCAAAATTCATAGTCAGTTCATTCATCAAATGAGCCTTAACTCTTCACATCCAATCTCCCCCAAGGACAGGTAACACTCTCCTTTATACAAGATGAAAGTAGCCAAAATATCAACATTGCAGCTCTCCTGTAAGCTTGTTAAAGTTCAAAAATAAATAATTTATTAGTTTCTCGGTTTTGAGGTTTCAAGTACTTCTGATAATTTCAGTGGAGAATCACACCTCTCTTTGTTTAAGAATCTGTCAACTGAAGTTTGCCCTCCTCCTCCTCTGATACTATCTCTCTTAATCTTGCTATATCTACTTATAATCTTTTTCACTAATTATGCTTGAGGTTTGTAAAATATTAGTGACACATTGTATATATAACATTGATCTGGTGGTATGTTCCATCCAAACATCTTTTGTACCAAAGTGATTAAATTTTAATGTCTGTTGCTTCACTCAATGTTAAGATTTCTGATGTCAATGAACTTTTGGTTACTCTGTCCAACCATTTAGATTGCCAACTGGTTGATGCCACTTCATGTTCCCATCTCAAATAAAAATAATCATACCACCCTAGGAAGACCCAACTTTCAGACTGGCATATGAATATGCAAGAACCTTCATATTTTTTGAGTTACCTAATTTTCTTGGATTTCAATGTTGTCAAAACTTTGTTTACTTCATGCAACATTTTAACAGTTGGATACTTTCCATCATTGCTCATAGCATGTTTCATAGCTTATATCTGGCCTTGTTTATGAAGAAACCTACATCATTTGTTCAAGTAAATGTTTCAATTCAGCTTTTTCTCCTGGAGTCATTTGATGAATTTTCTTGGCCATGTGACTTTGAACTATATTAATTGGAGTTATTGTTGAAATATACAAATCTTGATTACATGTTGCTTCTTCTAAAGCTTGTAGAACCTCTAACCCCAAATACTTGAATAGTCCATTTTCATGTTTTCATACATCATAGTTGGACACATTGCACCAGCAAGCTTATTGTTTTCATCAGACACATTTACTGCAATCACCTAAAAAATACTTGCACTTCCTGTGGTAGGTTTATAATAACTACTAAAATTTTACCAAAAATACTAATATATTTATACCTGATGGATGATGAAGTTTGTAAAACTCTTTAGAGATCAGATATACACGCATTCTGGTCTTTCAAAAACAGCATATCCAATATCTGTCTATATCTTTGAGATGAGGTATTATGATTATTTACATTATTCAAACTGTTATCCTCATCTTCATTGCCATATTCACAATGTTTCATCTGTTGTACACTCTGGCCTTCTTCAGGTGATTGGAATTTCGAATCAGACCCTTTATTTCATCTACTGGGGTAGATTGTTCTACTTGCATGTGCCATGCCTCTTCTGGATGTCTCATTTACTCAACTCTCCAAGTTTTTGTTTCACCACTGCTGTAGCCTGAACTTACAATTTTTTGGTTCTAGTCACTGGATCTAACCAACGCCTTTATCCACTGGGCCATGTGTCCTTGGAATTAGAACAATCTACTCCGTTGGATGAAATAAAGGGTTTGGTTCGAAATTCTAATCATCTGAAGAAGGCTGGAGTGTACAACAGCTGAAATGTTGTGAATATGGCAATAAAGATGAGGATAACAGTCCAAATAATGTAAATATGACATGTCCAGTTTATCAGTAATGTTTGTAATACTATGTTCATGTAAAATGTCCTCTGATGTTAAAAATCTTTTACCCAATCTCTAGCATGTCTACTAGTAATAAACTGCTGGACCTTGTTTCATTTTGCTGGGATCCATAAATGACTGCCATATCCATAAAGCATTTTTCTTTTCAATGTAATGTTCTTTGCTCTCTAAAATTGTGTGTGTTTTCAAAATGGAAGTCATTTTTTTCTTTTTGAGACCAAAAAAAAACGTGACAATGTATAATTAATGCAAAACAAATACACTTGTTACACTTTTTTCTTTTGGTACTAAGTTCTGAAAATCAGTTTATTCAACATGTAGTGTCCATCTTATCTCTTCAAAGTCAACATCTACAAATTATAGGTAGTCCCTCCTATTTCCAAGAAGAAAGTAACTGTTGCAAAAAGGTACGTTTGTTTGGAGTACCAGTTGTACCTGGTCTTTTTTCAATCACAATCGGTGAGACTACCAGGAAACCCCACAGGCAAAGCACAACCACCCAACTCATTGGCCTTTACTGCCTGCTCCATTGATGTTCTCTCACTCATTTTATCAAGTGGCTGAGGCCAAGAAATTTGCATAAGCCACAAATTTGGCTTGCAAATTCTGGATCAGCCATGTTTTTGCTGAGTATCTTGCATGCCAGATATGCACGAGCATATTTTGTTCCAGAAGGTAAGCCATTTTCCCTTCTACATTCCTCCCTGATCATATAAGTGGTAGGGAGATGGTGGTCACCTTTGATGAGTGCTTCTTCGTAAAGTTGGGTGGGGTCCATTCATCTTTTCTTCATTTGTGGCCACAGGTTCTCTCTTGTTATCACCATCATCATCATCATTGTTGTCATCTTCCAATTCTACTGTTTCTTCTGGTTCTGTAAGTGAATCATCTGACCCTCCTCTGAAAAGCAGCAGAGTACACGAATCACTCTCAGATGATATACCACTACCATTGTCTTCTGAGTAAATAGATCCATAACGTAGGTGATCTTTGATATAGCTTGGTATTCCATTGACAAAGACCAAATCCTTTTTTTGGCCTTGTGCCCTAATTGTATTTTTCATACAATAAATATCGACAAAGATCAAATGTCCATCATTCTCCTTTTTCAAATTGCATCATGCATTAACCATGTGGGGCATTTATCTAGACTTCATCTCCTGTATGTCCAAGTGATGGTACTGCATCAACACTCTTTCTGCAGGTTTGGTAGTTGTATATAGAGTTGGCTGGTGCTGTCATGGCAATTGTCTCATCTTTTGGTGCCACATTATACCAATATAACACCTCTATAATAGAACATTGTGTTCTAGGAGCAATTTGCATGATGGTACAATAGCATTTCTCTATGACACCATTCCTTGATTGCACATAGACACACCGGAATCTCAGTCTTTAAACATGTGAGCATCTCTCCACAGAACACCACACCATTGTCGATGAGCAGGTTGGCAGGTACCCCTCTCTTGCAGAATAGTGACTCCAACTGCCAGATGATGCTGATAGTTTTGTCGTGGTAACAGTTGCTAGACAGAAAGTCAACTAGAACAACAGTCTATCATAATGGGTTATATCCATTTCCACACTGCTCCAGTTGTCACACACATCCAGTTTTTCAATTTCCCAATGTACTGGTGCCAGGCCTGTAGATGGGCATGCCTCTCAGTCTCTGACCACTGCCTGAACTGCTGCTTTCGAGACTTCAGGGCTGACTTGCTTTACAGTTAATCTGACAGTTGAGTACATTAGGCATCAGTGGGAGCTCACTCTTGTGTCTTCATCAAACCCAGCATGCAGGTACAATTCTCCAGCTGCTCTGGATTCTTGCTGGTCAGTTTGAATCATTCACAGGGCTCACATTCTCATTGACGAATAAGCATGGCCCTTTGCATGATTTCATCTTGTACAATCTTAGCCTTGATGATTGCATGATCAGTGGTGACACATTGAGCCCAAATCTCAAACAGATAAGGCAATACCATTGGCCTTTGATTTCTATCATTTGAAAGAGCCACAAACTTGCCTGGCACTGATCTAGCACAGTGACATCTGAACCTTCCTTTCACCACTCCCTCAATTTTTTGCACAAACATCAGCATTAGCTGTGTATGCGTCAATATATTGATTAAGTTTTGGACAATCCATAACAAGGTGAACCTTCTGCTTGTTTTCTTGCAGCATAGCCATTAATGAGATTAAGCCCATATTCTTCAGCATGGGTGCATCTAGTCACCAGACTACTTCCATGCTACAACCCAGATCTTCCTGTTCAGGTCATATTCTGCATGAAAGTCAGGCTCGTTGATGGTGATGGTTGGTCAAGTTGAAGAAAACGCACAGTGCCACTGTTGGTCACACATACTCCGCCCAGCCTCTTGATGATACCAACTACAAGCAACAGGTCATATTGCAGTAGCATCCCATCTACAACCAAAACCTCAGCATCAATAGGGTGCCTGTTGCTCACACATGAGTAGCACCTCATTCAGATAAGGTTTGGGGACTAGACTGGTGCTGAAATCTCTTCCCCTGGCTTGTTTCCCAAATTTTGGGATATATGGCTTATCTCATCACACATGTAGCAGCATAATCAGAGTTTCTGGATTTCAACATTCAGCTCTATGCAGTCCTTTGCAAAGTGATTAGGTATGTTGCTACAATGACATGATATGGTGTCATGTGAACCTCTTGTAGGAAGTTTCTTCATTCTATCTTGTATCATTCATGCCACTGCAATTGCCAGACCCTCCTTCATGACCTTGTACTTCATAATAAACCCATGCTTGAGCCAACAGATGGTCAATTGCTAGTGCATACATCCAGGTTGAAGCACAAAGAAGCCAATTCAAGCACATGCCAGTCTGCGATCACTCATTCCGCTGAATAATACCATAAGTTTTCTCAACTGCACCAAGTTTACATAAATCAATTAGCTGCCACAAAGTCATCACTCAGTGAATTGCTCATATGCCATGAACCCTTCTATTACAAAAGCCATATACAATGTGGACTTTATTCGGTTAATATCTACTCTTTCCTCTTTTCCCAACTGCTGGTAGACAGCAAACACTCCACCTGACAACCTTAAGGGGATCTTATGTTCAAGATGTTTTACACCGCACATCTTGCATAGAACTTCTGCCTTTTCAGCCCATTTGACCATGGATGGCCCAGACACTGAGCCATCAAACTCAGGGGTGAATTTGATATTGAATTTCCCCTCCATTGGGAGGCTGAAATAGCTTATTGCAAAAAGGTATATCTGTTTAAAGTACCAGTTATACCTGGTCTTTTTCAATTACAATCAGTGAAACTATCTCAAAATTCCACATGCAAAGCATGACCACCCAACTCATCAGCCTCTGCTCCCCTTTGGATGTTCTTTCACTCATGCTCATTTTATTGAGTGAGTGAGGCCTGGAAATTTGCATCAGCCACAAATTCATCTTGCAAATTCTCAAAGCTACAAAACCAGGTTTTTCTTAAATTGTAGCTTTTGGATCAGCCATGTTTTTTCACTGAGTGTCTTGCATGTAAAAACATGTTTCATTCTAGGAGGTAAGCCATTTTCCCTTTTACAAACCAAAATATGAATACTATATTGTGCAGCCAGTCTAAACTCGCTGTAGTTAGTCTCTTGCTGAACTCTTCACTTGTGAGAACCTCTGAACCACTCCACATGAACTTGCTCATGTAGTTTAATGTCAGACTAAAGAATTTTAAGATGTTGGGGTGGATGCACATTAAACTGATTCTGTGTTAAATTTGCCCTTGTGCAGAGACAGATAAATAAAATACAATATGTAGTTACTAAATAAAGAGGTCCTGAGATAGTGACACACTATATTTGTTACACAGATGTATAGAATTACTTTTAATTTTTTTAATTCTGAGTCATTAATGACTTTTATGAATTGTAAGTTGAGTAGTCAATACAAATCATATATCAGTCTGTTTTTGTATGCATGTAATCTCTAAGTAGATGAAACAATACATTGTTGCCAGTGGTATTGAATTAAAGTATATGACAAATGTGTTAATAATCCAGGTGATTTGCAACTGAATGAGATTGTGGAGTCTTTGTTCACACTAAACTAAAAATAAATTTTTCAGAAGTGATAACTAGTAAATGCTAATTATAGAATACTATTCCTTATGTATTTGTTTGCATATGAATTAAAAATCTGGTTACAAAACAAGTTGATTCCTATTTTGCACATGTTACATAAAGGGTAATGTAATCTGAGAGGAATGAATTCATTGATGATCTTTCTTTTCCATCAAAAGGTAAACCAATAGGTCACAGCATTGTCTAGTCTTACATTAAAATAAAGCACTAATGTTTAAATGTTTCTTGACTTGTTTATTTTGTGCTTAAATAAATTGTGCAATTCATGTTGAATCAACATGATTTTAATAGACTTTACAGCAATGATTTCCATTACAATCATAACTACTATTGCACAGAAGATATTATCAAAAGGCAATAAACTAATCTAGCCTGATCATTTGGGCTTTGATCAAGAGATGTACTTTTATGCATTTATACCATATCAGAGTTTATTATGCAAGTCACTGCTTTCACAATAAAGTTGGTATTAACCAAATAATTTTGCTAAAACTTTCAGGATATATTTTTATAAGCAATATATTTGAATTTCAGCTTATATCTATCCTTATTTAAAAATATTGATAATAACTTGTTTTCTAAGTGTCAGGTTTTATCATGCAAACACAATGTGACAAATTTTTAATCTTTTACAATAATGTTTACTCTGTATAAGGCCTACTAGCCACTTGAGGTAGAGGGATACAGAGTAAGAGGCACAGTTTATGGAAATATATGAGTAACATAATAGTTAACCCTAGATTTGAACAGGTTAAGATTGTAGTGATTGGGGAAGCATCCCCTTGGGTGTCAGATGCATAAAACAGTGGTTCATGGGAAGAAGCTGCTTGAGTGGCACTTACATCTTACCAGTGGAATACGAAGGGAATGAGGGTGGTTCACTAGAATATGTGTGGTATGGCAGGTCTTAGCGTGAAAGTTAGAACTGGTAGAACTAAGGAATTTCTAAATAAATCCAAAAGATAAGCTACTTAGAAGCATATATTTGATTAACGCAATATCCCCTATCTTCTGTTGACCTCTACACAGTGTGGATGATCATAGTTCTCCACAACCTTCTCTCTTTTGTAGCTTTTAGCAATGTTTGTCTTTTTACTATCCTCCCCCACCACTTTGTTCTTTCATCCATTTACACAAGTTTATTAGGCAGGTTACTTACTGTTTCCATGATTTTCTTGCCTTTAATGTTCTGTGTGTCAAATTCTCCAAGCCCTTATTCTACATGTTAATATGGTGCCCTTGACATTTTGTAACCTTCATCAATCTCATTGATTTTAACTTTTCTACTGTTTTGACTTCAACATTTCTTAATCAGTTTTTGCTATTTCCCCAAAATCTTCTTTGCTTGAATATTGTTTGCTATTCTCACATATTTTTCTTTTAATGATGAATCACAAGTTTTACATTGGATTAATATCTGAATCATCTGAAGAACCATTCCATTAATTTAATATTTTTTAAGCTATTTTGGCAATATCTGAAACAGACAACTATGCAGAATGTGAGAATGTCTTGCATAAATATAATCTTTATGATGGTTATGTTATGTAGCATTAAAAATGCCTTATCCAATAACTTGGAATAATCCTCCGCATTTATCCTAATATCATCATCAACTTTGAATTGATCTGTAATTTTATGACCAATGATACTAACTTAGAAGATTACTTCACTGCCCCTGTTGTTGTTAAGCTGTTTTTGTTGACTATTTCCAGCAATCTGGGACAGTGATCAATAAAAAATACTGTTGAGAAATCAGCCTTACCCAACTGATATGCTTCTCTTTGTGATAATTTGATGTTCTTAATCTTCAGCAGATTTTCTCTGTTTACATTCATGACACTAGCATTTTCTTGATGATCAACTCACTTTTCTTGCTTATTACCCTTTACCTTTTCTGAAATCTCTTTTAGTGACATTCTTAAAGCCAGTTTATTAACTCATCTTTATATTGCAAAGGATTTCAATGTCTTTTGAATTTTTGATTGTTCTCTGATCTCTGTCCAACTTGGCTGAATCTTTTGGGATGGTCAAGAAAATTACACCAGGTTTGTTGTCTGATAGCATTAGAAATATTAAGTTTTATGTAAATTTAGAAAGACCAGCTGTCATATTTGCATGCATGTTTTAAAATTGGTATATTTTGGTTTATTGCTTCTAACATTAGACATGAAAGGAAATAACCATTTTTGCCATATTATGCCTTTTTTTTTAATTAAAAAATGAGAAAATACAACTTTAACATAAAAAGTGTGTAGTTTTAATGCCAGAAATTAATTTATTTAATCATTTCACCCCAAGTAAGATTATAAAATCTACTAAGATGCAAAGGGTTACTGAAAGTGAAAGAAAAAGAGAAGACAATAAAAGAACAGGAGATTCTTCAATGAATTATGCTCTACTATCAAGAAGACAAGTTGAAAGCATTCAAATGAAGACATTACTTGAAAATATTCAGTATTATAAGACATGGGCAAGATCTAACATATCCTGACTATCCAAATAAAATGTTGAAAATTATTTACACCAGCATGGATGCATTACTTAAGTGAAAAAACTTACTAGATTGTATTTCTGGATACAATTTTTTAATTAGGCATAACAAAAATACTTTGTTTTCTTAAACAAATTATGATAGGCAATGAAAAGCAGATATTTTGATATTATGTTGAATGCACAAGATAGTTAGGCAAGTAAAATGAACCACTAATTTCTGTACCAAAGTTTGACCTTCCTGTAAAGCAGTTATGCATATAATGGAATTAGAAGTGAGTCCCTGACTATAAACTCCTTTCAAAGAAATTAAAAATTGATTCAAACAAGGACTGTTCCCAATTAGACCAACTGAAGGCAGCAATCAAAAAAAAGAATCTGGAATTCATTAAGAGAAAGTGTGTAATATTTTAGTAGGATAATGCTAGACTGCGTGTTTCTTTGGTGACCAGGCAAATATTGTAACAGCTTAACTTTCAAGGTTTTACTCATCCACTATATTCAGCAGATTGCACTTTGAAATTATCATTAATTGCACCCCTTTACAAATTGGTACCAGAAAGTTCCTGGACTCGTTTCAAGACCAGTCAAGTGTTGGTTCAAGTTATGTATTCGGAGTGACCAGTCATTAACAAAATGCCAGAAAATGTGGAAAAAATTTCTGAACTCATCCATGAAAAGCAAACAATCCATCAGCTCGCTCACATGATTGGAATTCAAACTGTAGATGAAATTCAAATGGAAGTATTGGCAGACTTTCAAGAAGTGGACTTCTTTGGTGCTCATGAATCATGGAAAAGGAAAAGTGATCATTGTACATTCAAGATGTCTATTATTAAACAAGTGGTGGCTAAGTTTAAATAATATATGAAAGTCATTATTTACTGAAGCAGTAGGTCTATTTTTTAGGCCTATTCCAGGAGCTTTCTGATAACACATGATAATGTACATTTTCTATTTTATAAAATTATAATTAATGCAGTAAAAATATACATAGTATTTCAAAATTGCTTAAGTTTCTTAAAAAGCCTTTTAAGGATTCTATTAATTTAAAAAATCTGAAACCAAAATTTTAACTGCAACTAAATAAAGACGGTATTAAATTGATATAAAGGTATTTCTTTAAAATTGAATGGAATTTAAACAGCATGCATGAACTGAATGTAATGTAGACTTTGATGCTAACTTTTGTGAACAGTATCCTTTGTGAGATCAGTGTATTCTCAAAAGCACTATTTGAAAGAAATTGGGAAAAGAAGGTGTCATATAATTTTTTCATGATTGAATTTTTGAATAAGTTCTTGTATGGCTTTTGTGATGTCAACAAACACTCGTTGCCACTTTTGCGATGTCAACAAACACTCATTGTCACTTTTGTAATGCTTGTTGTAGTAGAGACTTTGTAATTGCAGATACAACTATAGTAACAGTATATAGTAATAGTGTCAGATGCCTTCGAATAATACTTGTACTAATAGTACTTGCTCGATAATACTTGCTCGAACAGTAACCACCAAATAGTGATCCGAAGAGTAATCCATATAGTGATCACTTAAGCATCATGCTATTTCCCATATATACATTTCCTTTACTATCACATGATCTACTTATTCAAAATGGGATCACCTGTGTTTGCTCTCTGGTGATCTGTGTTCAAACTCCAGTGTTGTCAGCAACACTTTATTCCAATATAACACCTTTCCTTCAAGATGACTTCCCCTGGAGTCTATATTTCTTCAGCTTCGGTTCAATAGTTAGAAATTCTGTTGGAATTCTTTTTCTTTTGGTTCAGCAATTTTTGATGGCGTGGGTACATCAAACATGTCATACAGAATTTCCATTGGTGCCACTTTTTGGGAACTTTTCAAATCAATGAATCTACATTTTAACTGATTAAGGTGTCACTTATGTTCCCACCTTTGTCCATGTACCATGTATGTCATTTTGCCAGTCTGTTTTTTTATAACCCCATCTTCCCAGAATCCCTTTCTTTACTAATACATCTTAAAAAATACCTTATCTCCAGGTTTGAAGTATCTACTTGTATTGTTATTTTTTGATCTTCTTGCTTTGCGTTCTGGTAATAACTTATTGAAAACAGACTTAATCTTCCTGGTGAACATCAACTCTGCAGGCAACATTCCAGACATGGTGTTTGGGTTTGGTGTTATTCTGTAAATACTCAGAAATTGCTGAATCATTACTTCACCTGACTCCTCTCTCTCTGACTTTTTAGTGCCATTTTAAATGTATCAACAAACCATTCTGCTTGTCTGTTTCATCTTGGGTCATAAGAGGAGTTGTAATATGTTATATTATTAATGATTTGCAAAAAACTTAAATTCACTAGATGTAAATTGAGTCCTGTTATCTGAAGTGATAGAGTGAGGAACACTGAACCTTCCTAAAATCTTGTATAGGAAATTTATCATTACCGCAGTAGTCAGTTTTCTACATTTTAATATTTCTGGCCATTTAGTGTAATTTTCAACTACCACTAGATAGTATGCTCCATTTAGCGGTCATGTGAAGTCTGTATGTATTCTGGAACATGGGATATCAGTTTTCAGCCAAGGTTGAAATTTGGTAGGTGGTGACTTCACTGCCAAAGCACAACTTCTGCATGATTTCACTAAATTTTCAATACCTTGATCCATTTTTCTTATGGATTTGATAACAGGTAGTTATGTTGTTTTAAACTTTCATTTAACGCTGTTGAAAAATTAGCACAGAGGCAGATTTTATTATTCCTTTTTTAATATAGATTGTTGGTGATGCTCATTCGGAATAGCCTATTTTTGATATCACACCTAATTTTTCTAGTCTGTCCAATTCATTATTAATTGGATCTTGGGCTGCAAAAAGTACACTCCTTTTTGGCTTAAATGTTGGTGTTACATTGTCTTTTAACTCAAACTTAGCTTTCACTTAGGTGCATGTCCCTAGACCTTCTAAGAAAACTTCTGGAAAACTCTTTTTTAGTTCATTTTCAATTTTTCAGTTGCCATAATAGTACTGGGGGTAACAATATTTATCTTGTTGCAGAAAGAGTTAATTGGAAAATCCCAAGGATCAAACAATGCAATCCAGTCTATTCCAAACAAAATAGCAGTATTCTTTAATACAAACACCACTGCTTTTTTGGTTTTTCCCACAAAAGAAACATTACAGCTGAATTCACCCAAAACGTTCAATCTCTTTCCTGAGACTGCATACACAACTTTATTAGAAATCAATAAACTGGATTTACTCATTTTTCTCTATGTTTGTTCATTTATGATAGTGATATCAGATCCTATATCTAGTTGCAATTTTATTTTTACATCATTAATTTGCACAAAAACAAATTTCCTCTTTTGAGATATCTTCTTAATTTCCCTTTTAGGCTTATTATCATTATGCCATGTATTTATCATGTTCATATACGTTTTATTTTTTCTTCATTTTTTGTACCTGCAACATGTACTTTTGTGTCCTAATCTCCCACATTCATAGCATTTTTGTTCTTGAAAAAACAGTTACTTTTAAAATGTCTACCTTCACAACTGTGGCAAGTATTAGGTGGGGGTTATAGTCTTTTTTACTGTTCTGTTAGGAGTTGAAAAACATTTATAGTTTTTTCTCTTATATAGTCACACACTATGTACCTGTGAATTGTCTTTTTCCTCAATCTTTGCAGTATTGAGATTCAAATTCATAATACATTTTCTGGAGAGTTAATTTGGGATCCATTTCTAATTTAGCAAGTATCTTGGATCTTCTCTCCCTGTCCTTATTAGAAGTTAAAGCCTGTATGAATATCAGGCATTTAAATAAATCAGGAGTTAATTCATTTAACTTGAACTTTTCACATTCTTGATTCATGACTGTTGTATAAGTGACAAAATCTTCATCTATTCTTCAATCTGAATATCTGGCAGATAAATTTTTTCCTTGTGTAAGTTCAACAAATCCTCGTCGTGACTTTTGTGATGTAAATGAACACCCATTGCTACTTTTGTAATGTCAACAAATACTCATCACTTTCGTAATGCTCATTGTAGTAAAGACTTTGTAATTGCAGATACAACTATAGTAATGCCATTGAGCAATACTGGTGTCAGACACCTTCATATAGCACTTGCACTAATAGTACTAGCTTGATAATACTCACTCGAAAGTAACCATCAAATAGTGATCCGAATAGTAATCCATATAGTGATCACTTAGATACCATGCTAATTCCCATATATACATTTCCTTTACCATCACATGATCTACTTATTCAAAATGGGATCACCTGTGTTTGCTCTTTGGTGATCTGTGTTCAAACTCAAGTGTTGGCTGTGACACTTTATTTCTATATAACAATGGCACAGTTAACATCAAAATAAACAGTTTTTATTAAGCCTTTCCTATTCTTGGTCTCTTTCTCTCTCTCATTGTTTTCTCTTCTTTTTTTCTTTTCTTTCCACTCCTTTTGTGACATTTTAGCATCTTACTGACTTTTTTTAACTTCCTAATATAAATGGACATGCATATATTTTATGCATTTATTTGTATATATATATATATATATATATATATACTATCCATTCAGACTTTTCAAAAAAATCTCCTCCTTACACTCTTAAAAAAGTGTTTCATCATTCATTTTGCAAATGTCAGGACAGGAATAAAAAAGAACAAATATAATTAAAGATAAATCTTTTAGCAAGATGTTTCCAATCTTTTCCATGGGAGTAGGGAGAGAGCAAAACTGGTAATGGTTTAATAGTAGTAGATCAAGCCTTTTACTTAATATTATATATAACTACAATTAGTTTTATTTTTATAGAATTATAAATAGTCTGTCATATTTCCTGTACATAAACTGGTCTTCACTCTTGTTTTCTCTGATTTTTTTATCTTGTCTCCACTTTATTTTGTCAGAAATTTGTTAATGTACCTGTCTGACATTTGTTCCACACAAATGTTTGTGTATGCATGTAAATATCTTTGAGATCTCCAAAAAGGATTGATTCCAAATACAGAATGTCTTAAAAAAATGTATATACATTTTGCAGCTTTCTCAAGAAATAATTCAATTTCAATAGTTCAATATAACCAATTATATCCAATTTAAATAATGCATATGACAACAGTATTTATTATAAATGCAAGCTCTTTTGTCATTACAAACTGCAATCAACATTTTGATAGGTTTCTTGGACTTTTGTGAAAACTTTCCATCACCCTTCCTTGCTTCGCAGGGTTTGTTGATATTCCAGAATGGTCCACGTGCACATTATGTACAATACCATCAGCTTCAAAATTATCTCTAAGCTGAATGGTTGGATCTAAATGAAACTCTCTTTGATACTGCCATTAAACTTGAATTGCATTTTCATGCTTCCAGTGGCATTTCAATATGAACTTTCTTTGCTCAAAGCTAATCCTGGGTGGCATTAGTAATACTAACATGTAAATCTGAAAAGAAAGCTATTTGGATTGTAAAAGTCTGTATACATTTTTTAAACACCCTGTAGATCAACTTAGTATATTAATATATTAATTATCATACTTTGGACTGAGGTTTAATTTCAGAATATGTGTATAAGTATTGTGAAACAGCTTTGATATTTTATTTCTATTTGCATCTCTTTTATATTTGCATGTGTACAGTTGGCTTTGAAATTTTTTTAAATCATTCTTTCTCCTCCTTGTCTAACTAATGAACTGGAGATTTTAGTGTTTTTCAGTAGGTGATGCTTGAAAATGTCATTTCTTTTCACACATGACATGCATAAATATTCTAAAAGATGACATTTCAACACATCTTTCTAAATGATTCATATATGGATTTTGAATTTTAAATGATTTTATGTTAAAGATGAAAATGAAGAAAAACAAGATTCATTTTCTTTATCATTTTTGCTATCATTTGATATTCTTTTATTTCTGGAAAGGAAAAAACTGTACAAATAACAAAAATGATATGTACCATTTATAGAGATGGTGCCATAGATGAGAGTACCGTTTCATAAGTTGTTCATTAAGTTGAGAAATGGAAATTTTGATCTGGATGATTGAGAAAATTCTAGCAGGCCTGCATCTGTTGATAACCAAACCAAAATGTAGATTAAAAATAATCCAGCTCACACAACAGAAATACACCATATATATCACATGAGACATTTATAAACACTTGCATACATTAACAACCACAATTTTTGGTAGCAACATAATTTAACAGAAAAAATGGACTGCATTTCCATCTGCACTTCTCTGCTAAAATGCAAGAAATCAATCCATTTTCGAAAAGAATCATTACAAATGATGAAAAATATATTGTTTATAATGTGGCGTAAGAAAGGTCCTGTAAAAATGAAATAAGCTATCATTCAGCACTCCAAAAGCTGTTCTGTATCTAAAGGTAATGCCATGTATCTAGTGAGATTGGAGAGGCATTGTGTATTATGAGCTCTCCTTCTGGGAAATTAGATGTTGAATTCAGATAAGTACCGTTCCCAAATGAACCAATCAAAAGCAGTAATAAATGAAAAGTGTACAGAATTGGCCAACTTTAATTCTTTGGAAACCTGTAAAAAACAGTTAGTGTTATTCTAGGTGATGACCTGGTCTAAGTTCTGGAAGGATGGAATCCTGATGTTACCTCAAAGATGGTGAAAGATAGTCAAAGAAAATGGCACATATGTGGTTAAATAAATCTGTACAAATATTTAGATATTGTCTTTGAAATTCACTTAAACACTCAGAACATTTGTTCTGATGTAATATATGCTACATAAATTCTTGCAATTAAAATAGAGCTTCAATTGACTTTGCACCATTGTCTTTTTGGATGTATATAAATAACATATAACTTCTATTATATATCTAGAAATGTTTTACAAAAATCCAAAGAAGAATCTGTAACATTATCCATCTTGATGTGACATCTTGACTTCAGTTACTTTCCCACCATTGTAATGTAGCTTCCCTGTTCCATTTCTATAAATATTTTCATGGTAATTGTTCTGATGAGCTTTTTCTATTTGGTATCTTGACTTCACAAATTTAAATGCAATGTGGTTCTACAGAAAGGTGCCTAGAATACTATAGACTGAATATATGAGAAACAACAAAGTTTTAGAGAAAATGAAAACAAAAAGGGCACTTATACTCAGGAAAAGACAGTTAACATTTCTAGGGCACATAATGAGGAAAGGGGGCTTTTCATACTCACAGGACACATTGAAAGCAAGAAGGACAAAAAGAAAACAATGCATAACTTATCTAGAGAATTTGAGTAAATGGATGGCAGAGTAATGTTTAGGAGAGATAACAAAAAGGCAAAATTAATTAAGAGCTACAAAGGACAGGGAATTGTGAAGATTCACGATGACCTACTTCCTGAAGAGACACTACACACAGAAGAAGAAAACTAAATTGACATCTAGGTCTCATAATTATTCTGTTAAAATTGCAAGTTCTATGATGATAGTTTCTTCTTGCACTTTTTGATTGTGGAACTCTCTACTGGCTTCCTCTTTTCCTGTCAATTATGATTTTCAAAAATGTAAATGCAATGTTAATTATCATCTTATATCTCCTTGCACAATTTTTTTTTTACTGTTCTCTATCTTTCTTTGACTTCACGTAGACCCTCGCATTCAATGGCTTTTATTGCCATGCATGGGGTGAAATAATTATAAAAATAACATAAAAAACAACCAGAAAAACTGAAACAAAAAAAACTAGCTGTTCACAGACATTTTCATCTATTCTAGCAAGTGCAGGTCCCAACAGAAAGATGTGATGAGTCTAATGGTGATTACAAAAGTATGGCAGCTCAGAAAACTCGGTCTAATCATTCTGATAAGAAAAGAACTCCTGCATTTGTTGGTGATATCCAAGCTATGATTGACAATGATCCCTCCAAATCAATAGCCAGGGACGCAGGAGTGTCTGAGTTTCTTATCAGTCAGGTAGTGCATGAAGACATCTGGTATTTCTCATACAAGATGAGAAAGTGCCAATTTTTATAACAAACCATGAAGAACAAGAGGAAAAGACATGTTTCAAAGATTTTGAACAAA
Source organism: Acanthosepion pharaonis (assembly GCA_903632075.3). NCBI lineage: Eukaryota > Metazoa > Mollusca > Cephalopoda > Sepiida > Sepiidae > Acanthosepion > Acanthosepion pharaonis. The sequence continues at coordinate 381,748 of CAHIKZ030000699.1, read as the reverse complement.
CTCTAGCATCCCCTCCAACCAAACATGCTTTGGTTTTTCTCAGACAAGAAAAATTTCTGCCATTATAAGATAGTGAATACATAGAATAGTTGGCTTGCTATATCCCCAAAAGATGTACCAGGAGTGATGAAAACCAAATATCTAGTCAACATCATCGTGTTTGGAATGATCACTAGTGATGACAACATTATACCTCCATTCCACAGGTCTTCAGGCTCAACATGGAAGCCTTCATCAAGTACCTTGAGGAGGTAGTGCTAGTCCTGGGTCAAGAGGGTGGCTGTTGGAAAACCCTATGTCTGGCAACAGGGCTCTGCACCATGCTACACAAGCTGGAGAACCCTGTCATGGCTGTCAGACAATTTCTATGACCACATCACACCTTATATCTGGCCACCTAACTCCCCAGACTGCAACCCCCTTGATTATTATGTGTGGGGCACAGTTGAACAAGAGACTAACAAAACTTCTTGTAACACCAAAGATGAACTGAAGGCAAAGATTATGGCAGCATTCACCAACTTAAACAAGGAGAACATCCAGAAGAGATACAGGAGATTCTGAAGTCATCTGGAGGCCATGGTTGAAGCCAATGAAGATTTTATTGAATAAATTTTTTAATTAGTATTTCCAGATATTTTTGTGTAATTCTTGTAAATATATCTGTTAAAACGAGATGACAGTGTTATTTGTATTGGCTGACCACACAGCATTCACAACACAGAACAGAAGTTTTGGGGAAAGGAAGCACATGAATTTGTAGCCAAAGTTCCATATATGCTACAACAATATCATGCACATCTCCAGTGGTGTCATAAGAAGATTATCTCAGGGGATGAATTTGTACTCTGTAGTGCTCAGTAATGAGAGTATTTGCCCATGGCACTATGATCCAACTACTTCATCTTTGGTGTTTATGGAGAGAATACTAAGTAGCATTATGTACATCCAAAATATTATTCAACCTGTTCTACTACCATTAATACAACAAGAAGGCAATGTGATTTTCCAGCAGTATAATGTCCACTCGCATGCTGCCCATACTACTTAACATACTCTGCAAGATATTTAACATTTTCCACACAAGCACAATCATCAGACCTGTTCATCATTAACCCTTTATTGGACATGATGGAACAATATCTAACCTGTTCATTTAGCCCCCCCTACAAATCTTGACGTATTGCAGAATGGTACTGCCATTTGTACAATAGTATCTGCTAGAGTACATTGTTTTAATACCCAGTGGGGATACAATATATTAATATGAGGTCTGAATACTATTATACTATTAAACAACTTATTTTGGAACCCAGGCACATACTGATCTGTATATGTGATCATTTACTATAATCCAACTATATTATCTGTACTCTTAATCTTGTTAACTTGAAACATATTTAGTGTTGCAAATTTATTTTCTATCATTGTACTTTTGTTTGAAACAATACAAATGATACAAAATGATGTAATGAATATGCATACCCCATTGGGTTCCCTCTCACGGTAATATGATTGGCTGATGCCAGCGATAAATACAGACTGATATAGAGGTACAGGACAACGCCTATTGGCTACACCTATAGACTTTGCCTATTGCCTACACCTCTTGCCTACCACTTCGATGAGGACCAGTTACTGTTACTTGCAAGATTGTCCTACGCAGTTACAGTAGTCCACAACCACTTTGCTACTTTGAACAAATATATCCCTTTCGGGGACATATCAGTTGGCGATGAGATTCGAAACAACCTCACAAGTTAAAACAAAAGAAAAAAAATATACAGTTGACAACACTTAATAACGAAGAACATTAGAAAGACTTGTTTGACACTTACAAAAAGTAAGTAATTTTTCCCTCATTTTTGTTTTAACGCTTATTAACGAGGAACGTTAGAAAAGGAAAAACTTGTGCAACGCTTACAGAAAGTATGAAATTGCCCCACCTCTTGTTTGGACTTAGAAAATTTAATTGTCTACATAAATTGGAGCAAAAGTTTTTCTTGTGGATACGTTGGCTGAATGGAACAAATTGCGGAATTAACTAAGGTGCTACAAGTCATTTTACAGCAACAATTCCAATAACAACAATTTCTTCAGCAACAAGAAAGGTCTGAAAAGTTATTCAAACAACAGGCAAAAGACAATAAAGCACTTTGGGAAGACGTTTCATCTAGGACAACAAAAGAACTGGGTTCTAGATTTTTTTTCTGCTGAAGGAATTTCAAATTCATTCTCTGAATTTAAATACGACCCTGACAGTGGTTCAACATTTCCGGCTTATTTTCATAGGCTTAAAACAATATTTACCAAAAGATGTGAACAATGGTCTGACGAGGAAAAAATCACTCTATTACTGCAGAAGTTGGGAACAGAAGAAAATACAAAATACGCAAATGTAATCCTCCCAAAGAAGCCTGAAGAAATTACATTCAGCGAAACAGTTTCATACATAATACAAGTGTCTAAATATCATAAAACAAGAAGATGATGATTTTGTCTCGTATGCAGGTATGGTTAACGCACGGTGTGAGGCGTTTAAATTAAAGGAATTGTCAAGCGATACGTTCAAGTGTCTAATTTTTGTGCAGGGTCTAACGATACTGAAGGACAAAGAAATTAGATCAAGAATCCTCACTATCATGGAACAGGATCTGAAGATTATTCTACAAAAAATAACGGAAGAATGTCAGCGACTTATAAACATAAAAAAAGATAATACTCGGATTGAGGAGAAGAGCATTTCGCGAGTACAAACTGTAAGACAACAGAAGTGGATACAAAATAATGAAAGAAAAATTATATGCAGTTCATATGGAGGACAGCATATAAAGAAGGATTGTTTCTTTAGGGATAAAATATGTTTTAATTGTGGGCGTGTAGGCCATAGAAGTTCCCATTGTTGAGCAAAACAAAGGTGAACGTAGTTTTGTCTAAAAACAAAATTGAGGAGGGTCAAAGAAGAAAATACAATGTAAAAATAAATGGGCAGACCATAAAATTATTACTCTATTCAGGAAGTGATATCTCGGTAATAAACGAGCAAACATGGAAAAAAAATCGGTTACCCGCCGTTGACTAACACAGACAAAATTGCCAGGGGAGTGTCAGGAAAAAGACTTAAGTTTAGAGGTGAATTAAAATGTAACATTGCGTTCATGGGAAAAATTCACAAATCGAAAGTGTATGTGCTCCCTGGTTCAGTAAACCTCTTTGGTTTAGACTGGATCGTATTGTTTAATTTATGGGAATTACCGGAAAAATTCTTTTAGTGACAAAGTTAACATCATAGAGAACTATAAGATGAAGCAAACAGAAAGAATTATTACGTATTTGAAAGGTGAATTCCCTTGCGTCTTTTCAGAAGGACTTGGTCTGTGCACAAAAACAGAAGTCAACTTCGAATTGAAAGAAATTTTAAACCAATCTTTAAACCAAAGAGAAAAGTACCATTTTCGGCACTAGACACAATAAATGAGGAATTAGAAAGGTTGGAGAAAATTGGCATAATTTCAAAAGTTGATTACTCAGATTGGGCGTCTCCAACCATATATATAAAAAAGAAAAAACAAAAAATAAGAGTGTGTGCTGACTTTTCAACAGGCTTAAATGATCGTGTGAAAGACCATGTGTACCCTCTACTGTTTCCGGAGAATATATTCACTAAAATAAACGGCGGTAGAATATTTTCAAAGTTGGACTTGTCAGAGGCTGATCTTCAGGTTAAAGTCAGTGAAGAATGTTTTTTAAACTAAATCATCTTCCTTTTGGATTGAAGGTAGCTCCAAGCCTATTCCAGCAAATAATGGACACAATGTTGGCTGGTATGGAGTATGTAATCGCATATTTACATGATATTTTGATTAAAAGTGAAAATGAGTCCCAAAACAAAATGCATATTAGAGCGGTATTTCAGATAATTGAGGAATAAGGGTTCAAGCTGAGTGCTGAAAAATGCAAGTTCTTCTTAAAGAAGATAAAATATTTAGGGCAGATCATTGACAGTAAAGGAAGAAAACCAGATCCAGAAAGGGCTGAGGCTATAAAAAATATGCCAGCACCTGATAATGTGCTAAACTCCAGGCCTTCTTGGGATTAGTAAGTTACTATAGCATTTATATCCCAAAAATGTATGATATGAGAGCTCTTTTAAATAATTTGGTGATAAAAGGGTGCAACGTGGATATGGTCAAAAGAATGCGAACAGGCTTTTAAAAAAAATAAAAAGCTGTCTATTAGCAGACCTATCGTTAGCGCATTTCGACCCAAAGAGGAAAATCATTGGAGCAGCAGATGCCAGTAATGAGGGACTAGGTGTGTTATTGCTTCATAAATTTGAGGATGGATCTACAAAGCCAATAGCACATGCCTCGAGAACATTACTGCCCATGGAACGAAGTTACAGTCAGAGAGAGTTTAGCAATAATCTACGCTGTAAAAATTTCACAGGTTTCTATACGGAAGAGAATTTATTCTGCAAACAGACCACAAACCGCTGTTAACAATATTTGGTTCAAAAAAGATATACCAACTCACATGGCAGATCGACTACAGCATTGAGGTGTAATTCTATTGAATTATAATTTCAAAATAGAATATGTGCGTTCAAAGAAGCTAGGTCACGCTGATGGGTTTCCAAGATTGATACCTAAATATACAGAACCACTGGAAGAAACAGTAATAGCGGTGCTAAGAGACAAACATGAATTGTCGAGTCTGTTATGCAACACTATTAGAGAACTACCAGTTACGCTAGAAGATGTGAAAAAAGCAGTGGTGAACGATGATTTCATTAAAAAAATGAAAAAGCAAGTCTGGTTGAATGAGAAAACTAAAAAAGGAATTAGTATGTCACCTTTTTCAATCTGCGAACAGGTATTACTATACGCAGATAGGGTTGTAATGCTGGTTACTCTGCAAAAGAAAATTATGAAAGAATTTTACGCTGGCCATCCAAGGATTTCGAGAATGAAATCTCTAATGAGAGGCTATACTTATTGGCCGAGGATGGGCCAAGACATAGAAAATTTGGTGAAACAGAGCAGAGAATGTCAACTGGCAGCAAGGGATCCACCGGTAAAGATTCAACCATTGCCAAAGACAGATGTCCCATGGACTCGATTGCATATCGAGTAAGCAGGGCCAATAAATGGATCTTACCTGATCATTGTGGACAGTTTCACTAAGTGGCCAGAAATTGTTAAGTGCAGACATCCGACTGCAACAAATACAATAAACACACTTACTGAAATTTTTAGTCACTTTGGACTCCCTAAAACTTTAGTCAGTGACAACGGAATGCAGTTTATGGGAAGAGAATTCAAGGAATTCTGTAGATCATTGTCCATTGATCACATGACAATGCCAGTATATTGTCCAAGATCGAATGGACAGGTGGAAAAAATCATGGACACCTTTAAACGAGCATTGAAGAAAAACCAAGGCATGGACACGAATGAAAGAAGTATTCATAAATTTTTGGCAGTATACAGAATCATGCCAAACCTGAATATGACGTCAGGGTTATCGCCAGCAGAGTTAATGTTTGTGAGAAAAATACGCTCTGTGTTCGACAGGCTGTTGCCTAGTCCAGTGAAGAAAACTGCTAAAAAAGAAAACCAAATGACTAAAGCATATAAGCCAGGTGACAGTTTTTTTCAAGAACTTTAGGGCTGGAAAAATGTATTGGAAAGAAGGAATGATAACCAAAAGAATTGGACTGGTGATATATGACATAAAAGGGGAAAAATTTTGGTGCAAAAGACATTGGAATCAATTGATACCCAGGCACACCACAGAGGTCATGGAAAATACCGAAGAGATTCCAATGGAAGTCCTGTATGATGCATTTGAAATTCCTGTTCCAGTAAGTCAACATTCGCCGATGGAGGTATCTCCAACCTCAAGGCCAGAGGTACCAGTGTGCCAAACGCCACCACTGCAAGCAGGATTGAGGCGAAAAAGACTTAGGAAAAAAATCAATTGATCCAGACCCTAAAAAGAGAAAATATTGAAGCTAAATTTCACAGGAAAATTTAGCTCTGGGGGAGGTGATGTAATGAATATGCATACACCTGGGTTCCCCCTCACAGTTGGCTGGTGTCAGTCATAAATACAGACTGATGTGGAGGTACATGGAGGACGCCTATTGGTTACGCCTATAGTCTTCGCCTACCACTACGATGAGGACCAGTCCATTACAGTTACCTGCTAGATTGTCCTACTCAGTTACAGTAGTCCACAACTACTTTGCTACTTCGAACAGATATATCCCTTTCCAGGACATATCCCAAAAGTTCTTAAATAAGAGCCTTAAGTATTCATATTCTAGGTGATAATGATGTAATTCTGTAGCTTACATAAGTTAATATACACTGACATAAGTGTCTAGTATCATGTGTGACTCTCTTTAATCTGGCAAAGTGCAGCAACTCAACATGACATCAATTCCACAATTGGTCAGAAGACCTCTGGAGACATTGAGTCATGCCATCTCAATAACTGTCCACAGCTCCCTCATGTTTGTAGGTACAGATTTTGTATATGAATAAACCTCTCCACCATGTCCCATAAATTCTCACTTGGGCTCATAACATAATGTAACAGTGATGAGGTTGTGTGAATTTTTTAGAACTGTAGTTTCAGATTGTAGATCAGTATAATAGATTTATAGAAATAAGTCTAGATGAGGGCTGAAGAATGGATCAACCAAAATATTGTGTATACAAAAAGGTTAAATTTCCCCCAAAATATTGGGTACTTTAATGACTCAGTCATAAACAATTTGCCTTTTCTATTCTTTGTTCATTTATGTTGTTATAATCACAAGGTGTTTTAAAGCTCAAATTAACCAAGTGATTAATTGATATTCTTAGCTCTATGCTTATCATCTGGATAATCTTATTTCTCTTACCCTTTAAGGGATATTTAAAGCATACCCTATCACTTTATCTATTAAATCTTATAATATTTGCTGTCTGACACAAGGAGAGTTTAAGGTATTCCCTAATCTGGTGATACACTCACTTACATTGTAGTGTCAGTATAAATTTTTTTATGTTATAAAAAATTCATAAAAAATATATTTACTTATTTTGAAGTATAAATTTATACCCTAGCTGAAAATTATTTTCCCACCCATTCTTGATTAGTCAATGTAACTACTTCAGTATCAGAATAATTTGTTTTTACTTTGACTGGGAATACAGTCAAAATGTCATAGAGAGTTTCTGGAGGCTACAAATTGCAAAAATGCATGTCTGAGCCATATGGAACCAATTAGAATCATCACTCTTCTGGATTCTATAGAATTTCTTCTGTTAAAAGTTTTGTGTAAGTCTGCTTACAATGTTTTCTGATTATCAAATGAGCTGTGATGAATTCAGAAAAAAGCAGTTTTCTGTTCAGTAAATGATAAATATTAAAAAAAAATATTTTTGTATTACTAAGAAGCAGATGAAACCACACCAAATACTGTGAGGTAACACACTAAGTTCTTTAATCACTGATTCACTGATATTAACACAAAATATTTTTAAGAATCTGATCAGTTCAAGGGTTTTTTATGATAAAGTGATAATTTTTTTCTTGATAAAAATGAGATGTTATTCCTCTTATGAAAAACAAAGGCAACAATCATCTTCATAACATTATCTTACTGTAATGACTATTAAATAAATAATATTTGCTTATGTTCCACACCTATATTAAGTCTGCTGTTTTATTTACCTCTTTATAATATAGTGAAAATGAAGTGGTTTATAATTGGCCTAAAGGAAACCAATATCATATCCCATAGTGGCCTGTGAAACAAAAAAATGATAATTATTAAGTAGGTGGTAATGTTAAGAAAGTAATATCAGTTACTGACCAGACATTGTTGGCCATCTTTGTTAAAGGGCAAGTAACACCTTCACCTTGTAACAAAGATAATCTCCAAAATACAAAGTCACTTCACATTCGGCCACAAAACATCCTGAACATTTAAAAAATGATGGGCTATTTAAATTGAATTAAAAAAAATTCTTTATTGTTAATAAACTTTTTTTAATATTTTAGCTGATTCCAAAACTTGAGTCAAAAAAGTAACATGACTTCAGTTTTCTTTGGGAACTGATATTTCCATTTCAAAAGGGGTTATAAGGATTTACACAAGATCACTTTTATTATTTTTCTTTGGTACTTGAACTTTACAAATTTAAGTACACAGTACTAGATTAGCCACTAAGTTTCATAATTTTACAGTTGAAATTGCTGGATGGAACCATAAGTTCTATGCTAACAGTTTCTTCTCACTTCACATTTCCAGCTTTTTACTTTCTAGTCAACTTTTGATCTTCAAAAATTTAAATGCAATATCACCTGTGAATGCAATGTCTCCTTAAAACCTGTTCTTTTATTCTCCACACTCCTTATAATGTTCTTTCTCAGATTTTCCCACTTTCTGATATTAACCTCCTTGCATCTTAGTGGCTTTATTTGGGGTGAAATAATTGAAAACATCAAAATTGGCAAAAATTAAATGTTGTGGTTTGATAACATATATGCAAGCATCTGATTCCTACTATACTGTATATCATAAGAGACTGAATTGTACACTCTATAGTTAATTACCCTCTATTTTTAACATTATCCTTGTGTAATGAAGGTGCAGGCAAAAAATGATAACACATACAGACTAAGGAATAACATGAGACTTAATCTCTCATACATTTTTTTAATTCTAATACTCCATTAATTTCTGTTGTCCAAAGTGAGTGAGTCGCTCTGGGTTTCTTGTTCAAAATGTGGTCCCTACATTGTGCAATGTCAGTGACCACATAAAAGGCAGTTAGCAGATTTAGTCATATTGCTCTATCAAAATCTGCACAGAAATAGTAATTGAGAGTTTGTTAGAAGCCAAATAGCAATCAAATGTAAACCTTAACAAAATGCAGATTGAGTGGAGGGTTCTGAAAGAAAGTATTTTTTTTAATTTGAGCCTAATATCTCCAATTTTGCACTTCTTACCTTAAAATCAAATGAGATGATGAATTGGTCTAAGTGTTTTTACAAGCTTCCAGAGTATTGAATTCTCAGTAAGAGAATTTTATAGGGATTGAAATACATAGAAATATAAAGGTACAAAGTCAGATGAGTAACCAAAAAGATACCAAGTTGTGGGAAGATGAAATCCTGAATCTTCCTCAAAGATGATAAAAGGTAGTGAAAAAAATGGCACATGGTTGAATAAATCTATGTACAAATATCTAAATATTGTTTGTGAGATTCACTTAAAAATGTGACTAACTTTTATCCCAGTGATATATTTTTATATCAAACATTGTAGTGGATAATCTGTACTTAAAATAGACACCTCATTTTCATTTATTAAACACTGTGTATTACATTTATTGGCCTATGCATTCAAGAAATCCTAGTATAGAAAAATGCTTTCCCTGGAAGGAATCAAATCTGTATCTCTCTTCTTTAAAAAGGGTAAATAAAACATTCCTTGAGAGCCGTTTCCAATAGTTGTTTTTAAAATGCATCTAAGTTGATGAACATTTAACACTATTTTGAAATTTACCTTCTCTGGGTATCCCCCTCACATCTGTAATGCTTGTTTACAAAACATCATAACCACAATGGTTAATTTTAAAATAATTATAGCAGAGTGCATTCACGCAATCACTATCACAACAATTACAGTTACATTAAGTTTGTCTTCACAATTCACCCCTGAGGATGATCTCAGAAGTGATCGAAAGTAACTTGGGTTAACTAAAATTACGGTGCTTTTCTTGATGAATTTCAACTTAACAACAAGAAGATAATTAGAGAACTATAAGGGATTATTATAAGAATAAATAAATATAATATGTCCTATTATTTAATGAAATATATATATATATATATATATATATATATATATATACACACACACACACATACATATGGTAACACATGAAAGAACAAATGAGACAAGTACCACCAGTGAGGTGACAGGTACAAAATGAGATTGATGCAAAATTTATGGCACAATAAAAATACAATGATAAAATAATTTCCATTTTTAAACCAATATACTTGTTTTCTTAAATGATGTGTGTGTTAACAATCAGTTGAAATTGCCTAACAGTAGATAAATAGGAGTGGAGCCAAGAATAATAGAAGTTTTTAGAATGTTATGATTCTTGCTATGACAGTTTAAAAAACATATAAAACAGTACATCCAGTCTTTTTTTTTCTTCATTTGGTCCTAATTTCCTGACATGTCACCAGTTTAGATTTAGCTTAGATTAGAACAAAGGACTGGTAGCTAAAAGTTTAAAAATTTAATTCCATGGTAATGTTATGTAAAATATAATTTCAGTCTAAAATAATGAATTCCTTTTCTCCTACAAGCATACCAATAAACACCAAATCTCACATGCCAATATACTACAGATATCTACATTAGACTTTATTTCCCCCCTTTTCTTACAACTTTTTATGTTAACTTCAGAGATTATTAGTTACTACCATTATTCAATGCTCTCATAATAAACAAATAACAGCCATTTGTATGAAATATCTTGAAATCCTAAACCTCAAATTAATAGCCATGTGAGTTTGATATTTTAAAATGAGTCTGATTCAATACATAACGAGAAATGTTTAATAACTTCAGTGCTTACAACTCTAGCTATAGTCTGTCAGCTTATTAAATGACTATGACTATCACTGACAGGTTTGATCAATGTTTTTGGTTCTTGTGATAATGACAATTGCTCTTGAAGCCTGCAAGTGACTTACTATGCATATTGCAGATTTGGCCATCTAAGTTGTTTTGTACAGGGCCTGAGCTGTTTTTTAAAGTCTTGTCAGCTTGCTCAAGGGTTTTCATGTAATGGCTGAGACCAGAGTGGATTCTGCAGGTTTTCTAACATATGCATTGTAATGGGATCTACAGCTCACAGACAACTTTGAGTCATTGTACGTAGAATATCTACAGCTACTAAGTTTGATCATTATAATTAAATGGTGTCACCTGATGGAGCTCTGTTGAACACAGAAGAACCTGAAAACATAAAGATTTGGATAAAATGCTTTGAGGAATGTGCCAGAATAAAGAAGTTATGAGATGTCCAAACACCTGAAAAACAGAAAGAAACCAGGGATCTATTTTTGGCCACTGTGGGATGCAAAGCCATTAGGCAGATTTCATTAATAACTTACCCGGTTGAAATTGAAAACTTGGAAGTCAACGAAATAATATAGAGAAATATGCAACCAAAGAAAAGATTGGTCATAGCTGAATGATCCAAATTCTTATCATTGAGACAAGAATTTTGGGAGCCTATAAGGAAATATCTAAGAAAGTTAAGAGATACCAGCAGATATTGTAAATTTCATGAACTAGGACAATAAGGAATAACCACAGAGGAAAAATTAATTCAACTCTGATTGGTAGAAGGACTGTACAAACACCCCTCATAAAATAAAAATTCTAGAGTGGTTACAGACAAAGCAAATGACTTTAGAAGCTTATATTGACTTCATACAACAAGAGGAGTTAATTGAAAAATTAAAGGTTAGTAAGATTAAGACAGTTTATATAAAAATATTAGGGTCCTTTCAATGCACTTTTAAAGCAAAAAATAGATTTGAAACTGTCATTATTATGGTTATAGACTGTATAAAAGTCATGGTTTAGTAGGAACTGATTTGATAAATATTAATAGCATATGTTTACTTAATGCTGTGAATATGGGAAGTCCAGAAACTGGGATATTAAAAAGCAAGCCTTAAGTTAAAAAGAAATATCAATCCATCATATTTTGAAAGCCATAGGATTCCCATTCATATAAAGCCAATGGTAGTTGATAAGCTGCGAAAAATGGTGGAAGAAGGTATTCTTCAATATGTAGAACCTGGAGGCAGCATTGTATTGTGGTTTTAAGAAAACCTGATGGTAATTTTAGAATTTGTAGAGATTACAAAGTAGGCATAAATCATAGGATTTGTTCAGATTACTACACTATTCCAAACATAGAAAGCATACTACATTCTCTGGCAGGAATGAAATATTTTATGAAAATTGATTTAAATGTGTACCACCAAATTCAAATAGATGATGAATTTAAGGAAATTACAAAAATAAACTCCCCCTTAGGCTTACTTAGATGGTCCTGCTTACCATTTGGAATTAAGACAGCCAGCTCGATTTTTCAAAAAGCTATGGAAAATTTGTTAGCAGAGAGAGTAGAAAATATGATAATTTATCAGGACGATATATATTTAGGTTTGGCCACAAAAGAAGAACTGAAACAAAAAACTAAATTTGTAATTGATAAGTTGAGGAAGGCAGGAATGACAATAAACAAAGATAAGTGTATATTTAATTGCAAAGAATTAACATTCTTGGGTTACCAAATTTTCTGAAATTTGGTAACCCAATTTGCTGGACCTGACATTAATACAAAAAATATTAAATGTATCTTTTCCAACTAATAAAAAAGAATTGGAATCATTTCTGGGATTAGCCAATTTTTATAGCAAATTCTTGTCAAAATATTCTGAAAGAATTGAAGTATTTTCTGAGTTGCAAAGAATGAATAAGAAGTTTGAATGGACTAGTACACACTAAACAGCCTTCATTAAGTTAAAAGAAGCTCTATCTAAAAAAAAAAACATGGTCAAGATTTTTGACTCTAAAAAGGACTTTACATTAAACACAGATGCGAGTGGCCAGTCTGTATAAGCAGTTTTGTCCCAGGAATGACACCCGGTGATGTATCTTTCCAGGACATTGACACCAGCTGAATTGAATTAGTCTAATATTGAAAAGGAAGCACTTGTTATTGTATGGGGTATGATCAGAGTAAAACAATTTTTATTAGGAAAAAAGTTTTGTTGAGATCCGGTTGTAAAGCCTTAGAATTTATATTCCATTCTAGGAAGAAATTGCCAAAAGTTATATCAGCCAGAATACTAAGATGGGCTATGAAGTTAATGGCTTTTGATTGTGATTTAGAATACATGAAGGGAAACATGATACCACATGTAGACACATTGTCCCAACTACAATTTGAAAAGGAACAAAACGAAATAAACATACAAAAAGTTCAGGATGAGTTTTTGGATTGAGTGGAAATGGATGTGTTGCCCATAAACAGACTAATTATGTAGACATTACAAGATCCACTTAAGTTGAATTTTATCTAGAATAAGGAACAATAAATGAAGTAATTGTTCAAAAGCAGAAAGACTATACAAAGAAACCAGAGACAAACTATCAATAGAAAATTGTATAATATCTAGTGGGGATTTAGTCATACCACCAGAAAAATTTAGAAAAGAAGTAATTAAAAGTGTATAAGATGATGCGCATTGTGGGATAACCACTACACAAAAACTGGAGGCATGGTGACTGGGATAGACCCGAGATGTGGAGAATTATGTACACAAATGTCATAAATGTGCCAAAATAAAGAATTTTCACCACAATAAGTTACACTCTTGGCCTGAGGAAACAGAACCATGGTCTAGAGTTCATATGGACCACACACAAGTTAACAGAGTAGGTTTATGTCTAATACTGGTTGATGCTTTTTCCACATAGCTCGAAGTTTTCTGAGTTCAGGATAAAAATCTATTGTCGTAAAACAAATATTACACATAATATTTGCTAAAAATGGAGCTAGCCAAAATTACGAGGGAGTACAAATCAAAGCTATTGAATTGCATGTTCTTGGAGGGTCTTATTGCCTTCATGAATTGCATGCCTCTATTTATAGCGATCACAAGTAGCAGTTTCCCACTCAAGATCATCTATATGGAAGCTGCAAAAGATACTTTTAAACAGCCCTTGAAGCACTTCATTGGTTTATACTGGGGTTAAATGCCATAGACCAACTTGATACAGCATTTGTTTGGATATTCTGCTGTCATCAAGTCAAATGTCATAGTCTGAATGAATGCTTCAATGATGATTACATTGGACTTTTTGAGAACCACAATGTCTGGCACATGTGATACCCAGTGGATACCAAAAATTAATCTAAAACTTCATTAGTGGAATATCTAGTACACAACCAAGGCTTCTTCAGGTTAGAATGAAAGAAAGACAAAACTGTATGTAATGAACTGCATGAGGTTCTGATGAATGGAACAATGTTGGAATTTACCTGCACATTCACAAGATGTGGAGAGAGCAGTTAAATTTACTGAAGCTTCATAAATTGTAGCAAGGCACAAGCACATTATTTCTAAATCATTCTACCATCAAATAAGACCTTCATTTACTTCAAAGGGAAATTATCCTGAACAATTTAGCTATATTATGATGTAATATGTTATACAGATGTTATACAGTGAAGTAGTTGTAGTGTGATTTTCAATAAACAATGCAAATTTAAAACATTTTGTCTTATAATTTGCAACCAGCAGTATTATGGTATTATATACATTTTCATTTAACTATCTTTTGTTTTTATTAATTATCACCTAACAAATGGTGTTATATCTTATTCATTGATTAGACTTTTTTGTAATATTTTACAATTTTTACACGGTTTTCACTCTTATCATATTCAGTATGAAATTGCATATTTTGCTGATGGTGATTCATAATTTGAATTCTATTTGAATATATTTTCCATTCAATGAATCTAATAAAAAAAATATTAGCTTTATTTGGATTTATTCTTGAAATAGTAAAATTTTGAAGTCAGTTTGTAAGCAAAATCTTGTGGAAGTTAGTTATTTCTGTACATTTTTCAGATGATATTTAAAACTAAATGCTCAAAAATTGATAAGAGCTATGAATCTAATTTTTGGTGCCAGTACTTATCACATCAAACTGCAGCTTTTGCATTAAATACAATGTTGACTTTCTAAAGAAATGTAGGATCAACCTGCCCTAATATACATGCCTACTCATATATAGTGATTTTCTAAGCATAGCTTAGATGCAGCACAAGGCTGAAAGTATGGAACACCCAGTGAGGATCAAACTCATTACTCAGTTGTAATTGTTCTTGCAAGACAAGCTTGCTAGCCATTACACCATGTCAGTGCTCATGCCTTCATATATATCTGTGCATACACATACACACACACACACACACATTTTTTATAATCATTTCACTCCAAGCAAGGCAATAAAGCCACTAAGATGTGAGGGTTAATGAGTGTTAGAGAATTTGTGAAAAATATATTATAAAAGAGAGAAGACAATAAAAAAACAACAATTACAAAGACAGAAGATAATGATTAACATTGCATTTAAATTTTTGAAAATCAAAGTTGATAGGGAAGTAAAAAGCTGTAAGAGAGTTCTGAAGGTGAGAAGTGTAAGAGAAGAAACATAGATGAATATGCACATCTTACAATATTTTTATATCATGTATACTTATATACATATATACATACATACAAGGCCAGCATACTGCCCCCTGACCACAGCCCAAACCTGATTGGAGGTCACAAGCATTGTTTTATGACCCTCAGATCTTATTAACATTTACCATTTTCTACATACATTTATATAATGTTAGAAATTGAAGTAAGTACAACTATTACAAGATGAAAGATTTTGACAGATTTTGACATAAATTCTCATGTTATTTTTTGCTCCAAATACATGGAGATATGTTTTTACTCATGCTAAATGTGAAAAAGCATTATATAAAATTCACTACTTTTTTATTCATAATGTTGAAAATTTGAATAATTTTCAACAAGAGAAATCTCAAATTAATGTTAAAAATTGCCACAAAACGTTGATTTATTTCAAATGGAATGATCTATTATGAAATGTAATAATATATTTATTATATTTACTAATTATTTGCATAATTATATATCTATTATATATATATATATTTTTGATCATAAATAAAATAGTTTATAAATGCATAATTAAATTCTAATATTTTAATCTTACAATACCATATACAGTTTATTAGTAAATATAATAAATATATTATTTTAGATCTTTATAAATAAAAATATAAATATAAATAATATGACTTAATCATATTTGAAAACCTCTTTAAGAAAATCTTGATGTAGTTTAAAAAATAAGAAAATAAATAAAAAGAATAAATAAAAATGCTAATTGTATTGTAGTATAAACCAAAATAAAATTAAAAAAAACAGACTGTGATGATACATTCACATAAAAGGAAGTCAGTATCAACAGACAGAAATTTCAGACCCCCACCTGACTTTAACCGATTTTCACTTTGCCACATAAAAATATACTTGTATCTTGATTTGTCAAAAAATAGCCAACACCCACTTAGTAAAAAGTTTTGAATTCTCATTCCCCCACTAACTTAAAATATATAATACTATTTGGCTTATAAATAGAGTAAATCAATTTTTTTCAAAAGTTATTCTGCATCACTTGAAAATGGAACTGAATTTCAAATTTTAAGTTTAATTTATGATTTAGGGTTTGGTTTTGAAACGTGGTAATTTCTGTGTCACAATGAATACATATTTTTAAAAATAATTTTAATGTATATACACACACATATACATATAAGCCTTTTTATTATATCCTTACTCTGTCCTGGACATTGAGTTCTACCTGGATTCTATGCTCTTGGAATTTTTTATTAAAAAAATATACATGTATGTGTATGCATCTATGTATATATATTTATATATTTTGCATATGTATGTGTATATTTACCACTAATATTAGCTATATATATATATATATATATATATATATATATATATATATATTAAAAATCCAAGTTGTTTTTGTTAGT